>CM067168.1:68564136-68640515 GCA_034093135.1 Erigeron breviscapus
TAAACGTACAAAAACGTATAATGAGAAAACGACTCTTACCACCAAATCCCTTATACCCAAACAATGAGAACATCATAATGCACTTAAATTCCATAATCTAATAACAACCAAAGATGGGCAAGTCTACTAGTATACATCCCATGATCTAGCTCACTAGTTCATGTCACGCGAACTTACGCCGCGAATATATACGTTATGGTTTAGGCTTGCTTGAGGCGCAACAAATCTAAGCGAAGGAATCACGTTTGATCAGCCCCTATTCACTCTCTAATCAAGTGAGTCATAGCCCCCCTTTCAAACTCTTTTATGTGTTTACTTTCGGGGTGAAAAGCATGATTAATTAAAATGACTTTCTCTTATGAAATGATTCTTGAAATAATGATAATGATATGGGAATTATATTGTATGTTCAACGTGTTATATGTTATATGATGAGCTTGAGTACTGTCAAACGGGGTCCCCTGTACACTACTATTAACTCATTTGAGGCCTGTAGTTAGAGGGTTGCGCAACTAGGACTTGTCCCCTCATCCACTATTATAGGTAACGGTGGGATGTTTGGTCTGCCTTTGTGGTCACCTTCATCGCCAGTCTGGCCTCGCGGTGCTCTAACTACTATATATTTATGGGCGTCTCCATGGCACGACCCCCTTGGTTATCTTTACGCACGTGATTGACAGCATGTGCTTATCATTATCTTATCATTTGGGACATTATATTGATTATTGGGACATAACCGGCCTTAGTAGTGGCTCAAGAACAATCTCATCAAGTTATGTCATGGTAATCTTACCATTGACTCAGAGGTATTGATATTATATTATGGATGGAAATTGTGGATTGAACATACGGTTTGGGTATGGACAGTATGATGGAACTCTTGAAAATTTATGACTTATTCTTTCTTGAATTGGATTAAATATATGTGTGTTGTTAGCATAATCCTATGAACTCACTCAACTCTCGTAGTTGACACTTTTTCTTCATGCTTTTCAGGTCTAGGGTAGTAAGTTAGCTTTTGGACCGCTCCTTGGACGATGTGTTTATTTGTTGCATGTTGGACTAGTAACGCAACATTTGATCTTTTGATTATGAATTTGGTTATGTAATGTTTATTAAACGTCCACTTGAACTTGTTACCTTTTTAATTCGAATGGCTTTTGAAACTTTACGTTGATGTTTGTTACTTAAATCTTTTGTACCATGTCGTTCTGTGGCATCTCGTGTTTCCGCTATAGTCGGGGTGTTACATATAACCCGATTCATATTCCTTTTTATAATCATGACTCACTTGTCATTATGAGTAAATAAATGGTTAGGTAAATTCCAAAATTTATCAACCATGCTTTCTAGGTTAACCAGGAGGATTACAGAATCTGAGTACAAACTTGGAGCTCGTAAAAGTGGCTTAAGATGGACGATCTGGGAAAAACTCATAAAATATGAAACGTAGCCCTATGAGTTACGTTTCACCTCCAATTGGAATCAGGTCAAAAGACGAAATAGAACTCCAGATATGGCCGTTCTACTAAAAGTGGTCAGAACTGATTTCCTGCTGTAACTACAACGTTCATAATAGAGATAACTATATCACAACAAGGATAGCACATCATGTAACCATAGAGAGGCATTAAGCTTACATATATATCATTCAATATGAGTTCACAAAATTGCTACATGCCACATACTATGTGATCAACGTCACACAAAAGCTAGAAAGTTCAAGAAAGTGAAACAAAGTACAAACGTTCATACATCGAATAAGTTCATAAATAAAGTAGCTCTTAGGTTTACTTCCTAAGCATGAGAGCTATTACGAGAGTGCAAAAAGCCGTAAGCACACATCCCATAATGAATATCACCTCATTAACTCGTCGAACTTCTGATATCGCCAAACTCGCATAGTCTCCCCATAACTCCTAAGGTTGTGGTTGGGGCAATATGGGGTGAATGAGGGGGGAGGTGTGGTTGGATTTTATGTTGTGGGTGGGGTTTGGGGTAATGGGTGAGGGGGGATGTTAATTTGGAACATGGGAGTTTTTAGGGGGGAATGAGGATCGGTAGCGAGGTAAACTTTTTGGGTGGGTAACTCCGTGGACATAGGGATGGGGGAAGTGGGGGAGGAAGGGTAGTGGAGGTGATTGGGATATCACCTCATTGAAACTCTTCTGATATCGCCAAACTCGCATAGTCTCCGTTCGATCCATAACTCCTAAGGCCCTTTCCATCATCACCTCTTGAGTCCTTACCCTTACTCTAGCATCCCTTAACCCGTTAGCTATTCCCCATACCCTCTCCCTTTCTTCACGAGTCATACCAATGGGAGGTGGAGGGGGTACTCCATAGACTGGGCGGTGTGGCTCCTCTCCTTGACGCCTATGTCCGAGATGGTACCAGGGATGATCACGAGGAAGACGTGGCTGAAAGTAGGGATCTTGGGCTGGAAATCGCCCATCGCTTAGGTTCATGGGTGCATCTTGCCTCGCGGAGTAGGTGCTCTAGGGGCAGGTGGTGATGGTGGTGGCGAGGGTGAGCGACGTCCAGGTTGGCTAGAGGCAACGCTCCTAGCATTATCGTCTTCTGATGGATCTTCCATTGGATCGGTCTCTTCTTCTTCTTCTTCTTCTTCTTCTTCTTCTTCTTCTTCTTCTTCTTCTTCTTCTCCGTCTTCTTCATCTTCTTCTTCTTCTTCTTCTTCTTCTTCTTCTTCTTCTTCTTCTTCTTCTTCTTCTTCTTCTTCTTCTTCTTCTTCTTCTTCTTCTTCTTCTTCTTCTTCTTCTTCTTCTTCTTCTTCTTCTTCTTCTTCTTCTTCTTCTTCTTCTTCTTCTTCTTCTTCTTCTTCTTCTTCTTCTTCTTCTTCTTCTTCTTCTTCTTCTTCTTCTTCTTCTTCTTCTTCTTCTTCTTCTTCTTCTTCTTCTTCTTCTTCTTCTTCTTCTTCTTCTTCTTCTTCTTCTTCTTCTTCTTCTTCTTCTTCTTCTTCTTCTTCTTCTTCTTCTTCTTCTTCTTCTTCTTCTTCTTCTTCTTCTTCTTCTTCTTCTTCTTCTTCTTCTTCTTCTTCTTCTTCTTCTTCTTCTTCTTCTTCTTCTTCTTCTTCTTCTTCTTCTTCTTCTTCTTCTTCTTCTTCTTCTTCTTCTTCTTCTTCTTCTTCTTCTTCTTCTTCTTCTTCTTCTTCTTCTTCTTCTTCTTCTTCTTCTTCTTCTTCTTCTTCTTCTTCTTCTTCTTCTTCTTCTTCTTCTTCTTCTTCTTCTTCTTCTTCTTCTTCTTCTTCTTCTTCTTCTTCTTCTTCTTCTTCTTCTTCTTCTTCTTCTTCTTCTTCTTCTTCTTCTTCTTCTTCTTCTTCTTCTTCTTCTTCTTCTTCTTCTTCTTCTTCTTCTTCTTCTTCTTCTTCTTCTTCTTCTTCTTCTTCTTCTTCTTCTTCTTCTTCTTCTTCTTCTTCTTCTTCTTCTTCTTCTTCTTCTTCTTCTTCTTCTTCTTCTTCTTCTTCTTCTTCTTCTTCTTCTTCTTCTTCTTCTTCTTCTTCTTCTTCTTCTTCTTCTTCTTCTTCTTCTTCTTCTTCTTCTTCTTCTTCTTCTTCTTCTTCTTCTTCTTCTTCTTCTTCTTCTTCTTCTTCTTCTTCTTCTTCTTCTTCTTCTTCTTCTTCTTCTTCTTCTTCTTCTTCTTCTTCTTCTTCTTCTTCTTCTTCTTCTTCTTCTTCTTCTTCTTCTTCTTCTTCTTCTTCTTCTTCTTCTTCTTCTTCTTCTTCTTCTTCTTCTTCTTCTTCTTCTTCTTCTTCTTCTTCTTCTTCTTCTTCTTCTTCTTCTTCTTCTTCTTCTTCTTCTTCTTCTTCTTCTTCTTCTTCTTCTTCTTCTTCTTCTTCTTCTTCTTCTTCTTCTTCTTCTTCTTCTTCTTCTTCTTCTTCTTCTTCTTCTTCTTCTTCTTCTTCTTCTTCTTCTTCTTCTTCTTCTTCTTCTTCTTCTTCTTCTTCTTCTTCTTCTTCTTCTTCTTCTTCTTCTTCTTCTTCTTCTTCTTCTTCTTCTTCTTCTTCTTCTTCTTCTTCTTCTTCTTCTTCTTCTTCTTCTTCTTCTTCTTCTTCTTCTTCTTCTTCTTCTTCTTCTTCTTCTTATAATTAAAGTAATGACTAGAATTCAACTTGTGCATAGCTCTCATGTATTACACCTAAATGGACAAAGTAATGCTAGCCAAGTGGGGGTATCAACTAAGGGTTCTAATAGGTAATGCAAACATTGGATTTGGTTATGTACCTTTTGCACCAAGAATCGTTTTTAAAGTGTATTTTCAAAAGACTCATTTTGAATATCCCTTAGACAATCATTTCGATCATTCCATATTAAATTTTTAGTTAGGCATAGTTGATCAGGCTATGCATAAGTAAAACGAGAATACTTTATGATCGACTCAACTGTTTAAGAAATATTCGACTCGTTTGAAAATACGTAGGTTATAGCAAAAATTCTCTATAACCTTGATCTCTGATACCATTTTTCTGTAACACCCCGACTATAGCGGAAACACGAGATGCCACAGAACGACATGGTACAAAAGATTTAAGTATAAAACATCAACATAAAGTTTCAAATGCCATTCAAATTCAAAAGGTTGCAAGTTCAAGTGGACGTTTAATAAACATTACATAACCAAATTCATAATCAAAAGATCGAATGTTTGCGTTACTAGTCCAACATGCAACAAATAAATACATCGTCCATGGAGCGGTCCAAAAGCTAACTTACTGCCCTAGACCTGAAAAGCATGAAGAAAAAGTGTCAACTACGAGAGTTGAGTGAGTTCATAGGATTATGCTAACAACACACATATATTTAATCCAATTCAAGAAAGACTATGTCATGAAATTTCCAAGAATTCCATCATACTGTTCATACCCAAACCGTATGTTCAATCAATAATTGTCATCCATAATATAATATCAATACCTCTGGGTCAATGGTAAGACTACCATGACATAACTTGATGAGATTGTTCTTGAGCCACTACTAAGACCGGTTATGTCCCAATAATCAGTATATTGTCCCAAATGATAAGATAATGATAAGCACATGCTGTCAATCACGTGCATAAAGATAACCAAGGGTCGTGCCATGGAGACGCCCATAAATATATATAGTAGTTAGAGCACCGCGAGGCCAGACTGGCGATGAAGGTGACCACAAAGGCAGACCAAACATCCACCGTTACCTATAATAGTGGATGAGGGGACAAGTCCTAGTTGCGCAACCCTCTAACTACAGGCCTCAAATGAGTTAATAGTAGTGTACAGGGGACCACCGTTTGACAGTACTCAAGCTCATCATATAACATATAACACGTTGAACATACAATATAATTCCCATATCATTATCATTAATTCAAAGAATCATTTCATAAGAGAAAGTCATTTTAATTAAACATGTTTTTCACCCCGAAAGTAAACACATAAAAGAGTTTGAAAGGGGGCTATGACTCACTTGATTAGAGAGTGAAAGGGGCTGATCAAACGCGATTCCTTCGCTTAGATTTGTTGCGCCTCAAGCAAGCCTAAACCATAACGTATATATTCACGGCGTAAGTTCGCGAGACATGAACTAGTGAGCTAGATCATGAGATGTATACTAGTAGACTTGCCCATCTTTGGTTGTTATTATATTATGGAATTTAAGTGCATTATGATGTTCTCATTGTTTGGGTATAAGGGATTTGGTGGTAAGAGTCGTTTTCTCATTATACGTTTTTGTACGTTTATTGGAATTTCGGTACTTTGGCTTTGGTTTATATGATTTCCATTGTATATTTTGCTTAGTAATAATATTTGACATTAGTGGTCTTATAATATTAATATTTATGTATATTTTTGATTTGTAATTATATATTTAATTTAATATTATTTAATTAATTATTTATTCATTTTATTGATTTATTAATTAAATAATTCCTTAAAAATACTTTTAAGTGTCATAATTGCCTTTGTAACTTATGGATAATTTCATTTGAATTATCTTCTGATATATATGCTCCTTAATTTATAATTTCATGATTTATACTTTTATTTGTGTATTTTCCATTTATTTTAATAATAATATCTAATTAATTATTTTTACTTAATT
Organism: Erigeron breviscapus; assembly: GCA_034093135.1. Taxonomy (NCBI): domain Eukaryota; kingdom Viridiplantae; phylum Streptophyta; class Magnoliopsida; order Asterales; family Asteraceae; genus Erigeron; species Erigeron breviscapus. The sequence goes on from CM067168.1 coordinate 68,570,235, forward strand.
ATTTATCTTTAAATTATGTAACACATGTCTCTTGCCTTTTAACTATTTTTCTCCAGTAGGTTTTAGTTATTTTATCCATGGTTAAGATGATTTAACTTCATTCTTGATTTACATAATTTATTTATTGATTTTTATGCCTTTTAATTACCATTTAAATTCAATAATTCATGGAAATTCTTAGGAATCATCACTAAACATTTTGGTCAAAAATCTCAGGCCTTTTAGGCAACTTTTATCAATACAAAATCATATTAATTCAACCTCTCTTGTGTCTTGCTCATTTTGAGGGTTTTATGATTAAAAATCGTTTACCGAAATAGTGATTTTTGCCTCATTTCTTAAGCAATTAAAATGCTTCAAAATGGATTTTCATTCTTGTTTCATTATTTCCAGAAAGTTCATCATATTTTGGTGTCCAAAATTGTGATAGTGGTGGTGGTGTGATATGTGCAATTTGGTGCTTTCGGTTAGTGATTATTTGACCCGAAAAGGTGATTTTTGAGCTTATTGTTGTCATGAACCAATAGATCTGAGTTTTATACTTTTATTTCCACTTATTTCCAGTAGGTTTATCATATTTTCTTGGTCATAAGATTATGGTGCATGTGTGTGCTCAAAATGCATTTTTGCGTGTTTTCGGTTTATGATTTCTAGCTTATTTTAACATGTTTTGATTCAAGCTTTATATACTTGATATTTTATCAATTTTTCCAGAATATTAACATTAATATTAACATATTTTTCACTTATAACAAGTCCATATCCATCTCATAATCCAACAAAAGATCCAACTTTCTTAAATCTAGCATATATGCATTCAAATCAACACTTTTTACTATCAACTTTTATAGATCTAACATTCAACAATATAAAAACTTCTTTTGATTGAAAAATCTCAGAATATACTCTTCAAAAATATACAAAAACTTATAGATCTATCAACAAGAAAGTCACTTTAAAAGCTACTAATCTATAACAACACTTTTGGGTCTTAAACTTGTTGAATCCTTGATCTTTCTTATTAGATTCGACATGCATGAGCATGGAAAGAAAGATCCTATCAACTTTGCCCTCATTAAGTGTATATTACAAAGAAAACAAGAAGAAAGTATGAGTTTTTGATAAAACCTTTGAATATAAACAAAAACGAGATTAGATCTAGTAAAAAGGATGAAGATTATACCCTCTTGAACTTGGTTTTGGATGATGAAAGAGGGCAGATTTTTCATGGCCTTCAAACCCTTATAATACCTTCAATCTAAGCCTAAAACAACCCTTGAACCTTGCTTGTATTAACCCTTTATTAATCTAACTTAAAACCCTTATTATTAGTAAGTGTTAACTTGATTTTTGATGGTGTTTTCTTTGTTCTTGATGTTGGCCGAAAATGGAAGAGAAAAAGGGGGAGAGAAGAGGTTTTTCTTGAGAGAAAATAAAAGTGTGAGAAGAGTGTGAAGAGGTGGTGAGTTCCAAGAGAGAAAGGAGTGTATAAGTGATTTGAATTTGTGTGTGTGTGGTGTGAAGGGGGGGGGGCCGGCCTCATAAGGCATGGAGGGTTTTTGTATCTTTTTTTTTTTTTTTTTTTAAATGTGTATATATGTTAGGTGTAAGTGTATATATATTTTGTAAGGTTAAATGTGTTAGTTTGTAGTTATAAGTTGATGTTTGTTCTAATATGTGCATATGTATATATGTCATGTATATATGCTTGTATGTATACATTTTTGTGTTTCTAATTTGTTACATGAGCCTTTGATTATGAACTTGTATTTATTTTAAGCATATATGTATATATATATATATATATACTTATTATGATTTAAACGCTTTTATGCGCATAAGAACTTATAACATGTTTTGAATTAGAAATTTTATTTTCGTGACCAAATTTACTTAAATTAGCTCAATAATCAAATTGTTGGACCTTCGTAAGGATTTTTGATGGCTATCTCAACTTGTGAGACTTACATTATTTATTATTAATTTTTTTTTTGATAATTTGATTGATCATCAATAAAATTTTGTTCAATGGTACTTTATAATTCACATTTAGAATTGAACAATAGCTTTAGATTGCTAATTTAGGGGCATCATCTACTAGCTTTAAGTATAACTATGGCTTGCGAGATCAACGGCAACATAACTAGCTCATATATAATATTTAAAAAGTAGGGTTGTTACATATCCCACTGATAAGTACCATCTAGATTTTGAACAACAACAGCCTTGGACTCTAGAAGCTGAGGAGAACCTTGCTGTTGAGGAGTAGCAGGAAATGTAATCATTGCTTGAGTTTTCTGGTAATTCGGTAGAGTAATACCGCCTTGATTGTAGTTCTGTCTACCAGCAATGGTATTATCAGTCCTCTTTGGACGTTGACACTCTCTTGCAAAGTGACCAAATCCATCGCAATTATAACATTTCACCTTGGATTTGTCAAAACCTTTTGTGCCATTACCCAAAAATCTTCCAGTTCTCTGAGAAAATCTTCTGACCTTAATAGTTAACATTGCAAGCTGCCATTGTAGATCCATTTCTTCTAAGTCATCAGGATCTATCTGATTGTAATCATCATCAATCAATGCAGGGTCAGTAACCTTTCCACCAATATAAGCTTCATGAGCCGAACAGAAGGCTGAGTAGAGATTCATTCTTCCTCTGCATAGCTCATACTCATTGGCATGGAATGATATGACTGAGTATTGCTCTTAACATTAGTTGTGGAATTGTCATAAGCAACATAACCTGCAATTCCATCTGCATCAACTATTGGTGTATCTTCAACACCACTTAGAAATGCATTGGTTCCTGAGCTAGTACTTGCCAAATGAACTGAAGAAGCATGATATAAAGATGGATCTTGAGTAAAATCCGCATGAGTATCCTTGATTCTTCTTTTCATTTCTCTATTCTTCAGTTTGGAAACTACTGTTTCAAAATCCCATGAACTGTATTCCTTGTCATCTTGAAGGTGATGAACATATTCAGTCCATATTTTTGGTAGTGAATCCAAAAACTTATCTACTAACTCAGTCTGAGGGTATACAACCTCAAAATATGATAACTCAGTGGTCAAATGACTGAATCGAGCAATTATCTCATCAGAGATTCTCCTTTCAGTCCATTAAAGGCTTCATACTGACGTTTAAGAAGTTTAATACGATTTCTCTTCAAAGTAGCATCGCCCTCACAGTACTTTCCTAGAGCGTCCCACAAATCCTTTGAAGTAGTGTACTTTTTGAATAAATGTACACTTTCTTGAGGTAAGGCCATAGTAAGAGTTGAAAGAGCCTTTCCTTCCACAACGTATTTCTTCTTTTCATTATCTGGCATATCAGTATAAGTATATCTACCAATTACGCCATTTTTCTCATAAGTTGGCCAGTCAAAACCTTGAGTTATCACCACCCACATATCAATATCATTCTATAAGTCCCAACTCAATAGATGGTACTACCTGAAGACACCTCAATGTCAATGATAGAGTTACTTTGCAATATAAGCACTGAACTGGAGACGACTAGTTGCAGTGAGTATATACCAAGTTCTTGGATAGATTACTTATTTAAGTGACAATAAGTAAAAAACAATGCAATAATATAAAGTACTTGTAAAGTAAAATGATGAGACAATATGTATTTTTCAAGTGTAATTTATTTATTAACTTTAAATAAATTACAAGGTTGTTGCGGAACCAAGATAATACAAATATGTAAATATCCTAACAACCTATGAAATACAATTGATCTACACTTGGAAATTCTCTTGACAATCAAAACACTTAAAGTTGTGAAATGTTCCTTTTTGCGATTGAGAGAATATTGCACAAGTTCACCAAGAATATTGCAGGTTTGCAAAGTGTATGCCAAGTGATTTTCTTGTTGTGCAAAGACCTCTATTTATAGGCAAAGTTGACATTAGGATGTCAACTTTGGCCGTACAAATATGGTTGAGAACATTTAAGGAATAGCATTTAATTCCTTAAATGTTGTGTAAAGTTACAGAATAAAGTAACTTTTTTCAACCTGCTTTATGTACCTTTTGTACTTTATACATAGATAAATCCTTTTATCCGTGTAATAGCACATAAAGCATAAAGGTCAATTCCTCGTAATCAGTGTAAAGCTTTGTAAGTACTTTACACTGAAGCTCTCCAGTTTGTATCTGAGTAGAATGTCAACTGGGCTGCTGCCATTGTCATTCTTTATCTTCCACTTGTTGTCTTCGACTTCAACTGGATTGATTCTTCATCTGGTCAGATCTCAACTGGAGGAAGTCTTCAGTTGCGTTAACTGTACGTTGCAACTGGACTTCAATATATTTCTAGACAAATCTTCTTAGTCTCCAGGTGCAACTGGAGACTGTCCAGTTTCAGCGAAACTGGTCCTAACAAATTCCCCCTATTTGTCCTGAAATATTACCAAGTCTTTTTCAGCTCTTGTATCTATACAAGTATGAACTGAAAGGACTTGTTCGATTAAACCTATCTAAGTTTTCCAAGGCATTTTTATAGATCAATAAATGCCTTGGGTTTTTCTTTTAAGTTTGTTAGATTTAATCTATTTATCTATCTTGTGGTTACAAACTGGTAACTTCATTTATACAAGGAAATGAAATTTACATAAGTTACAGAATGTAAATAAATTACAAGCAGATAAACTGAAGAGAGAACTTAATCAGATGGCCCTTCGCCAGTTCTCCTTCTCTTTGACACTGAAGAGATAGGACGAGAGTCTTCAGGATCAATGTTCAACTTCAGCTCCAGATTCTCTTTGTGTTGAATCTTGCCCTTCAAGAAGTTGACCCATGCTTTCTCAAACCTATTCTTTTGTGCCTTAGCTTCCAAAAAGTTCACCATCTCTACCCATTCAGAGAACCCAAACTGCATCACACCAGGATTGTCAGTTTTAACTAGTGGCCCTCTAGTATAACTGACTTCAACATGAAAGTACTTGGTGCCTGGCTTGATTGTTACAAAAACACCATTGATTGCCCCACTGTGCTTTCTGGTTGCCATGATCTGGGAATAATAGTTTCTAGCTTCAGATTCATTTGAGATTTTAATAGTCCCAGCTCCAGCAGCCTGCACAGCAACCTTGATGTCATCATTTGAGACTTCGCCAGTTGGTTCAAGGAAGGTACTAAGATCAGCATCTCTGTGCAGTGGTTTTCTTGGTTGAGGGTTCCTTCTTGGTGGATTCAAGACCCTTTTTACAACCTTCTTAACATTTTCAATTCTTTTCAGAATCCCACTGGCCCGATTCTCTTTTGCCTTCTCCACTGATATATTCAAATTTCTGGCATCATGCTCAGCTTCATCATCAGGATAGTGTCTGTCTAATTCAATATCAAGCATTTCTTTCAACATGCCCACTATCCTTGCATCATTTTTCACTCTGGCATATTCCTCCTTAGTGATTCCCAACAGGTGAGCATCACTTATATCAAGCAATTTAATTTTATCCAGATGTTCTCTGGCTTCAGCTTGGTTTGCTTGCTTCATTTTCTTTCTTTCTTTGATTTGATCTCCAAGTCTTGCCAAACGTTTGCTATCACTTTCAGAGACTGGAGGAAGCAAGTCAACATTGCCAGTTTCGAGCATTGGTACATCAGTGGCCGGCTGGGCAGATTCATCAGATGCTATTCCTTTACCCTTATCCACATTCCCCCTATCAATCACATCGGCCTCCTCTACAAGCCTTTGCTCACCAGTTTCAGTACTGGCAGCCACAACCATTTCTTTACCAATTTGACTTCCAGATGGAGCACTTCCAGGTGCAATTGGTGCAAGGACTGCACTTCTTTCCCCCTTGGCAGCTTCTAGACCTGCCCTTATGACTTCCCATTCAGAATGGTGAGATGGCAACCGGTCAAGAGGCTGCCATGTTTGCATGTCCTTGCATTCTTTAAATATTGTACACATCATCCTGAAAGATCTCCACAGATGGTTGGTCTCTTTAGACTGGGTCAGAACATTTGCTGCAACCTGTTGCTGACCAGTTTTCAGTTCATCCAAAGTCTTAGAATCCTCATCAAGACCCGAAACCACCCTTTCCTTAACTTCTTCATCCTTTTTCTTCAAATTTTCCACTTCAGTTGTCAGCTTGTCAATAGATTGAGTATGATTGGATACCTGGGTGTTCAAAGTGTCAATGCTGCCTCTCAACTGGTTGATCTCATTAGTGAGTGGGGCCAGATCAACCTGAGGAGTGGCCAGCTTGGTGATCTCAGCTATCACCTTTTCAATCAATTGTGTTTCTCTTGCACCCAGCGTATCATCAATTTTCTGACCAACTGAAGTCATCAACTACTGCCCAAGCTCAGTCACATTCAACCCAGGTTTTTCAACTAAATCTTTAACCTGCTTTTCAATCTCCCTTAAATCAACTTCAGATCTTCTAACAGTGTTACCCAGCAAATTTGAGATTGAGGTTGTGACTTTGGACTAAGTAAGGTCAAAGGCTTCTTTTAAAGAAGTGGCCAGATTATTGCAGCCAGTGACCAACTCATTTAGCTTCTTCAACACCAAGTCTTCATTGGTTGAAAACTTGTTAATCCCCAGATCAACCACTTTAATATTGGTCAAATGATCCTTGTGGTATCTGGAGAAAGACTTGGTGTTTTTGTCAAGTGTCTTTTGAATATCCTCCACCCTGGTAAGAAGATTTTGGATATCGGCTTGGAAAGACACAAATTGACTATCCAGTGACGGAGGGGAAGGTGTTACTGGACCAGCAGCAGATGCCACTAGATCCACTGGGAAAGGTACTACAAGAGTAGCCTGATTAGATGGTGACTCAGTGACAGTTGAAGAAATAGGAGGGGTTGTAGAAGAAGGAACAGAAGTAACAATGTGTTGATCATGCTGAGAATGCTCAGGTGTGATCAACGACGACGGTGGTGGTGGCATTTCTCGAAGGAGTGAGAACTGCCCAGATGGTGATGGTGCCATACGTCTGTTTCCAGATATATAGCTATAAGTGGGAAATGGATTTTCAGTAAGCTCATTTTCTTGAGATAGTGAAATTGAAATTGAAGCATCTGGAGGCGAGACATGAGATGAAGGGTTTTGATCTTGTACAGAAGAATCAAAAATCTCAATGTCTGATGCAGTACCTTCAGAATCCGAAGATTCAATAAGGATTTCCTCGTCATTAACACTCATGTCCAGATCCATGAATGTAACTGAGGGCTGACCAGATTGGTCAGTCTCCAGATGACCTTCTCCAGTTTCCTGGAAGGTTGCATCTGTTGGAGGATCAGTTACCGAGGTAACTTCACCAGGGATAGAGGTCACTGGGGTTGCCTCAGTTATAATTGCTCTATCCACAATCATAACATCATCAGCCGCAGAGTTTGGAACCTCAGTCTCCAGCAGTGACTGACCAGAGACGTCGTCAGTTCATGTAAGAGAAGTGTCAGAAGATAGGTCGTGGACACTTTGTGCAGACTCAAACTCTAATCTGGGTTGGGGTAGCCCAGTATCATCTTCACCACCCTCTCCTACAGAAATTGCGAGGGTGGCTGCTTACGGTTGTCCCATTTGACTTTCTCCAGGTTCCTGTTGGGAGGAAACTGGAGGGCTGGTTTGGTTTCTACTGTTAGTGGCAAGTGCTGACTGAGTCCTAGGGCGACGTGTTCTTTTTGCCTTTGGAGCTCCTGAAAGACCTGTTGGGAGGTCTCCAGGGTAGATGGTTGAAGGGACAGACACGCTGGAGCTGGAGGGGTTAGACTGTTGCCCGGGTTCGGCAATGGTCACAATTCCAGCAGACGAACCGGTAGGTCCCTCATTATTTTGAGGCCCGCCCAGTTGTCTTTCCGACTCACCTTGGACTGGTGCATCGGTTTTAGAGAATGCCAGCAACATTCTCTGAGGGATCTCAACCTCCCCATCGACAGATGTTAGGGAGTCAAGATTCCTCAGCAACTCTGGGACAGTGTACAGTGATAAAGTATTGTGATATTCCTCACTGCCCAGAAGTTGAAGGAAACAGAGTGACAAATACCTGGAGAAGGGGATGCATAGTCCCCTGGAGCCCTTCAGTTTGATCACCAGGCTTCTGAACAAAATATCAGCAAAGTCCACTCTGAGTCCATTCCACAAGCAGTAAGCCATCTCTGCTTGTGTGGAGTTAATCTGGTCCAATCCACCAGAACTCCCACCCATACTTTCAACAAGGTGAATAAAGAAGTACCTCCAGGATGGTGAGAGGCCCTTCATAGTCATAGCACCTTTTACTTTCAATACCCCATTCTCCAAGCACTCCTTATTTCCCATATCCAGGAGTACTTGGCGAAAATTAATGTTTTGGGATATCACAACTGGAGATTCACCCTCTCTCCAGTAGTTGAGGTGTAGAGCATCCCTCAATGTTTCTGCAGTAATGGCACACTGGACTGATCCATCTTTAAGGGTGAAAGAGATAGATGAACAGTCTTCTGAAAGTTCTGTTGTGTACCAAAACTCACACAAGTACTCATGGTACAACTTGCGTGGGTTGAGGGAAAAAGACTCGCCAAGGGGAGAATCACGAAGAAAGGCTTGGATTCTCCCGATTAATGTATTGGCGGCTTGAGTCCCTCTCAAACTGGCCATGGGATTGTTTGGATTTAATTTTATTGATGCTGGATTTGAAGGGGCACCACTGGCTCGTTTGACATTTTGTGATGGATTATAAGGGACTGTAAGCAGATTTACATCCCTACTTCTTGATTTAGGTGCCATTTTCTAAAGATATGAATATGAAACTGAAAATTTGGGAATTAGGGTTTTGATTGATGAAGCAGAAAGAAATGAAGAGTTTGATGATGATTGGAAGTAAATGAAAGAATGTAAAGGGAAGTAAATGTGATCGGAGTAAATAAGGTATTTATAAGGAAATCATGATCCCAATGAAATACCAAAAATTATATTTTATTATCAAAAATCAATTTTGTAGATATTTTTACAAAAGAAGTTTGAATTTTGAACCAAAAATATAATTCACCGTGTCAGCATTAAATGCTACGACGGCTTAACTTACCCACACGCCCACTAATTTTCATTTTCCCAATAAAAACAGTTGTCTTTTACAAAAATGACTTCAAGCACGTCATATGACGATATTGAGTAGGTTAAAACACTCGAGTATCATCACGTGTCACAAGTATTGACCAAGTATTTTCCAACGTTATGAAAATTAAGACAAGACTGAACCTGTACACTGGAGGATTAGTCCAGTGCCAGTTTCCAACTGGAGAGTTCTCCAGTTGCCATTTTCAAACAAAAAGAATTTTAGTCAGAAAATTATTTTGAGTCTTTCCCCTAAAATGATGATCTAGAAATCGATTAGTGCCAGGATAGTATCACAAAGGCGTTCGATAGCCTGGCGAGCAAAGATTATCTGGACCTCCTCAACTGGAGAACTTTATCAGTGTCACTGACGCGTTCATAACAAAAATCTTCAGTTTTAAGGATTTAACATTCCCAGTTCGCTGATGAGATTTTTAAAGGTTTTCTCATCAAGAGGTTTTGTAAAAACATCAGCGAGCTGTTTGTCAGTGGGGATGAAATGTATTTCAATGTCTCCTTTCATAACATGATTACGAATGAAATGATACCTGATGTCAATATGCTTTGTCTTAGAGTGCATCATTGGGTTGTGAGATATAGCAATTGCACTGGTGTTGTCACAAAAGATTGGGGTCCTTGTATACTTTTGACCATAATCTAGTAACTGGTTCTTTATCCAGAGAATCTGGGCACAACAACTGGCCGCAGAAATGTACTCTGCCTCAGCAGTGGACATAGAGACTGACGTCTGCTTCTTGTTGGTCCAACTTACCAGTTTTCCTCCAAGGAAATGACAACCACCAGTTGTTGATTTTCTATCTATCTTACAACCTGCATGATCTGAATCTGAATAACCCATTAGATCTAACCCTGAGCCTTTGGGGTACCAAAGACCAAGGCTAGGACACCCTTTCAGGTATCTGAAGATGCGCTTAACAGCATGCAAATGTGATTCTTTTGGGTTAGCCTGAAATCTGGCACATAGACATGTTGCAAACATTATATCTGGTCGACTGGCAGTTAAATACATCAGTGAACCAACCATACCACGATATTCAGTGGTGTTCACTGGTTTGCCAGTTGGGTCAGAGTCCAAATTTAAAGGTGCTGCAATAGGTGTGTTTTTCGATGGGATTGAATCATATTTGTATTTTCTTAACAAATCTCTGACATATTTTTCTTGGTTTATAAATATTCCATTTTCAGTTTGCTTAATCTGAAGACCTAAGAAAAATGTTAATTCACCCATTAAACTCATTTCATACTCAGATGACATGATTTTAGAAAACCTTTTACACATTGCATCATCAGTTGAAGCAAATATAATGTCATCAACATAAATTTGTACCAATAAGATTTTACCTTTTTCTTTCAAGATAAATAAGGTATTATCTATTGCACCTCTTTGAAAGCTATTTTTAAGAAGATGTTTAGTTAAAGTATCATACCAGGCTCTTGGGGCTTGTCTAAGACCATAAAAAGCTTTGTTCAGTCTATAGACCCAGTGAGAATGCTTCTCATTGATGAAGCCTGGAGTCTGCTTAACATACACTTCTTCTTCCAATGTTCCATTAAGGAACGCACTTTTGACGTCCATCTGGAAGACTTTGAACTGCAGATGGGCTGCATAAGCCAGAAATATTCTGATGGCTTCAAGTCTGGCCAAACTCCCCCCCCCCCCCCCCCCCCCCCCCCCCCCCCCCCCCCCCCCCCCCCCCCCCCCCCCCAAAATCAAAATATTCTGATGGCTTCAAGTCTTGCAACTGGAGCAAAAGTTTCATCAAAATCAACGCCCTCTGCCTGACAATAACCTGGGCAACTAATCTGGCTTTGTTTCTTACAACATTGCCATCTTCGTCCATCTTGTTCCGGTAGACCCATCTTGTACCAATGGGTTCTTTCTTTAACCCTGCTGGACAAGGAACAAGTTCCCACACATTATTCCTTTCAAACTGGATAAGCTCTTCTTGCATAGCTTCCACCCAGCTTGGGTCTGCCAAAGCCTCGTCAATCTTCTTCGGTTCAATCAGTGATAAGAAGGTGACGTTTAAGCATTGCTCACTGGTGGCTCTTCTAGTCTGAACCCCACTACTTGGATCTCCCACAATCTGTTCAATAGGATGTGCTCGAGTCCACTTAGTGTATTGACTACGCTGGTGCAAAACAATATCAGTGCAAGTCACCTGGCGATCTTCGTCAGTTGCAGCAGCTTCTGGAGGAGGATCAGTCCAAACTACTTCTATATCCTCATCAGAGTCAATGAGGTCACGATTTTCATCATGAAATTCTTCATTAAAAGGCATTTCTTGAAGAACTGGAGAAGTTGGAGTTTGAACTGGTGCTGATATTGGAGTGGCACGTACATCAGATCCAATCACCAATTTCTGTGGTAAGTTGAAATTGATTGAGGGATAGAATGAAGTGTCACTGGTGGTGCTCTTCTTCTTAATTGGTTCCAGTTGAGTGTAACTAGAAGCATCTTTTGGTGAAACAGCTGACTGATGAACTTGGTCAGTTTCACCAAAATTTATTGGAACGACTGGAGAAATATCAAGGCTTGGTCTCTTGTTGACTGCTTCATTTGATTCGTCAAATGTGACATGAATTGTCTCATGAACCTTTTGGAGTCTATAATTATAAACTCTAAAGGCCTTTCGAATATCTGAATGGCCTAAAAATACACCTTCATCAGCTTTTGCATCAAACTTTCCTAGCTGACTGGAATCGTTTAAAATATAAACTGGACAACTAAATACATGAAAATATCCAATATTTGGTTTTCGATTCCTGAGTACTTCATAGGCAGTTTTCTTATGTCTCTTGATGTAGACTGACCGGTTTTGGGTGTGACAAGCAGTTGCAACTGCCTCAGCCCAAAAACTGGTGTGAAGACCTGATTCAGATAGCATGCTTCTGGCCGCTTCTATCAGTGTGCGATTCTTTCTTTCCACAACTCCATTCTACTCTAGAGAGTGTGCTGATGAGAAGTTTTGAGAGATGCCAGTGTCATTGCAAAATGTTTCAAGTACCTTATTCTGAAATTCAGTACCATTATCACTTCGCAACTGACAGAGTTTTCGAGTATACTTGAGTTCAATTCTTTTGATGAGTGAGATGATTTCAGCAGGTGCATCACTTTTGGATCTGAGGAATACCACCCAACAATATCTGGTGAATTCATCGACCACAACTAGAGTGTACTTCTTTCCAGCTCTAGTTTGAACATTCACTGGACCAAAGAGATCCATATGAAGAATGTAAAGAGGTTCAGTGATGCTAAAGTTTTGGCTGGTTTTGAAACTGGCTCTTTTCTGCTTGCCCATCTCACACCCTGGACATGGCTTTTCTTTATTAAAAGAAATTTGAGGTATCCCATCAACCAGTTGTTTGCGAGACAACTTGTTAATATTTTTGAAATTAAGATGGGATAATCTTTTATGCCACAGCCAGTTGGTGTCCTCATCAGCCTTGGTATAGAAGCACTGCTCTTTTGGAGCTGGTTCCATATCCATGATGTACATATTTCCTTTTCTTGGTGCAACCATCACTACTTTCAAATCCTTGTTAAATATGGTGCCTTGAGCAATATCGAACAAAACTCTGTAGCCATCATCACAAAGTTGGCTTACACTGATCAGGTTGTATTTCAAACCGTTCACAAATGGAACTCTTTTGAATTCGACCTGTCCGTTATTGAGCACACCATATCCTTCAGTCTTTCCACTTTGATCATTACCAAACGTCACTGCCGGTCCATCTTGGACAGTGAACTCTTCAAGTAGGGGCTTACATCCGATCATAGTCCGGCCAGCTGCGCTGTCCAGATACCAGGTGTTCTTCTTTCGATCGCCCTGCACACCCACAAAAATCATCAGTTAATTTTGTGAACCCATCTTTTCTTGATGGGTTCACTGGACTTCACTACAGAAGTCTCAGTAGATTGTTGTGGTGTTAAACTGAAGACTACATCTGGATCTTTTTCACCAGATCCATGTGTAGGAGTAAAAACGATTGGTATTTGATACCTGCTCCCCTTTTTCTTATTAGACTTTGTTCCAGATGGAACATTCTTTTGTTTTGGTTTAGAGGGGAGTTTAATATTTTGTTTTTCAACTGGAAGTGATGAACCTCCTTCCAGATTTTTAATTCTGGCAGTACAACTCTGAACCTGTCGAGACAAAAGTTGGAGTTGACTTTCCAGTTTTGACAAAATATTATTTTCATCAGGCTGCTGAACCTTGGACCTAGGTTCAGCTGGAGTTTTGGTCTTTTGAGTCTTGGGCTCCTTAGACTTCTGAGGTAAAGGCTTGTTACCAGATGCCTTTTTAACTAGAGCTCTAGCTTGATTGGCTCCAGGTTTAACCTCAATGGGGGTGGTCTCAATGGGTTCAGTTTTGACAATCTCAGGTTGATCATATGGAGTTTCAACCCTGAGAGCTGGAGGCAATGCATGAAGATCTGGTATGAGAGCTGCCATTTCAAGATCTCCAGATTTCCATGCATTTTGCTGGGCATCAATAGTTCTAGAAAATGCATCATAATTCTTTCCAGATGCTTTTACCCACGACTTGATAATCATTTGTTCTTTTTCAAGATCAGATTTTAGTTTTTGATTTTCAAGTTCAAAAGCCTCAATTTTCAAAACTGACTCCTTGAGAGCCAACTGGACACTTTGTAAATCATTTAATTGTGGTTTAACATTGTTCAGTTCAGTTAAGATAGTATCCAGATATCTTTCACTGTCTGCTCTAACAGTTTCTACAAATCCAAATCACCACTTAATGATTCAGCAAGGTCCAGTTTCAGTTCTGGATCAACCTGGTTATCATAATCACATACCTTTTTCAAAATGATGTCCACCCATCTTCCAGTGATGACATCTTCCTTTGCCACGTGTTGCTGTTGATCTTCCAAGGCCATGAAACACATGTCCCTTTCCTCTTCATCATCAACTGATGAGTCATCAGAGTACTCCCATTTTCCCTCAGTTTGTGCCATCAAGCACTGATCCTTTTCTTTTTCCATGGACAGGAGGGCAATCTGGGCCTTAAGCTTCTTATATTTAGCTTTATAGCTATCATCAGGCCGATTGAAATTTGGGACAGAGGGACCAGTTTGGTTGTTCATCTGACTAGATCTGCATTCCTTCATAAAATGACCTTTCTTACCACATTTATAGCAGGTAAGATTGGTTTTATCCAGAGAGCTGGAGCTGGAAGCATTGTTTGGGCCATTAAATCTTTTAGATTTATGCTTAAACCTATTAAAAGTTTTAGCAATCATGGCTACCAGATCATCATCGTCAATTTCATCACAACCATCACTGATTTCAGTGGTCAGGCCAGAGTTTAAGAAACTGTTTAACATCTCCTTCATTGAGTGTGACTGGACACTCTCTGCAGACATTAAAGCAACACAAGGTCGCTCAGTTACGCTAGCAACCTTGGGACACTGGGCATGGTTCATGGCATCCTGCTCAGCCACCAGTCTTGCTGCATTATTATCTTCAGTGAATCTGAAGGCTCCATAGAGCGATGAAAGAGTGTGACTGTGCAGGGTTTTACCTTGTCTTAAGACAAGAACCATATTTTCCCATTTGAAAGGAAGAATATCACAAAACTTCTCAAGAAGAATATCCTTATCCTTCTCTACACCCAAGCCTCTCAACTGATTAATGAGGCTAGAAAACCTGGTGTAAGTACCAGTTAGACTATCATTGGGAAGAGCAAAGAAGGATTCATACTTCTTGTTCAGGGCAACCTTTCTGGTGACAATGGTGTCATCACCTCCTTCAAACTGAATGACTAATTTATCCACATTGACTTGGCACTGGGGAACAACACAAGTGTTGGAATTAAGTCTTCAGGGACAGCTCTAAGGATCATGTTCTTGAGTCTGGTGTCCAGATCTACAAGTCTACGATCCTCATCAGACCAGTGGTCTTCGAGCTTTTCTCTAGAACCTCTTCTTCCAGTTGGATCTAGAAGAGGACTTACCCCAAGAGACATGGGTATATACGGTCCATCCTTAAGGATTTTCAGCATATATCTCTCTATCCCACCAAAATACAAGAGCATTCTGGCCTTCCATGTACCGAAGGTCTCACTGTTTCCATCAAATTTGGGAACAGAAGTGTTAGAATAATGTACATGGACATGGTTTGGGGCAGTTGGAGGAGGAGGGTTTGTATTAACATTTTGAACAGGTGGTGTATTAACATTCAGAGGGTTTTCACCTTGACCAGAACCATCCCCACCTTCAGTAGTAGTCATCTAAGCAGATCTAGGCAAGTATTTTAGCCTTCTGCTCTGATACCACTTATAAGTCCCAACTCAATAGATGGTACTACCTGAAGACACCTCAATGTCAATGGTGGAGTTACTTTGCAATATAAGCACTGAACTGGAGACGACCAGTTGCAGTGAGTATATACCAAGTTCTTGGATAGATTACTTATTTAAGTGACAATAAGTAAAAAACAATGCAATAATATAAAGTACTTGTAAAGTAAAATGATGAGACAATATGTATTTTTCAAGTGTAATTTATTTATTAACTTTAAATAAATTACAAGGTTGTTGCGGAACCAAGATAATACAAATATGTAAATATCCTAACAACCTATGAAATACAATTGATCTACACTTGGAAATTCTCTTGACAATCGAAACACTTAAAGTTGTGAAATGTTCCTTTTTGCGATTGAGAGAATATTGCACAAGTTCACCAAGAATATTACAGGTTTGCAAAGTGTATGCCAAGTGATTTTCTTGTTGTGCAAAGACCTCTATTTATAGGCAAAGTTGACATTAGGATGTCAACTTTGGCCGTACAAATATGGTTGAGAACATTTAAGGAATAGCATTTAATTCCTTAAAGTGTTGTGTAAAGTTACAGAATAAAGTAACTTTTCTCAACCTGCTTTATGTACCTTTTGTACTTTATACATAGATAAATCCTTTTATCCGTGTAATAGCACATAAAGCATAAAGGTCAATTCCTCGTAATCAGTGTAAAGCTTTGTAAGTACTTTACACTGAAGCTCTCCAGTTTGTATCTGAGTAGAATGTCAACTGGGCTTCGCTGCCATTGTCATTCTCTATCTTCCACTTGTTGTCTTCGACTTCAACTGGAATGATTCTTCATCTGGTCAGATCTCAACTGGAGGAAGTCTTCAGTTGCGTTAATTGTACGTTGCAACTGGAATTCAATATATTTCTGGACAAATCTTCTTAGTCTCCAGGTGCAACTGGAGACTGTCCAGTTTCAGCGAAACTGGTCCTAACACATTCAGACGAATATAATCTTCAAATCGTCTTTTCCACATCCAATAATTCTCCATACGGAAAAGCTTTGGAGGTGTGTTTCCACGACCAACCTCATGATCGTGCATGATAAGTTGATTGATAAGTGTGGCATTAGGAGAGTTTCCGGCAGCAGGTACAGTAGTCATTTTGAGTCTCGTAAGATGAAAATTAACAAAAAAATGTTACTGTAGCACTTGAGTTCGTGCAGACGTGGAACGAAGTAAGTCACACGAAGACACTGAGTTCGTGCAGAAGTGGCACAAAGTCACACGAAGAGCACGTGACACGAAGTGACGCACGAAGGACACTTGTCACGAATCTGGACACGAAGATCACCTCGTGCTGACGTAAGCACGAGGTCGCGCGAAGACGATTACGAATTTGATGAAAAACTCAAATTTCGAATTAATTTTTCAATCAATAGCTAATCACACGATCTTACACCTTCTGGTAATCAACCTTAGGGCTCTGATACCACTTGTAAGTCCCTACCGTTGAATGGATCGTAAATAAGACGTGGTTCGTTATGTCAAGAGTGCGGAATCCTCTTGAGATAACTAGATTGCTACTGCCTTTCGTCAATTAATCAGTAATTAATCAACCTAAGGTAACACACGAAGTGCTAGTTCGTGTAAGAGGTCACACGAGCAACAATTCGACTTCTAAGTTCTTAATTCGTTGCTAATTGCGTACATTAGCATGTATTTATACTAGTAGGGTTTTAGTTCGTGTGGGCTTTAGACCTTTATCGAAGCCCATAAGCCTTTTAATCAATAACCAACCGATCTCGTGCTGACGTCAGCACGAGGGCAATCCTGCATGCTGA
Organism: Erigeron breviscapus; assembly: GCA_034093135.1. Lineage (NCBI taxonomy): Eukaryota > Viridiplantae > Streptophyta > Magnoliopsida > Asterales > Asteraceae > Erigeron > Erigeron breviscapus. The sequence goes on from CM067168.1 coordinate 68,587,420, forward strand.
TGATGTCAGCACGAGGTTCGTCCCTTTGGTCCTTTGTTCGACTTGTACATAACGTCCAGCCATCGTTTAAGTGTTCTATGACACTTATAAACCTTGGCTCTACATTCTTGTACCTGCAAAACAATTATATAACACACAAACATAATAATAACCATAACTTGATTTCACATTGAAGTTCAAACGTAATCATTAAATACAAACGTAAGTCCTAGCGACTTATTATTTAAACGATTACACAGATATTTCTAAGAACAAAAACGTTAATCAAATCTATGTTGCTATTGTCACACAAATCTGCATCTACACAATGCCTTTCAAAAGAAGCAGCATCAAGATGATTCAAATCAATTGAATGAGATTTTGGGTAAAGGAGGCTGGGGAGAATTTGCATATCGAGATGATTCGGGGAGAATCCGGACAAAAAAGGTCTGGGTTCTTGACGAAGAAAACTAATTCCCTTCATTTATGCGGAGGACACAGTTAGAGAGGACCATGTATTTCGGTGATCAGTGACTGAGTCCTAGGCACATTTTTATTAGATAACATAGTGGGTTATCGAACATTTGTTTTTATTTATTTCATTGTAAATCATGGTGCAAGTCCCTTGTATGTTATTTATAATTTGTTTATAAAAGAACGTATTTGGGAAAAACAAGTATATGTAAGGTGTTTTATGTTGATCACTTCTGATCACATGTCAGGTGAAAGCTTTCCTTGTGTAGTTAAGATGTAATCTGAATTACTTTATTTTATGCTTGTTAGTAAATCATTTGTGATAGCATTATTATTTGTTTAATTGTTGTTATCCTATGATGAATGTGCAAGTTGATTTATGAATGATTTTTACACTAAGGCCTTTGATCGATCGCGTTTCGAGTTGCTAGTCCAATTGACTGGAATGAGAAACCCTTAGCTATTGTCTCTCTAGAACCTCTTATATTTTATAAAAATAAAAAAAAGGAAAAATCAGAAAATGCAACAAAAAAATATAATAATGGTTTAAGGGGGAGTAGTTACTGCTTTAGTGTAGAGACGTGAAGATAACTAGTGGCTCTTAGGTCTGCTTAATGTACTTAAACTGCTTTGTTCAATGACTTCATCATATGATGTATCGGTAGACATAAAGTGTTAAGGTTTTTCCGTAATCTGATCTTAATTATACAATGCTTCTGTGGGACACTTGTTTAGATATATGGCCTTGTATGCCTGCTCTTTAGTAGCTAAATTGAGCTGGTCCTTAAATCTTATGAAAGATTTAGTGTTATTATTTTGCATATTTGGTCTGTATATGGAAAGTCTCGGGTACATAGGTAACTATGTATTGCTATAGGAAGTATGTGTGTGACAAGATATTTCGGAAATATCTTTGTTGGTTGCCAAAAATGAAGCTAATGTGGCCTTTGAGATTCGAACAAGTAAGTCCTCGGGGTATCTTCGTTATACCTAGCCTACCTAAAGTCTCTGATCAAGCTTGGGATAGGTTGGCCCAAAGTTCGCTACACGGGTCTCATCGAAAGTCACAGGTTTTCATAATTGCTTATTCGTCACACATATACGCGTACTTAGTGCACTTGGGCATTGGGTATATTCCTGTACGTGAATTGGGTGTATGTCTCTTTGCGATATGTGAGTATCGACCTGCGAACCGCTGGCCTGATTCTTAAAGACTTTGTTATATACTCACCAAATATCTTAATTTTGATGCTTTGTCGATTGTGAGAGTGTATCTAAACTTGGGTCACACAGATGCGCAAACTTGATAAGTGGACATTACTAGGCTACTCGGTCTACATGGTGACTGTCCTTGGGCAGGGTACGCTGAAAGTGTTCACAAAGCAAAGGAAAAACTGGACACACCGAATGTTTAAGAGGACAAATATACCGGTAATCGTCTTGGATCATTGTTCATATATAATAATAATGGAAAATTGCTTCCTTTTGCAGACTTATGTAATTGCCACATCTGATCTCTTCGCAGAAACTAGTCTCTCCGATACCTGTTAAATATACAGTATTAAGCATGACTATTATAAGATTTATTAGATTAATTTGAATTTAAAATTAATGTGATTTATTTTATAACTTTATGCTCCGTAATGTATATTGCTAATAATAGGGTTCTATTGCACGAGAGACATTGCTAAATAGGGTATCTAGTTTCTAGGAGGACTCAACTGCGTTCTTATTGAACACCGAATAAGCGTGTGTCGTGATAGGGATGTAGTGTAGTTTAAGACTTTAATTTAAGTGTGTTTAGTACACCTTAGGTTAGGTCTTAGATGTAAATTGCTCGAAAGGTTAGGCCAAGTACTTAAGGTTTCAGTCAAACAGAGTCAGCTACTTTATGTATTTGATTATTATTTTGATTTGCAATTTACTTTGAATAATTGAATAGGAAATGCTTATTGTGTGTGCTAACATGATAATTGCTTAGATTCTAATCTTTAGGGGGGGAATTTATTGTTTGTTATCTGTTATATATCTGTTTAAGTGTTTTCGAGTTCAATTATTTATCCTTGAGATTAATACATGTGTTGTGTGGATCTCACGAGTTTGTTTGAGTGTGTAGCTTATTTATCTTAACAGGATGTGTGTCAACCAGGAAGATAAAGGATCTCTTAAGTGTATGAAAATTGAGTCTATCCAGTCCGGAATAGAGAAAGCTCAAGCTTGAAGGTCGAGCAGAGTACACTTACACACCGACAACTCACCAAAATTCAAACAGAGATGAAAATGGAGATTAAGAGTTTGTCTATCTTGTTATTCAACCTTATTTCTTTATTTTTGTTGTATTTGAATTTTTATGTATTTTTGTTCAATATTCTATGCTTTGAGTGTTTTGTGTACGATTGGAGCAAATTTACAAGATTAAACAGCATTGTTGTGTGCAATGTCTGTTGTTGTCAAATACTTAACAATGGTACTTTGTAATTCATTACATAGTGACATATCGGGTCTTGATTTAATGATTGTACATTGTAAGTTTGTTTAAGTTGTGACAACTATCAAGAATTTCTTTATCGAGAAAAATACTGATAATAGTGATACAAAATAGGTTTATGTATCTGTCTTATCGTGTTATTGTCAAGATTTAGAGTTTTTATTTTCGGATAATAAATCTCTAAATGGGACTTTAAAAGTGAAATGGATGAAGAAATGGAACCCTAAAACTGATAAATCGGACATATACGAACCTAATCGTACCAATTTAGGAGTTTTTGGTGTTAAAAACAACTGGTTTAGGTTTTTGGATGACGAACCTGCATTTGCGTGTTCTTATTGAATATGCGTGTTCTTCGAACCCAGATGCACATCTTCAACCTACCCAGATTTTGCGTGTTTGTCATGACGTCATCACAAAGAACACGCATATGACCGGTTTGCGTGTTCTTGTGTCAAATACACCTTTGCGTGTTGTGACACTTTGCGTGTTTCATGACTTAGAAAAATTTTAAATTGGAAAAATTTTTAACAAGTAAAATATGAAACATAACACGTATTAACCAGTCAAACCCGACACCATATGTGTGTATTCTCACCATATGCGTGTGTATAAGGAATTTGCTTGTTCTAGGACTTCGGAAAAATTTCAAAACCGGAAAATTTTTGGATGAGTCAAATTAGAAAATGCGAATTACCTTATAAAATTGAACTTTAGAAAATTTAAGAAAAACAAGTGGTTTTGGTTAAATTTGGTAAAGTTCAATTTGTCGATTATTAAAACTAAATGTTTTGGAAGGTCTTGAAACAAATGGTTTCGCGACCTTGGAAAACGTTAAGAGTTTTAATTTCGACTTGTTGTTCAACAAAATTAGTAATGTTTTGGAGGATTATGAAACAATAGGTTTCACTATCTTGGAAAACATTAAGAATTTTATTGTTCAACCATATTTGTCAATGGTTAAAGTTGATAACATTTTGACAGTTTATGAAACAAAGGGTTTCAGGAGCTGAATAAATGTTAGGAGCTTTAAAGTTCGACTTTCTTTGTTGTTGCTAACCTTTTGTTTGTTGTTGTTTGTATCATTTTGCAGATGGCCGAGAGACAGTTCCACAGACATCATAACTACTTGATTAACTTGGACGTCCACCATGATAATGCAGACGAGTTTGTTCAGATCTTAGAGTTCTTTCAACGCTCTAGAGTTCGAAGAGTTCTCACTGCGGATCCGGTGATATATTTGACGTATCTTCGTCAATTCCGGGCCTCTGCTAGATACATTGCTGGAAATAATCAGAGGATTGAAGCTCGGGTGAATGATCAGGTCATCCAGTTCACTCCTGCGGATTTGGTCCAAAATGCTTGGATTGGGTATTGAAGCCCAAGAGGGAGGAGCAAACGATCCCACCTCATACCCACTTGCACTAAGATATGGAGTATACAGACGGATGGGTTATGTAGGTGAGCCTAACCGAAACACCTTCACGAAGAACTGTCTTCATGGGAAGTGGAAGTTCTTCAGCCACGTGATTTTGGTTGCTCTTAGCAACAGGAAGTCGGGGTACGACAAGCTGAATGTCGAGACCCAATCTCAAGTTGTCTCCCTTGTGCTGAACAAGCCGTATAGCTTTTCTCGTTTCTTCTTCAACGAGATTAGAAGGCAAATTGGTGCAGCTGCCGACGAGCGTTTCTTGATGTATCCTCGATTCATCATGATGATTATCAACGCTCGCCTGCCTAATCTACCACAGGTGGGTCCTGTCGAGCGAGTAACTACCATGCCGAATGGCTTATTTAGCGATAGTTACTATTATAGAGGTCCACTCCCACCTCCAGCTCGATCGACAAACAGATAATTATTCGGTGCAGTGATAAATCCGGCATATGTAGCACCAGACAATGACGGATTTGCACACGCTGGGTCTAATCTTGAAGGAAATGTTGCTGCAGCTCCACAGCAAGTTCCTCAACCACCACCTGCAGCACACCAAGTACAACAACAACAACAGCAACAAATACCACCAGTGCAACAACCCCCACTTAATGCTGAAGCTGTTGAAGATTTGTTCTTCCAAGTGGATCAGGGAGTAGGCAATGCTGAAGACGCTGCCGAGGTTGCACACCAACTGTTAGAACCTGATGATGTTCTTAACCAGGTTCAACAGTATGACGCTCGCCGTGATCTAGAGGCAGAGATCAACGAGTTATTCGAGGATCACGAGGCTGATGATGAGGCAAGTAGTGATCCTCATGCCACTGAGAGCAATCAAGAGGAGAGCACCAGTGATGATGATGATGGTCATGAGGACCCTCAGGAGAGAGCACGTCGGCTTCTTCAAGCAAAGTGTGCTGCTCGTTCTAAAAGGGAACTTAAGGCTGATGCAGACTTCCAGCCAGAAGAGGAGGAAGATGAAGAAGATAATCAGCTTTGACAGCTCAAAAGGAGGATAAGAGCTGGCGAAGGTACATCGGGCACCCATGAGTCAACTGGACTTGGTGCAATGATGAATGTGGATGTAGAAGAGGGACTGGGGCGTGAGTCTGAGCTTCAGAGACAAGAAGAGCATGTTCAGAAAGTATATGAGGATGTAGCCGAGAGACCTAGGGAAGTAGGTAAATGATTGATGAAAGCACCAGTCGAGCCTTCAAGAACAAGAATTAGACTATCGGCAACAGGGTCTACTTTCTCTTTATTTACCAGTGGTGCTTCAACATCAATGCCTCAAAGTTCGGTTACACTTCCGGTTGTTGGAACTTCTGCAATCCAGCAACCGCATGCTTCTACATCAAGACCGTCGGTGTCCACTTCAACAGTTCCACCGACTATCCCTCCTAGACCATCAGTGACTTCTTCTCAACCAAGCAGCTCAAGATCCGATAAAGACATTGTGTCAGGATTAGAGAAAGAACTTGAAGATATGAGAGTCTTGGTTGCAAGCTTGATGGAAAGATTTTCCAAGCAAGAAGAGTCATACCATCAACAGCTTGAAGAGTTGAAGACAGAGAGTGTCCAACTCCAGACAAGGCATGAGGCTCTACAAAAGATTCAGTCTGAGACAACCGTGCATCTAAAAAGAGTTGTCAAGAAGCTGAACAAACACAAAGAAGTCATAGAGAGCCAAACTGCGGGTCTAGCAAGCTTTGATGAAGATTATGAGAAGCTGAATGAGATTGTTGATAATCTTAGATCTCAAGGGGGGATAGATCCAACCTGCAGAGATAATGTCCCCAGGAAGCAAAGGAGAGAGGATGAGGACGATGATTCGAGCAGACAAGAAGAAGAGATCTCAAGTATATCAAGGGGCTTTCCGATTGGCACTCCGATTGCTACATCTCAGCGGGAGCAAAGCCAGCATGATGCTGCCGGTACCTCTCAGGCTCCCACAACTCAAGACAAAGGGAAGGGTATCGCTGAAGATACTTCCCCATTACCGACTGGAGATGTAGATGTCGGTTTCCAGACTCATGCCTATGGCTCCGAGAGTGATGATGAGCTCGTTGCCATCGATGCTATCAGAAACTTAGATGACATGGCTGAAGAAGATTCGGAAGGCTCAGAGGAGGGGGAACGGATACCTCACTCAGATTGGCAAGGAGTGATGGTATCACCTGAGCATAGATTTGAATTTGAAGATGCACTTGCTACAAACCCGAATCTCTTTGAGTCTGAAGGTCGGAGGGAACGTAAAATCAAATCCTTTTATGAGCTTCCTGCTCAAGGTTTGAAGTTTACAGTCTATTACAAGAAGGGTACAGGGAGAGATACTGAGCTTATTGGTAGCAGCTTCGCGGATGAACCGGGCAGTGAGATAAATGATACTTTTGCTTCTGATGATGAAGATGAGTATTATCATGTTTTGCCAAATGTTCATCGTGCAGATCCAAATCATCCATACTTGGTATTGGATGTGTCTCTTCCTCATAGGTATTTCGAATTTGTCAAAGATCCTCGTGCATCTCGTCTACAAGAACTCATCCTCAGTTGGACTTTTGATGAGGAAAAGAGGCTTTACATGATGAAAAGACTTGATGGATGTCAGTACCTTCCGCCTAACTTTGAAGCTAAATTCAATGCCCAAGGCAGATTTCTTTGGCCTTGCAGGGCTTAGGCTGATTGGTAATCACAAGCGTGCGAAGTTGTTTGAGAGCTGGATCAAGAATGACAATCATCTCATGCAGAGTGGAGAGTCAGATCCACGCAAGTTCAAGTTCAAACTAACTCCGAGAAAGAAGCGTGTCACTCAAGGACCGAACGGAGAAGAGATCATTGTTAGATTTAGAAACAAGATCAAGGATGTTCGTAAGGTTCCTCTGAAGAAATGGCCGCAAAACATGCTTGGTGACATGGATTATTGGAGAGTAGATGACTACAGTACAACAGCTATTGTTATGTCTACAAGAGCTACTGGGCACAAGGAATTGCTTAGAGTCTACGATCCACTTCAGCTTATTAATCTATCAAGAATGGGCTTGAAAAGATTACTTAGGCATCAGCTAAGAAGTTCACAACTCTTTATAGGCATACGTGATGTCTTATAAAGGATGGTGAAGTTCTGTTTAGTTGAGTATATCCATGCTGACAGTCGAAGATTCTTTGATGAAATACCTAGACGTGTGCGAGCAGGGGCTCCAGCTGGGGACAATCAAAATGTGGTTCCCCCAGCAGCAGATGAGCCAAATGCAGAAGCAGGGGCTCCAGCTGGGGACAATCAGAATGTGGTCCCTCCAGCACAAGATGAGCCAAGTGCTTCCGCACCAGTATCCTAGACTGAAGTTCCTGATGACAGGGTTTTGGCCAGCACTTAGGAGACAAACGAAGACTTGAAGACCACATCTATATGCTCATGTCAAGGGGGAGACTGTTGGTGCATGTTTCTCAGTGACAAAAGCATTCTAGATGTGTTATGTATTTTCTATTCAAGTCTTGTAATTTATCTTGTAAATTACCGTTTGTCAATGAAATTACCTTTACATATATTGTGATCATATTGGGGTCTTTATATATATGTTTATATGTCGGTTTATTAGTTGTGTTTTGCAGGTACTTAACATAGATATAGACAATAGATATAAAGGGTAATTAAGTTAATGTTGGTTCTACAGCAATAAGAACATTAACTTAAATACTTCTAAAGGTAATCTAGTCAATGTTGGTTCTACAGCAGTAAGAACATTAACTTAAATACTTCTAAAGGTAATCTAGTCAATGTTGGTTCTGCGGTTACAGCAGTAGGAACATTGGCTGAGTTAATGTTGGTTCTGCGTTTACAGCAGTAGGAACATTAACTCAAATATTCCTAAGTGTTATTTGAGAGTTCTTGGGAACAAGCAAAAGTTTGCTTTTTCAAAAGAACACTCAAATGGTTTGAGAGTTCTTGAGAAACAAGCAAAAGTTTACTTGTTCACAAGAACACTCAAACCAATATGCGTGTTCTGGGAAACACGCATATGGCCAAACCCTAATGGGCCTTATGGGCTGTCATGGAAACACACAAATCCATAGGATTTTGCGTGTTCCAGCCATGGCCTATATATATGGGTGTGTGTTTGCGTGTTAAGAGAACGAGGGTAGAGAGAGAAACGAGCAAAATCTTGAGAGAGAAACTACTAGAGCTAAGAACACACAAATCTAGTAGATCTTGTGGTGTCACTCGTCTCACGCACGAACCGCAAAACACACACTCGTGTTGGTTGGTTTAGGACTTAAGTTACCAAGTGGGTATTGTTTGTCCGGAAAGCCGCCTCACTATATTAACCAAATACGAGTGTTTATGTTCACGCATAGATATATATATATATATGTGATATATATATATCAAAAAGGTGATATATATATATAAATATATATATATATTAAGTCACATTATTTATTTAGATCACTACAAGAAAAAAGTCTATTATTGACCACTTTTTAGTGACGAACTTTTATTTGGTTACTAAAAAGACCATTTTGTCACCATTATAAAATGTCATCACTATATTTAGCCATTAAATAAAATTAGTGCCCAAAAAAATAGTTGTCACTAAAAAAATGAATTAGAAACCAAAAAGTGGTCACTAAATGAAAAGTTGAAAACCAAAACTTCAATTCAGTAATTCACAGAGAGGAGTATTAATAAACTTAAAATTACAATTGAATAATAAAAGTTAATGTATTTACGAGAATGACCCTAAAAGATGACACCGACTTAATGTATTTCAGGTCACATTGGAAGAGTATTAATCAGTTTATATAAAATCTACAAAATCAGAATTTCCCCAAAATCAAATACGCAACCTTCTCCAACTACAAAACCACGATGTGACCTAGAAATTCGCCATCGAAAACAGCCACTAAACCACCGCAACGACCGCCATCCGAAGCAGCCATTAAAACCACCGCAACGACCGCCATCGGAAGCAGCCATTAGAACCACCGCAAAGACCGCCATCGGAAGCAGCCATTAGAACCACCGCAACGACCTCCATCGGAAGCAGCCATTAGAACCACCGCAACGACCTCCATCGGAAGCAGCCATTAGAACCACCGCAACGACCGCCATCGGAAGCAGCCATTAAAACCACCGCAACGACCGCCATCGGAAGCAGCCATTAGAACCACCGCAAAGCCGCCATCGGAAGCAGGTCCGCAACCACCACGATCGTTTCTTCAAGGTTAATTCCGCTCTAAATTGATTATTTTACATGAAATTTGATATTATTTAACTTTAAAATTAGTTTAATAATAAAAGTTAATGTATTTACGAGAATGACCCTAAAAGATGACACCGACTTAATGTATTTCAGGTCACATTGGAAGAGTATTAATCAGTTTATATAAAATCTACAAAATCAGAATTTCCCCAAAATCAAATACGCAACCTTCTCCAACTACAAAACCACGATGTGACCTAGAAATTCGCCATCGAAAACAGCCACTAAACCACCGCAACGACCGCCATCCGAAGCAGCCATTAAAACCACCGCAACGACCGCCATCGGAAGCAGCCATTAAACCACCGCAACGACCGCCATCCGAAGCAGCCATTAAAACCACCGCAACGACCGCCATCGGAAGCAGCCATTAGAACCACCGCAAAGCCGCCATCGGAAGCAGGTCCGCAACCACCACGATCGTTTCTTCAAGGTTAATTCCGCTCTAAATTGATTATTTTACATGAAATTTGATATTATTAACTTTAAATTAGTTTTAATTTAACTTTAAATTAGCTTCTGAATAGTTGTGAATTTGTTATGAATTTAAACTTTAATCTGTATAGTTGCATTATTGTCAAATTGCATTATCTGGAATTTGTTATGTATTTTAACCTCATAATTATCATGTATTTATAATTATCAGAATATGGACAAGTCTTGGATTAACATAGCTCATAGGACAAAGGATCCGAGATATGAATTAGGTGTGAAAGAGTTTCTTAATTTCGCCTACCGTAACAAAGAAGAGTCATCAAAAATCTCATGTCCTTTCAAAAAGTGTAACAACTTTCGTGTTCATAATAAATTCACGGTCTACTCACATTTGATGCAAAAAGTAATTTATGCTAGTTACGATAGGTGGATATATCATGGCGAGTCTTGTGATGTTTCTGATGATGATTATGGTAGTGATGAGTCTATTGATGAAGGAGACGATGATAATTTTGATGTGATGTTTGATAATATAGGTGAAAGTAGGTGGGGTGACAATTGGAAAACTAGTGATGAATCTTCAAGTAACTTAGAAAAAGACTTAGAAACCACCGTAGATTGTTGGAAGAATCCCATGAAGAGCTTTACATAGGATGTCAAAAAATTTCAAAATTTTCGTTCATCGTTAATATTTTACACTTGAAGACAACAAGTGGATGGTCTATTAAGTCATTTGATTTTTTGCTTGATGTTTTTAAAAAGGCCTTGCCAACTTCAGCATCAGTTCCGAAAATTTTATGAAGCAAAAAAAGTACATACGTGATTTGGGATTTCACGGAGAAAAAATTGGCAAGCATCTTTTAGGTTGCAAGATGAAAACAGGCAGTTTCATGATACATTGCAAGCTCACTCACCTCTTCTAAATCATGCAAGATGGGTACCACAAACTGAGAGTGAAGTCAACTCCCCACAAACAGAGGAAGAGGAAGATGGTCATGAAGTCGATTCCCCACAAGTTGATAGTGACACAAGTGATTCTCAACAGGAAGAGAACATTTGATGCGGAAATGACCCCGAACCATTTCCACAAAAAAGGTTGGTTCGTGTATTTGTTGATCGAGGATCAGCAAGTAACAAATTACCCTTGGATATCCTTTATTGGAATTAAGCCACTAGTGTATATTGATGTTAATGCAAAGTCAAGCACTAAAGTTATGCAACCAAATCAAGTGTTGCTGGTCTTAAAGTTCATCAGTGACAAAACAAGTCCAGCAACAAGTCTCGCTGAAACAACTTCAACTGATCACGACCAGTGAACTGGTTAGCAGATGGGTGTTCAGTACAGCAAGTAACACTTCAGCACATCAACAAGTCTTTCCTCAGCAAGTATTCATCAGTGACACTGGCCAGAGATGGGTTCAGAGATGGGTGTTCAGTACTTTACTTAAGTTATACTTCAGTGAGCGTTCACCAGTGATGAAGTTTACCAGACCCATCTCAGTTATACTTCAGTGGTCCGTTTCAACTAGTTCTCAGTCCACCAGTGAAGTTAACCACTGGACAGCTTCAGTGAATAACGCCACGCCAGTAAGTTGCTTCAGTCGAAATGCTCCAGATGGAATACTCCAGTGAAGGTTCTCCAGGCTCCAGTCAAGACCCTTCAGTGAAGCTTACCAGATGTATCAGAATAATGTCACCATTCAGTTTATTTCGGTGACATGGCAGTGGACCCAATAAAGAAGGAATATACCAAGTTTATTCTAGGCAGCTATGGAAATGGATAAGAATGGACAACTAGATGTGACACCTTTCCTAACGGTTTGCATGTGCCAATTGTGGGGACCATTTCAAAGGGAATAATTCTAGAAGCTGCACATGCCCTTTTTTCTATTGGTTGTCTAAAGTAGTGGTGGTGTGACAGCCTTTTTATTTCTTTTATTATTGTATTTCTTTAATTCTAGAAAATAGCATTAGTAGCTATAAATAGAGGCTCATTTCTCATTGTAAGACAGACTTGATTGATTGAATGAAATTAATAGAGCAACCTCTATTTCTTATCCAAAAATCTTCATTTACCTTTATGGATCTTTGATCTTGGTGGTTGGTGGTTTGAAGTGATCCCTTTATCTATATTTGTGGTGGTTCGTCCTTTATCAAATATAGTGGTGAGATCTTAAATCTTCGATTCCTTTATCTGTGTTTGTGGTGGCTAGACCTTTATCAAACATAGTGGTGGGTTGGAGTGTTTCCTTTATCCTAGATTCCGGTGGCTCGTCCTTTACGAATCTTGGTGGTGGATTCTTTATCTATCTTTTATTTTTTATTTTATAGTCTTGCTTTATTGTTTGTTTCATGTTAAAATCCAGAAAATACCAAAAATAGTCTTCCGCTGTCGTTTGTCGCGTGATTTACACATCAACATTGATTCAAAATGTTTACTTTCTAATGTACCTGATGCCTTGTCTACTTTCCTTTGTGTTTCAAAATGTTTTCTAATGTACCTGATGACAAATTCATTTCGAAAATATTTGTTCAACTTTTACATCAATATATATGGACCAATGGTTTCACTTTTTTTAGTCATTTAATACTTTAATTATCGTAACAGGAGCAGAAGGTTAAACAAGAGTTTTTATAGCATTCTTTAGTTTTGTTTATTGAATCCACATGAGTATATGTAGGTACATTCGATACCCGAACTCAATCTAGAACCTTGGGTGAAACTAAAAAAAGGCGATTGAACAAGGGAAAGTTCATTTTTGAAGTTGATGAATATGAGAGGCGTATAATTGGTAATGTCAGCCAACGATTCATCACTAAGGGTGGGTGTGTTATGCGTAAGTTTGCAAAATTTGATGGAACCACTTGGAGAAATCAAGATGATATGTTGAAGACAGTCATCATCAACAAATGCACGGTATGGTTTTTTCAGCTTCCCTTTAAGTCATCTTTCTATAATTGACACCAATTTCATTGTGGTTCTAGGAAAATTCAACTTACGATCCCAATTGTCCGTTGATGGTACATGCAATACACTCACAGCTAGCAAACCAACATAAAAGCAAACAGTATAGGTTGCATTGCTATTACAAAAAATTCTCTACACAAGAGGATGCAACCAGGCATCCCCCCGCAGGTATAGAAGTTGCTGATTGGGAATCACTCTGCAAAAAGTTTGCTAGCGCAGAATTTCAGGTTCATTTCACAACATTAAAACCAATTTTATCTTACAAGTATTGATATGAAACATGTGCAGGTTAAGATTGATTCCTATTATTTAATTTTTACAGAAAGTTAGTGCTAAAAATAGGACAAACAGCTTAAAGAATGAAGTTCCACCTGCTGTTGGGACGGTTTCCATTGCAAGGATCGTTGATATGGTGAGTAGTTCTTGTCACAATAGGATTCTATGTTGGTTATTTAATATTATATAATGTGATTTATTTTTATGAAACAGAGAAGAAGAGAAGGAAAAGACACATATAAGTACAAGATTGCCCACTTTTCAACAAAGAAGAAGAAAATGGTGAATGAGAAGGCTGACGATATATTGGTATGTTCCAGTAATACCAACTTTTTATGTCTATAATAGATTTGAAATATAAGCTGATTTCATATAGGATTAGTGGTATGCTATATTAGTTATATGCAAGTTTTTGTGAAGTCGTAGGTTAGTGGTATGCTATATTACTTATATACAGGGTTAGTGGTAGGTATGCTATATTGGTTGATGACTTGATGATGTACCTGAACACAGGGTAGTATAACTAAGGATAAGCACCGTCTGCCACCATTCTTCTCAGCCACCAACATTTTTTAGACCCAAGTTTTTCGGGCTGAAACACTTATAAGATATATGCCGATTAAGATTCTTATTCATTTATAAGATACTACACAGAACAGTTTTATTAGTCCAAAGCAGTTGAGCCATTGTGCAATGAACAACTTTGAATGCTAATGGACTTATCTCAACGACAGTCTTTAACTGTTATGGCCTTTCAGTTCCATGGAATTTCCAATTCATTCGGGGAATGAATGTATCATGGTATGCTGCACTCATTTTCTAATCACATAAAGTTGTTTGGCAAGCTTTTGTGTGGTCTACTTTATACATCGTTTGGGTTTCAGAAAATATATGCAACTGTTTTGGGTCAAAAATGACAAATGTCCTGATATATATGCAGAAGTAAAAGTATATCTTTCGTGTGGATATCGACTAGAAGTAAACTGTTGACATTCAAATGAAAGATTATAGATTTCCTCAAGTTTATAGATTTATGTTTGGTGTATGCAGAATGAATTGCTACATGAGAAAGAGTCTTCTACTTGTTCACCCGCTGAAATTTGTATGAAAGTACTACATCATATCCCAGGACATGCAAAGGGACGTTCTGTTTCGGCCAAAAAGGTTTTAGACACAGAAAACCTACGAATGGAATTGGAGTTAGAAAAGGAAAAATCAAAAGCCTTAGAGGAAGAACTTCATGTAGTGAAACAAAAGCAAATGAAGTATGAAGAGAATCAAGTTGTAATAATGGCAGAGTTATCACGTCTATCCAAACTGCAATCTCAAAATAGTGTAAGTTTACATTCTGGTCATTTCTTTCTTTCTTTCTTTCTTTCTTCTTCTTTTATGATATCCTACTACTTTTATGCTTCTCATTAGGCCTGGCAAAATGGGTGGGTCAATGCGGGTCAGGTGCGGGTCAACCTGCATTTTTATTTATAATTATAAACACTATATTATTTTAATTATAAAAAAACTAAAGACTGTATGCACATGACCCCATCTATACTTTTTGCTGCTTGTTGCCGTCGTCTTGTTATCCTCCCAGTTTTCTGCTTCAACCCTCCATTCTTTCTTTTTCTTTTTTGACAAAAAGTTAGATTTATTGCAACAGGGATATTCTTGTTTTGTTTGTTTGTGTTATTCTGGGTTGAAGTAACGAAAACATAGTGGGATTGTAGCCGAGAAAAGGATTGACGTCAGAATATATATTGCGGTTAGGGGTAAAAGTTAAGATGTAGTTGCAGGCCATTAAAGCTTATATATTACTTTTATTATCATCACATCATCAGTATTATTATTTTCACACCATATAGATTCTTTAGAATATTGGATGATATTGTTCTTTTCTTTTGGTTATTGATGATTGTTTATTATATTTAATATATATATATATATATCTTACAAAAGGTGATATAGAAACCGTGGGTTATCTCGAGGGATTCCGCACCTCGACATATCCTTAGTCAATCTCGTTTCGACGGTCGACAAACGAGGGCGACCTGAACTTACAATTGGAACTATGGAGACTTATATTGCACATACTAAACACCAGAGACTAAAGTTGTAATGTTTGACATTATAAATAGAAAGCCATAACCTCACAATTACAACTCTTAGGCTTAATCATTCTTCTCTTTGTGCAATTCCTTCTCCTAATTCGGTTTTCTCAAAACTGAAATAATCATCTCGTTATCAATCCATCATCTCGTTTTGGGAACCCGACACAACTAACAAGTATGCTTAATCATCTTACAGTTCTCAGGATTAACGGGTATATGTTCTATCATATTTTCATTATATTATTCAATACGAATCATGTTTATTCCAGGAAGAATCACCTCTTTCACTTGGTTAGGACTCATTTTAATAGTTAGAAAACTCGCTCATTAAATACCATTCAACTCCTTCCATATACATACGTCCGAACTATTAAAAAGATGAGAAAAATGGGTAGGGTGTTGATAGTTATGTCTTGATATGTGTATGTATATTGTATAATGAGGTTATCTGTATCAAGATCGAGTTTCTTAACTTCGTTCTTTTGTTGAGTAACCGGTTCCGAATACTTAAAGTGCAAGTTGTCTACCTATAGCGACTTGCTGAATGAAAAGCATAAGATTGTTTGTGATTTCATAAAGATCCACACCAATTTTGTCACTAAGATGTGCACCGATTGGGTTGAAGTACCTCAATCTATTAGTCGGCTAATGAGATATATATAGATCTATTAGTCCATTGATCTATTAAAAAAGTAATGCATGCTTTTACAATTTTACATAATGATAGATGACTAAAGTAATGAAATTTGATTACTATCATGTGAAAAGTAAAATAAAATGTAACTGTACTCTCAATAAAAAGTCATTATAAATTAGATGGTTTGTTGAAAAAGAGGAGATTGTGGAGAAGATATCATGGGGAAAATATGTTGGTTATTTAGTATAACTAACATGATTTTAGTGATATTGGATTGACTCTAGGGGTGACAATGGATTGGATATTGATCTATATCCGATTTGATCCAATCCATTTATATCACTTATTGGATCAAAAATAATATCCATTAATCCATTTAACAATCCAATGGATTGCTCCATTTATCCATTTAATTATTTGGATCGATCCATGATCCATCCGGATCGATCCGGATCGATATATTACAAAAACGTTTTATGCATACAGTGATATAATAGATATATACGGAACACATACATACTTATACAATGATATATATATATATATATACATTATTATATGCATATATATATATATATTCATACAGTGATATGAAAGATAGTTATCAACACCAATCACCACAATCATTCAATGAATTATAGCTGAAAATCAACATTCATTTCTTCATTCTGTTAATCGACACCAATGGTAACTATAACTAAGTCACGTAATTAATAATAATAATGGAGGAGAAGTAGGATTGGAACTTGGAAGTTGTCACTATGAAGAAAAGCGAACGTCCACTCAAAACTCAGATTCCTACTCCATTTTACCTTCCTAAACCCAAACCCAAGTCGAAACCGATATCGATTTATTTGCAGTCTATTCAAACAAAACGAAGAAGATGTTAGTTTTATTTGTTTCAATGACGGTAGTCGTTTTCTTTGCGATCGTCAATATTTTAATTCAATTGCATCTGATCATTCAATTTCAACTATTATTGTATGTATAAAAAGTGATGAAGCATTTTTTTGAACTCGCAGGCTCGCAGCTAAATTGAATTATGGTAGGTAGTGTTTTTCAGATATAATGCTTCCTAATAATATACCAACTCAATTTTGTTTTTGTTATTCTTTATTGATGCACGACTTTTTTTCTATGGGGCAAAAATTAAAAAATTAAATGGATCGATCCGGATAGTGATCCGTCCATTAAAATTATTTGGATATGGATCGGATCATGATCCATTATGTTGGATCATGGATCGGATCATGATCCATTTAAGTTGGATCACTAATGGATCGGATCATGATCCAATCCATATCCATCCATTGACTAATTGACTCGTTGACCAAGTTAATTTTATTAATAATTAACAAGTTAGGAGATGCGGAGTGCATGCTTGTTTAATTATAATAAAATTACATATCATTCGATTTATATATATGTACATATCATGTATGTGTATATAAACTTTATTGTATACTTTGTTTCAAACAAAGTACATATGAAAATGATGGTTCATGGTTTATTTGATATTGAAACTAAATAAATCGGATGGGATAAAACATGTCAGGACACCATGTGGTCCACATTGGTCAACATAAAAGAGAAGATAAAAAAGGAACTAAATGGATAAAATGCAAAGGATGGAACGGTTGGTAGTTTTCACTATCATTGACAGTTTCCAATTTTATCCTATTTATCTCCTTCATAAGGGTACTGGTTTTTTCTTCTCTTTCGACACTCAAGAAATATCACATATTTTGTTCTTGAAATTTTACATCTAATCCGATTAAATCATTTGTGTATAGTACCCACAAATAGGTTTAATCTGATAGTGACTACACGATTTGTGAAATAATCCAAGCAATATATTTTCTCATTTTTTTCTATTCTAAACTTGTATACATCACGTTATATTCAACAAAGATTAAACCTATTCGTGTGTTCAACATGGCTACCGGTGAATCTGTTCGTGATATGTCAAGCAAGTTTGCAAAGTTGGATAAATTTGTGGGTCAAGACTTTCGTCGTTGGAGGAAGAAGATGCATTTCCTATTAACAACTTTGAAAGTTGTTTATGTTCTTTCTATTCCATGTCCAGAAGAAGTGGAAAATGAAACTCTTGATCAAACTAGGAGAAGACTCAAGTGGGAAAATGATGATTATATATGTCGTGGGCATATTCTTAACGGGATGTCGGATGCTTTGTTCGATGTGTATCAAAATGTTGAATCCGCCAAGGATTTGTGGGATACACTTTGTGGGATACACTGGAAGCGAAATATATGGCGGAGGATTCGTCTAGTAAGAAATTCCTTGTAAGTAACTTTAATTCTTACAAGATTTCGGAAAGCAGGCCGATTATGGAACAATTCAATGAGTTGTTGCATATTCTTGGTCAATTTGAACAACACAATATGCACATGGATGAATCGATTGTGGTGTCTAGCATAATCGATAAATTTCCACCGTCATGGAAGGATTTTAAGCATGATCTTAAACACAAAAATGAAGAAATTTCTTTGGTTCAATTGGGAAGCCATATCAATATTGAGGAGTCACTTCGGGTTCAAGAAAGTGACGATTTGAAGGATAAAAACCAAGCATCATCATCATCTGTTAATGTGGTTGAACATGATAAGAAATCTGGAAACAATAAGTTTAAGGGTAATAAACGCAACTCCAACAATGATGATGAAGATTCAGATAAGAAACCGAAGATGGCGTGTTGGAAATGCGGGAAACCGGGACATTTCAAAAGGGACTGTCGTGTAAGACTTCATGGTGGAACAAACAAAAATAGCGATGGTACTGGTACAAGTGGGTCGAAAGATCCATCACAAAAAGGTATGTTTTTACGAATTTTATGTCAAATACAAACTGCCATGCAACCCCTACGGTTAATATTGCTACTTTTGATTTGGAAAATTTAATAATATATCCTTTGGAAGAGTTAGAGGACTCACAATGGGTTCGTCCCTGTTCGTTCGGCCGCTGTTTTTTTTTTTTTTGTTTTTTTTTTTATTTTATTTTTAAATGTAACGGTCAAATGGTTCAAAGTTTTCAAAAAAATGACACAAATAGTCCCTAAAACGGCCAGATTTAAATTTCTTACACATTTTCACTTTTGGTCCCTTTTTATCATTTATATATATAACATCTTTACATCTCTAGTTTTATACACAAAAACACTCTTATAAACATAAAACACACATTCATATATCTAAAATCATCATGTCTTTTCCATTTCCGTCGAGTGCTAACACGTACACTCGACCGGAGTTGTTTGCGAACCACTCCGACGATAAAGAACTTATCACTATAATGGTTGATTTTATCGATTTGGTCGAAAATGGGGAATCTTCTACCCCTCTCACTCGTGTTCATATTCCAAGAGATCGACTTGGTGCAGGACAACAGTTCCGAAACCAGCGTGTCGATGCAAGAGGTAAACTCGGTTTTTCTACAATTCAAAAGTGTACATCCGCGATACGTCAGCTGGCGTATGGCAACGTGGCCGATTCACTTGATGAGTATCTACAAATGGGTGAACAAACTTCCAGAGACGCTTTTGATGCTTTTTGTAAGTGTGTCTTTGACCTTTACAGAGAAGAGTACTTACGAAGACCAAATGATATACAGCGTCTCTACCAGAAACACGAACACCTTCATGGTTTTCCAGGGATGCTTGGGAGCATCGACTGTATGCATTGGCCCTGGAAAAGGTGGCCAAAAGCATGGCAAGGCCCGTTCACTCGAGGTGATAAAGGGGTACCAACCATCATGCTTGAAGCTGTTGCGTCGTACGATTTATGGATTTGGCATGCATTTTTTGGAACGGCAGGTTCGAACAATGACATAAACGTCCTTAATCAATCACATTTGTTTAGGGAAATCATTGAGGATACGGCTCCGGATACTTCATTTACGGTTAACGGAACCGATTACCAGAAGGGGTACTATCTAGCCGACGGTATTTATCCTGAGTGGGCGACATTCGTCAAGGCTTTTTCATGCCCACAAGACCCGAAAAAGAAAAAATTCAAGAAGTATCAAGAAAGTGCGCGAAAAGATGGGGAACGAGCATTTGGAGTTCTCCAAGGTCGTTGGGCGATCCTTACACACCCCTCAAGGTCGTTTAGTGTCAACAAGATTCGTCGAACCATGTATGCTTGTGTCATATTGCATAACATGATCGTCGAGGATTCGGGTCATGCAATAACCTCGTATGATCTAGAAATCCTAGCTGAGCCACCCCGTGTACCTGTTCGTACCTTTCGAGAGAGGATGGCGGTCCACGCACGGACCAATAAGGAGCTTCGAGACCGAGGGGTTCACCATGGTCTTCGTCACGATCTTGTCGAGCATATTTGGCGTCTCCCGTGATCCATTGTTGTTTGTCTTAGTAATAATAAATTGTGAAACTATGTTGTGGTTTTTAATTAATAATGTGTTGTTTTTTTTAGTATTGTATTGTATGCTTTTTTATTTAATGGAATATTTAAGTGTGTTTTTATTAAAAAATTGAAGTTGTATAAGTTAGAGGGTTAAAAGTGTATAATTAAATAGATGGTAGAATATTGGGTTGAAAAGGTAAACTTAAATAAATAGTGGGTCCTAGACTAGTTCTGGCATTGTGGGTGTTTTGGGGGATTAGTCCTTGGTTAGTCCTTGGGCTGATGTGGTGCTGACAGGGACTAGTCTTGGAGAATGAGTGTCTGGCACTGTGAGTGCTCTTAGTAGCAAATATGAGTTTGATTTGAAAAAGATTCACACCAAAGGTTCCGTCAACAATAAGACTTTTGATATTAATCCATGTGATGTTGACAACTTTAGTCAACATGAAAGACATAATATACGGTCTGTAAATTCCACAAATAGCGATGCTACATTTGATAAAAATGTGGATTGTGGCCCATTTGAAATGAAGCCTTCGGGCTTGCATGCTATAAATAATACGGTTGTTTAATATGTTTCCTTGATCTCTGAATTATATTTTATTCATGATGATGATTATGCACGGTGGATAGACTCGGGTGCTACAATACATGTATGTAAAAATCTAAGGTGGTTTGAAGAATTTATACCAAGTGATGATTGATCTGTCTTAAAAATGGGAAACGTGGCAACCGAGCCTATCAAAGGATTTGGGAAAGTTAGACTAGTATTTACTTCTGGCAAACATCTAGTGTTAGACTATGTGTTGTATGTTCCGGGTATACGGAAAAACTTGTTGTCTGGTATTGTACTAAATAATTATGGGTTTAAGCAGGTCATTGAATCTGATAAGTTTATCTTATCTAGACATGGAACCTTTGTTGGATTTGGATATTTATCTAATGGAATGTTTAAGTTAAATATTCATGTTCCTTTTGTTAATAATTCGTTGTATCATTTACTAGTAGTCTATGTAAATGATAATTCTAAATTGTGGCATGCTAGATTAGGATATGTTAATTATTTTAGAATGAAAGTTATATCCAAAATGAGTTTAATTCCTGCTTTTGATATACGAAGGGATAAATATCATACATGTAAATTAACAAAAATCACTAGAAGGTTAGAATTAATTCATAGTGATTTATGTGATTTACATTAGACTACTACAATGATGAAGTTTTTGATAAATTTAAAATTTATAAGCAATGGCATCAAAAACTTTGATGCTTTAGTGTTGTTAGATGGTTTTGTATTAAATCAAACTCACAAGTGTATTTATAGTAAACTTGATTTTTTGGTAAAATGTGATTATTTGTTTGTATGTGGATGACATGTTGATTTTGGAAGTAACCAAGATCAAGTTGATAAAACTAAAGAATTTTGTCGTCCAAGTTTGCTATGAAGGGTGTGGGGAGGTGGATGTTATTCTTGGAATAATGATTATTCGTAAGAATAATAACATTTTAATCTCAAAATTCCCTTGTTTAGAAGATCTTTTTTCTACAAGTGGTTGGGTTTTCCTTTTAGGGGAGGTGTTATCACTTGGGCTTGAAATAAGCAGATATGTATCACAAATTCTATAATGGAATCTGAATTTGTAAATTTATGTGTATTTACCTTCAAGTATTCAAATGGATAGCAAGGGTTCAATCCATAGCGACACCCCGATATTCGAATATTTGGATCGAGTAAATACTAAGATGAAAATTCAATCCTTAGGACATTTTTATTTACGCATGAAGTTGTATTTTCTTGAGAATTATTAGAGTTAATCATGGATACACTAAAATGGGGGAGGAATGTTGGTTATTTAGTATAACTAACATGATTTTAGTGATATTGGATTGACTCGTTGACCAAGTTAATTTTATTAATAATTAACAAGTTAGGAGATGCGGAGTGCATGCTTGTTTAATTATAATAAAATTACATATCATTCGATTTATATATATGTACATATCATGTATGTGTATATAAACTTTATTGTATACTTTGTTTCAAACAAAGTACATATGAAAATATGGTATATATATATATATATATATATATATATATATATATATATATATATATATATATATATATATATATATATATATATATATATATATATATATATATATATATATATATATATATATATATATATATATATATATATATATATATATATATATATATATATATATATATATATATATATATATATATATATATATATATATATATATATATATATATATATATATATATATATATATATATATATATATATATATATATATATATATATATATATATATATATATATATATATATATATATATATATATATATATATATATATATATATATATATATATATATATATATATATATATATATATATATATATATATATATATATATATATATATATATATATATATATATATATATATATATATATATATATATATATATATATATATATATATATATATATATATATATATATATATATATATATATATATATATATATATATATATATATATATATATATATATATATATATATATATATATATATATATATATATATATATATATATATATATATATATATATATATATATATATATATATATATATATATATATATATATATATATATATATATATATATATATATATATATATATATATATATATATATATATATATATATATATATATATATATATATATATATATATATATATATATATATATATATATATATATATATATATATATATATGTGTGGGGAGGTGGATGTTATTCTTGGAATAATGATTATTCGTAAGAATAATAACATTTTAATCTCAAAATTCCCCTTGTTTAGAAGATCTTTTTTCTACAAGTGGTTGGGTTTTCCTTTAGGGGAGGTGTTATCACTTGGGCTTGAAATAAGCAGATATGTATCACAAATTCTATAATGGAATCTGAATTTGTAACTTTAGCAGCAGCTGGTAACGAAGCTGAATGGCTAAGACATTTGATCTTTGAAATTTCTTTATGGTCGAAACCGATATCATCCTTCTCTATTATATGTGATAGTGCCACTACCTTGGCTAAGGGAGATAGTCAATAATATAATGGGAAGTCTAGACACTTAGGTGTTAGACATAGTATGATTAGAGAACTAATCATGAACGGAGTGATATCTATTGAATTTGTAAGATCTCAGTTGAATAGGGCTGATCACCTAATAAAAGGGTTAAATAGAGATCTCGTGAGGAAATCAGTCATAGGGGTGGGTTTAAAGTCCATATAAAATATCTTATGTCAAGACACCCAATTCCCATCTAATACAACGTTAGATGCTGAATTCAATGTGGAAAGCTTGTCATAATGATATTGGAACACATTTTACATACACCCCAAGGTTTGTGTTCAGACTGCAAGATAAAGTAGGTTGAAGTTTAACTTCTTAATAGTTCTTTGATAAATTGCATATGCAGGTGCAAGAATAAAGAACTACCTATAAGAGTATGAAGTTTAGCCGCTTCAAGAAGCTTGGACTTGGCTTTGATATACTCTTTGAAGGATTGGACACATGCTAGTAAAAATAGTGTTAAGTAAGAACAATTGAATTTGTAAATTTATGTGTATTTACCTTTAAGTATTCAAATGGATAGCAAGGGTTCAATCCATAGCGACACCCCGATATTCGAATATTTGGATCGAGTAAATACTAAGATGAAAATTCAATCCTTAGGACATTTTTATTTACGCATGAAGTTGTATTTTCTTGAGAATTATTAGAGTTAATCATGGATACACTAAAATGGGGGAGGAATGTTGGTTATTTAGTATAACTAACATGATTTTAGTGATATTGGATTGACTCGTTGACCAAGTTAATTTTATTAATAATTAACAAGTTAGGAGATGCGGAGTGCATGCTTGTTTAATTATAATAAAATTACATATCATTCGATTTATATATATGTACATATCATGTATGTGTATATAAACTTTATTGTATACTTTGTTTCAAACAAAGTACATATGAAAATGATGGTTCATGGTTTATTTGATATTGAAACTAAATAAATCGGATGGGATAAAACATGTCATGACACCATGTGGTCTACATTGGTCAACATGGCTCAATTGTCCTCTTTTTATTCCGTCCAAGTAGTTTGTATGATCTAGTCGTTTGTTATGATCTAGATACTGTAATTGTATTTGTATTTCTCTTGTATGCACTTTATTTGGTATCTAATATTTCGCTAGATGCTGTTTATTTATTTATAATATTTGTTCAAAAAAAAAATTAAAGAGAAGATAAAAAAGGAACTAAATGGATAAATGCAAAGGATGGAACGGTTGGTAGTTTTCACTATCATTGACAGTTTCCAATTTTATCCTATATATCTCCTTCATAAGGGTACTGGTTTTTTCTTCTCTTTCGACACTCAAGAAATATCACATATTCTGTTCTTGAAATTTCACATCTAATCCGATTAAATCATTTGTGTATAGTACCCACAAATAGGTTTAATCTGATAGTGACTACACGATTTGTGAAATAATCCAAGAAATATATTTTCTCATTTTGTCTTCTGTTTTTCTTTTCTAAACTTGTATACATCACGTTATATTCAACAAAATATTGTGAATTCTTAACCATCATACTAGTATCCTCATTACAAGCAAGTAAGCAACCATTGTTCCTACTAAATTATGAAGTAACAAAGTTCCCTAACCCCAAAATTACAAAGTTTATTGCAAATTAACCATTAAAAACGGCTAATATCATTGACTCTTGCATGTTAATGTTTGTTAAACACGTTAACAGCAATTGTTAATCTATATCTAGAACATGCATACTCAGTATCATTGTTTATTAACGTTACAGTAGCAGGAGCCAAATAAGCCAAGTAGTTCATATCAAAGCAATGCTAGATTCACCACCCGGCGGTTTACGCACACCACCAAGATAATCTCTTGATTCCACCTTCCCGTCCGCAAATATATCACTTCCGCTCATTTCTCTCTGCTTTGCACTGCTCAGTGGCTTCTCAGAAGACCCATGAGTCGCCACGTCTCCCTTGAAGATATCATTCCCAGTCAACTCTGCAAACTTCTGATTGTGAATTGTTTTCTTTGTTGCTTTCACCTCCGTTTCTTCACTGAACATGATATTACTTTGACCCCCTGCAGGCTGTCAAAACAAAACACAACCAAGTTGACAAGATACCAAAAGAATGAAAATTTATTGTTGGAACTTTTATCTAGCAAGTAAATAAGTAATTGCTATAAGTTTGAAAATACCATTTGGATCATACTCAAAGTCAATGCGTATGATCCAAACACATTTTCTACCATTAACTAACTAGCTTGTTTTGCAACCTTTTATTAGGTAATGAGCCTGGGATAAAATGATCGACACCTTTTTGTCTAAATTTTTAGTTTTCTAAATAAAACTATGCCACTATGGTAACATAAATGCTTAGAAAAATAATGATTTAACTTATCATTAGAACAACTTTAGGATGTCATAAACACTTTAGTATGATATGATATGGAAACTATCAAAATGCTTATCCGTTCTTCTAGCAAATTATCTTAGTTTAACTTGGTTGACTCATATGAACATGTTAATCATTAACACATTCTAGTATAAATAAGTTGAACTCATCACCTCTACTATATACTAGAACAAGGTTACAAGGACATAAACTTCATAGCTAAAAGGCCAATTTATTATTTTAGTAAAAAGTAGAGAATGAAGGCTTACATTTGAAACTCTAACCGAAGTTCGAATATTTCTGGGCGGTGGTGGTGCAGGTTCCTCAAACTGTTTCATTGCTTTAACCTCCAGGTTCCGAGGGGTAATCTCAGGGGCAGGGCCAAAAATGTCATTTCCACTGAGCTCCTTGCATTTGGCATCGGACAATGGCTTCTTAATTTTCGTGTTCGAGTCATTAAATGTTCCACTTAGTTCGCGTTGCTTTGCTACCTCAGGGACAGAAACCGGTTTCTTTGGAGATACTTCCTCTTCACTACTAAAGGATATCTGGCTCATCCCTTTTGTTGCTTGCTGAAAGTATTTTCTTTTAAACTTAAATACTATTTAAGTTTAAATTATAAAATGTTATAAGAGTAAAAAGAAACTAGAAGTTATAGAAACAATTGTCTGGCCAGTGTATTATTAAGTAAATTAAGTTTTCCATGCTGTACAATTACATACATTCTTCTGACCATTCTAAATCTTAAATCAAGTACTGTCCGCAAAGAAAATATGTTTGGCCACTATAGGTGTAAAAGTTTGATCAGCGCATCTAATTTTGAGATCATTGTTTGCACACTTTAGTTGTCACGAATGCAGCAAATTTACTTAAGAACTGATTTATCTGGACAATGCTCCTCTGTTAGCCTTTCAAATTGGTAGAATTAAAATTTGGCGATAAGGAAATGAGTCAAATGGGTTGAAGCTCAACCAGGTGAGTAAGTCAGAAGTTTATTGTTAATGCATACAAGCTCTGATAGTTTTTTGTAATTAATAACTAGATATAGTCGGAAAAAGGTGTTTCGATCACTCCAACCGGACTTACATATTTGTTTTTACGTCCACTAGAATGATATCAATTGAAAATTGAGACAAACAAGTCCAGTCATCTTCATTAAACGAAAATTAAACTTTCATTTTCAGATAGATCTCCACATATCGACTTCTAAAAGTTAAGCTAGTCAAGTTACTTTTCTTCTACCGAATGAGTTTAACATGGTCATTGACATGTTTTATATTACCTGTACAATACGAACCGATGTTCTTTTGCCAGAAGACCCAGAATTAGGTGATTCAACTCCGAATATTTTGTTACCAGTGATTTCCTTAAGCTTATACCCTGAACATGGTTTTCTGCAAGTAGATACCAACCATAATACAAAGCCATGTCATCTTACATATAATGTTCAAACACCAATTACTCAATGTTCATCAAAATTTGCATATGCTTTTTGAGTTTCCAGTTTCGAACAGGTTTAATTAACCTGCTTTAAAATTACTGATTGAAGTTGAAACACATCTTATCTTGATGAAACATCATTTAAAATACATATGTTGATTTGTTAATTAGATTAATATATATATATATATATATATATATTAAAGGTCTCTAACTGATTTGATTATTATCTAAACAATATAGAACTGGACAAACATAAAAGAAATATCAATAGTTTAAATCTTATAACCCGACAACCCGTGTCATTGCATACATAAAAATAATAATACAGAGTCCAATAATTAGAATTTAAGGTAAGATGACTAAATGAGTATTAGCCATTATTTAAAAATGTTATGTTATACATAAACTTGCAATCACTAAGAACGAGCGCAACGTTAACATTTGGTGAATGTGATTCCAAAAACCACATCTGGCAGGATCCTGGCACAGGTGAGACCACGAGTGAAAGAAACGTTATTGTTTATTTATTCGGGGTATTGTCTGGTATTAATTTCAGTATGATTGTTCAGGTGAGAAACATTTTTTTAACGGCTAAAGTACACTATTCCAAACCTACCTGAATATATTCCTTAATTCACCATTGCCAGGGATTGAACACCCCGATCTTCTCTCCTAGAGGCAACAATGCAAGAGCTCCTACCCCCCAAGTACCTAACTATGAGGAAACATATTAATTTGACAACATTTTTAGTACTTTTTTTAACGTGTAAACTACCCTATTACACAACTACCTCAATATATTCCTTAATTCACCGTTGCTAGAAATTGAACCCTGATCTTCTTTCCTAGAGGCAAGAGCTCCTACCGGGAACTTTGAAAAAACATATTAATTTGACAACTTTTGAAATGCGGTTTTGGGTGATTGTTGTCTTATAGTCATTGTCATTTTAACATAGAGAGTCCCGAAAACAAAATCAAACCTTTTTTTTTAAACAGAAAATCTATTCTACTCCTAAACTACACCAAATATTCCTAAAATCACTCATGCGAGGGATTAAATCATGGAATTTATTATATAACCAGATCTTAAATGCAGTATTTATAAGAGTCAAAAAATGAAATGAATAATTAAGCAGGTTGATAGTATACCTTTTATTCAGAGATTCAGCTTCTTCTTCACTAATCTGACCCCCAAATAACGTCTTACTTATTCCATCCGATGGCTGCTTAATTCAATATTTAAACCTTTCTTGGTTACATATATATATACACACACAATAATATATATATACACACAATAATGATAGTTTAGTAATACTTCATCACCTGATGAGATCGCGAGGGGTTGCCGGAAGCCTTAACATTGCCGGAAAGATCTGCCGGAGGTGGAGTTTCCGACCAACTCAAAAGATCAGAAGTTGAACCACTAGGTTTAGACGACATTTTTTTCCAGATATTTTTTTGTGTACCTTAATTTCAATTCAAAATGATACGAGTACTACTAGAATAAGTGTGGCAGTAAGTTGAGCTATCACTCACTCGTGTGTGTCAGCCACGAGTACTATATAAAAACAGTCATGTGTAGATGACTTTTTAATTTTCAAACTTTTTTTTAGCCACTGATTTGCTTTTAAAATTTAAATTTCTAGCGCAGTTCTCCATGCACATGGGCACATGACTAACAACGTTGTTTTTGGAAGATATTATTTGGAACTGGGCTTTGGTTTTGTTTTGACAAAGTAGGTAATGGGCTTAATACTGTTATCTTATTTATGAGAAATATTAATCCTCTTAAACTAATATACTAAAAATCTTTTAAACTATCTGATGACATGTAGAAAAATGAGGGGTCAAAATTAGTAAAGAGAATTTTTGGATACCACATGTCATCTTCTTACAGTTTTAGAAAAAATTTAGACTAATCTTTAAGAGAATTTATCATTTTCCTTTATTTATTCTTTTAGAATTTTTGATACATTTGGTTTGGAGGTCTTTCTTAAAATTAGTCTATCAAGTATCAACTGTCACATAAAAAAATAATCAATATTTTCCAGACCAGCTATAAAAATAATTAAATAAAAATGCTAATTACAATCCCGGGGCTGTACTCAACATGTATAACAAATTTGTATCTGCTATGTAAAAACTCATCCTTGAATTTTATGATAAGTGTACAACTATTTAAAACACTTTTAACTATAACCCTTAGGGTTTGTTTACCAAAACACATAATAAAATGGGCATTTTAAGGTTCAACTAGTCTAATCAAATCAGACAGAAAAATCAACTTTTAAATCGAACAAATAACCAACTTTTATTATTATATATTTGTATTTGTATATAAATCTAATCTATAAACATATATATTTATATTATTGCATAAGCCATAGACATAGAGGAGTAGAGTTTTGAAGAATTGTTAAACAACAATTCTTTCAAGCCATAGATAGAGAGTTCGAGTCTTTACGGGTACACAAGTTTTTCAAATATTTTACACCCATTAAGTCGGATCAGTCACAAAAAACCGGCCATCCTGTCGGTTTGTCCTTCAACCGGTTTGTCCGATACGGTTTTTCATAACAAAATTAAGTATAATAAATATAGGGAAAAATCCATAAAAAGGTAACCTATTTACACAAATTTCTATTAAAGGTAACCTATTTTGTTTTCGTCTATTTAAAGGACCCTATTTTCAAAAATTTCCTAATAAAGGGTATCTCGTTAGTTTTTGACAGACGACGCCCGTTAAGTGCCACGTCACCGATGCCACGTCATCAGATTTGCTGACGTGGCAGTTGACTTTGACTAACTTATATATATATCGGTTTTATACATCAAAAAACATAATTTCTTTTTTTTTTTCTCTCTCCCCGCCTTATTCTTCCCACTTTTCTATTTTCCCCCCAAAACCAAGAACCCTAATTTTCCCTTCTCAAATTAGGGCGATTCGTTTTGAAATTAATACGTGATATAGAATACTATATAATCTATATATATAAGTTAGTCAAAGTCAACTGCCACGTCAGCAAATCTGATGACGTGGCATCGGTGACGTGGCACTTAACGGCGTCGTCTGTCAAAAACTAACGAGATACCCTTTATTAGGAATTTTTTGAAAATAGGGTCATTTAAATATACGAAAACAAAATAGGTTACCTTTAATAGGAAATTTGTGTAAATAGGTTACCTTTTTATGGGTTTTTCCCATAAATATATTTAGTGAAAAATTTATATAGATTTGTAGATAAAAATAACTCATTTATAAAGTATATTTTAATTTTTAAAAAAGTTTTTAATACTCCTTAATAAATTAGGGGGAATCCACTTTTTTCCTCCTCTGAAAAGCCTACTAACTACCCAAACTACCAGTCTATCACTATCATCTATTAACTAACTTAAATATTTTCATTTAATATACCTAAGATATTTTTAATAAAACTATTTACATTATACATCTCTCATCCCTTAGGGCGAAGGGAATGGGGCTCAGTGAAGGGTCGTCGTCGAGTTGTCTAACCCGATAACACCGTTGTAACCTATCGGTGATCAGACTCGATGATGAGATTTCAGTGAGTTTCACCGAGGAAATTTGCGGGAGAGAGACGGATGCATGGAGGCCATTAACGCTACTTTGCCGACCATTGGGGTTGTCTTTAGAAATACATACACCTTCCCATTTTTAAAACCACAACCATTGTTGTTTGAACCTAAATTGATTAGCTCAGTGACGGACTAAGATTACACAATCATCACAACTCCTGATAATTCAGTGCAAACCTAACAAGCTCTTAGCGAGCCTAAGGTGGCAATGATTGTGTAATAAATATGATATGAATCTTGATTGCTATGATTGAATCTTGATTGCTTATAAGTATTGAATGTGAATTGCCTTGAATGTGCTAGAAGAATTCTTAAAGAGTATTTATACAAGAATATTAAGGAAGTCTCAAGCCTCTTTCTAATATTCTTGTATAGTGAATTCCTTTTTGTGGTAATAACATACAGTAATATGAGATCCATATCCATACGTGAACTTCTAAGTATCATGCTATACAGTATATGCATTGGGCCGAGTCCATAGTTGTTACCCATCAACAAGTCCATCCTTCCTCCTATCTTATTCTTAAATTCATAAGTAATAAAATAGATATATATGTGTGCCGTTAATATATCTATATACTTTGATATAGAGAAGGAGAGCGGCTGAGGGAGGGAAAGAAAGGAGCCGACCCTGATAGGATCCGACCCGGCAAGCTCACCCGGATATGTATCAAATTCCGACCCTATATAGCAGCAGCTAGGAAACAAGGAATGGCCGACCCTAATAGGATCCGACCCGCTAGTTAATCTCACCCGGGTGTAGACCCGGTTTATAGGTATGTACACTCCTTCGATCGACCTCCATATATATATATATATATGTATATATATATATTATATATATATATATATAGTATATATATATATAATATATATATATAATATATATATATATATATTATATATATATATAATATATATATATATTATATATATATATAATATATATATATATAATATATATAGATATATAGATATATAGATTAAATATAAAGTATATATATAGTATATATATATAATATAATAAAGTATATATATATATAGTATATAATATATAAATATATATATATATATATAGTACATAAATAACATAAATAAAGTATATATATATATAGTATATAAATAATTATATATATATAAACATCAAATTATAAATATGAGTATATTATATATATATATATAGTATATATATATATATAGTATATATATATATTATATATTATATTTTCATGCATACAAAGTTTTATATATATAGTATATATATATATATATATATAGTATATATATATATATATAGTATATATATATATAGTATATATATATATATGTATATATATATATATATATAGTATAGATATATATTATATAGTCATATAGATATAGATATAGATATTAGATCCCTCTATATATATATATAGTATATATATATATTATATATTATATTTTCACAAAAGTTTATATATATATGTATATTATATTTATATTATAATTATATAAAAAGTATATTTATATAGTATATATATATATATATATATTATATTTAAATGTATACAAAGTTTTATATAGTGTATATTTGTATTTTTAATAATATTGCCATACATAATTTATATATATATATATATATATAGTATATTATAACTTTAGTATATTATATCCATATATATGTATGTATTAATCATATTATTGATATAAATGTGTATATATATATAATATATATATATAGTATATATATATATATATAGTATATATATATATATATAGTATAATCTCACCCGGGTGTAGACCCGGTTTATAGGTATGTACACTCCTTCGATCGACCTCCATATATATATATATTTGTCCCAGCCGATCATGAGATCTCTTTTGGCCGACCCGGAGTCTTGTTCCTTTATTTGTATCTCGCCCGGTTTTTTGACCCGGTTTCCATCTCACCCGGTTGTAGACCCGGATATATTTTCATCTCGCCCAGGCGATTTCATAACACCTTTTTTGTATTTCGAGTTCTTGATCTAAGCTTTTAACCCCCGAATATCTATACGGGATCAAATCCCCCCAAGTTTAGATAAAAAAGATTTAAGCAAGATTTTTTATGTAAACTTAAACTTCATTTTCCAAATTTCATCTCAAGCTCCCGATTGCTTGTGAAGGAGACCGCTCAATCTTCTAATTTGTGGAGGCAGGCTTCGTAACCTTCTAAACTGTGAAGGTATGTGTTTTACATATTTTGTCTTGTATTTATCCCATTTGTAAAAACTTGTTTATATGATTACATCATGAGCTGTAAATATAACAGGAGAGCTAATCATAGAGAAGGATGGCTTAAGTAGAATGATATGTAGCTTCCAAATATCTTAGATGTAATAGGAAACTTGAAAAACTCGAATGAAATTCAAAACATAGTGGCAGAGGATTCCAATTTTATATTTGTCTTGGATAATGTGGCTAGGAAATCAAATTTATTGTGGCAAAATAATGCCACTTTTTATCCATGATTCCCTTTGCCAGATTTATGTATACCTTCATTATTGACATATATGTGTCGATTTTCTATGGGTCATTACCATCCCTAATAAATCCTTGGACTTATTTTTTGGGTAGAACATGTTTCTTCACGTGTGTCACTGTAATTGTTTCATTGTGAGTAACTATATGCCTTTAAAATTGTAAGTAGACATATGCCCTTTAAAATTGTGACCCCTTTTATATATACATATATGTATATATATATTTGAGATGTATAAGATAAGTCATTTGCTTGATGACATATACAGGAGCCACGTCTATTTGTCATGACTAACAATTGATATGTGCATGTGTTACATTGTAATATGCACACAATTACGTATATAAATTTGTGAATTTTCATTTGTTATTGTATATTTTGTTAGGACCAGTTTCAGTGAAACTGGCCAGTCTCCAGTTGCACCTGAAGACTAAGAAGATTTGTCCGAAATATATTGAAGTCCAGTTGCAACGTACAGTTAATGCAACTGAAGACTTCCTCCAGTTGAGAACTGACCAGTTGAAGAATCATTCCAGTTGAAGTCGAAGACAACAAGTGGAAGATAGAGAATGACAATGGCAGCGAAGCCCAGTTGACATTCTAGTCAGTTACAAACTGGAGACCATCAGTGGAAAGCTCTTACAAAGCTTTACACTGATTACGAGGAATTGACTTTTATGCTTTATGTGCTATTACACGGATAATAAGATTTATCTATGTATAAAGTACAAAAAGGTACACAAAGCTGGTTGAGTAAAGTTGCTTTATACTACTACAACTTTACACAGCATTTTAAGGAATTAAATGTTATTCCTTAAATGTTCTCAACCATATTTGTACGGCCAAAGTTAACATCCCAATGTTAACTTTGCCTATAAATACAAGTCATTGCACAACAAGAATAAACACACTTACACATACTTTGCAAACCTGCAATATTCTTGGTAAACTTGTGCAATATTCTCTCAATCGCTAAAAGGAACATTTCACAACTTTAAGTGTTTCGATTGTTTAGAGAATTTCCAAGTGTAGATCAACTGTAGTTCATAGGTTGTTAGGATATTTACATACTTTGTATTATCTTGGTTCCGCAACAACCTTGTAATTTATTTAAAATTAATAAATAAATTACACTTGAAAATTACATATTGTCTCACCAATTTACTTTACAAGTATTCTATATTATTACATTGTTCTTTACTTATTGTCACTTAAATAAGTAATCTATCTAGAACTTGGTATATACTCACTGCAACTGGTCGTCTCCAGTTCAGTGCTTATATTGCAAAGTAACTCCACCATCGACATTGAGGTGTCTTCAGGTAGTACCATCTATTGAGTTGGGACTTACAAGTGGTATCAGAGCAGAAGGCTAATAACTTGCCTAGATCTGCTTAGATGACTACTACTGAAGGTGGAGATGGTTCTGGTCAAGGTGAAAACCCTTTGAATACTAATACACCACCTGTTCAAAAGTTAATACTAAACCTCCTCCTCCTACTGCCCCAAACCATGTCCATGTACATTATTCTAACACTCCTGTTCCAAAATTTGATGGAAACAGTGAGACTTTCGGTACATGGAAGGCCATAATGCTTTTGCATTTTGGTGGGATAGAGAGATATATGCTGAAAATCCTTAAGGATGGACCGTATATACTCATGTCTCTTGGGGTAAGTCCTCTTCTAGATCCAACTGGAAGAAGAGGTTCCAGAGAAAAGCTCGAAGACCACTGGTCTGATGAGATCGTAGACTTGTAGATCTGGACACCAGACTCAAGAACATGATCCTTGGAGCTGTCCCTGAAGATCTATATCCAACACTTGTGTTGTTCCCCAGTGCCAAGTCAATGTGGGAAGAATTAGTTATTCAGTTTGAAGGAGGTGATGACACCATTGTCACCAGAAAAGTTGCCCTGAACAAGAAGTATGAATCCTTCTTTGCTCTACCCAATGAAAGTCTAACTGGTACTTACACCAGGTTTTCTAGCCTCATTAATCAGTTGAGAGGCTTAGGTGTAGAGAAGGATAAGGATATTCTTCTTGAGAAGTTTTGTGATATTCTTCCTTCCAAATGGGAAAATATGGTTCTTGTCTTAAGACAAGGTAAAACCTTGCACAACCATACTCTTGCATCGCTCTATGGAGCCTTTAGATTCACTGAAGACAATAATGTTGCAAGGCTGGTGGCTGAGCAAGATGCCATGAACCATGCCCAGAGTCCCAAGGTTGCTAGTGTAACTGAGCGACCTTGTGCTGCTTTAATGTCTGCAGAGAGTGTCCAGGCACACTCAATGAAGGAGATGTTAAACAGTTTCTTAAACTCTGGCCTGACCACTGAAATTAGTGATGGTTGTGATGAAACTGACGATGATGATCTGGTTGCCATGATCGCTAAAACCTTTAATAGGTTTAAGCATAAATCAAAAAGATTTAATGGCCCAAACAATGCTTCCAGCTCCAGCTCTCTGGATAAAACCAATCTTACCTGCTATAAATGCGGTAAGAAAGGTCATTTTATGAAGGAATACAGATCTAGTCAGATGAACAACCAAACTGGTCCCTCTGTCCCAAATTTCAATCGGCCTGATGATAACTACAAAGCTAAATATAAGAAGCTTAAGGCCCAGATTGCCCTCCTATCCATGGAAAAAGAAAAGGATCAGTGCTTGATGGCACAAACTGGGGGAAAATGGGAGTACTCTGATGACTCATCAGCTGATGAAGAAGAGGAAAGGGACATGTGTTTCATGGCCTTGGAAGATCAACAGCAGCATGTGGCAAAAAGAAGATGTCATCACTTGAAGATGGGTGGACATCATTTTGAAAAAGGTATGTGATTATGACAATCAGGTGGATCTAGAACTGAAACTGGACCTTGCTGAATCATTAAGTGGTGATTTGGCTTTTGTGGAAACTGTTAGAGCAGATAGTGAAAGATATCTGGATACTATCTTAATTGAACTGAACAATGTTAAACCACAACTTAATGATTTACAAAGTGTCCAGTTGGCTCTCAAGGAGTCAGTTTTGAAAATTGAGGCTTTAGAATTTGATAATCAAAAATTAATTTCTGATCTTGAAAAAGAACAAATGATTATCAAATCTTGGGTAAAAGCATCTGGAAAGAATTATGATGCATTTTCTAGAACAATTGATGCCCAGAAAAATGCATGGAAATCTGGAGATCTGGAAATGGCAGCTCTCATACCAGATCTTCATGCATTGCCTCCAGCTCTCAGGGTTGAAACTCCTTATGATCAACCTGAGGTTGTTGAAACTGAGCCCATTGAGACCACCCCCACTGAGGTTAAACCTGGAGCCAAACAGGCCAATTCTCCAGTTAAAAAGGCCGCTGGTAACAAGCCTTTACCTCAGAAGTCTAAGGAGCCCAAGACCCAAAAGACTAAAACTCCAGTTGAACCAAGGTCCAAGGTTCAGCAGCCTGATGAAAACAATATTTTTTTTAAACTGGAAAGTCAACTCCAACTTTTGTCTCGACAGGTTCAGAGTTGTACTGCCCGGA
The DNA here is from genome assembly GCA_034093135.1 of Erigeron breviscapus. NCBI lineage: Eukaryota > Viridiplantae > Streptophyta > Magnoliopsida > Asterales > Asteraceae > Erigeron > Erigeron breviscapus. The sequence goes on from CM067168.1 coordinate 68,624,471, forward strand.
TTAAAAATCTGGAAGGAGGTTCATCACCTCCAGTTGTAAAACAAAATATTAAACCCCCTTCAAAACCAAAACAAAAGAATGTTCCATCTGGAACTAAATCTGATAAGAAAAGGGGGAGCAAGTATCAAATACCAATTGTTTTTACTCCTGCACCTGGATCTAGTGAAAAAGATCCAGATGTAGTCTTCAGTTTACCACCACAACAATCAACTGTGACTTCTGTAGAGAAGTCCAGTGAACCCATCAAGAAAAGATGGGTTCACAAAAATAACTGATGATTTTTGTGGGTGTGCAGGGCGATCGAAAGAAGAATATCTGGTATCTGGACAGCGCAACTGGCCGGACTATGACCGGATGTAAGCCCCTGCTTGAAGAGTTCACTGTCCAAGATGGACCGGCAGTGACGTTTGGTAATGATCAAAGTGGAAAGACTGAAGGATATGGTGTGCTCAATAACGGACAGGTCGAATTTAAAAGAGTTGCATTTGTGAACGGTTTGAAATACAACCTGATCAGTGTCAGCCAACTTTGTGATGATGGCTACAGAGTTTTGTTCGATATTGCTCAAGGCACCATATTTAACAAGGATTGGAAAGTGGTGATGGTTGCACCAAGAAAAGGAAATGTGTACATCATGGATATGGAACCAGCTCCAAAAGAGCAGTGTTTCTATACCAAAGCTGATGAGGACACCAACTGGCTGTAGCATAAAAGATTATCCCATCTTAATTTCAAAAACATTAACAAGTTGTCTCGCAAACAACTGGTTGATGGGATACCTCAGATTTCTTTCAATAAAGAAAAGCCATGTCCAGGGTGTGAGATGGGCAAGCAGAAAAGGGCCAGTTTTAAGACCAGGCAAAACTTTAGCATCACTGAACCTCTTCACATGCTTCATATGGATCTCTTTGGTCCAGTGAATGTTCAAACTAGAGCTGGAAAGAAGTACACTCTAGTTGTGGTCGATGAATTCACCAGATATTGTTGGGTGGTATTCCTCAGATCCAAAAGTGATGCACCTGCTGAAATCATCTCTCTTATCAAAAGAATTGAACTCAAGTATACTCGAAAAGTCTGTCAGTTGCGAAGTGATAATGGTATTGAATTTCAAAATAAGGTACTTGAAACATTTTGCAATGACACTGGCATCTCTCAAAACTTCTCATCAGCACACTCTCTAGAGCAGAATGGAGTTGTGGAAAGAAAGAATCGCACACTGATAGAAGCAGCCAGAAGTATGCTATCTGAATCAGGTCTTCCCACCAGTTTCTGGGCTGAAGCAGTTGCAACTGCTTGTCACACCCAAAACCGGTCAGTCTACATCAAGAGACATAAGAAGACTGCCTATGAAGTACTCAGGAATCGTAAACCAAATATTGGATATTTTCATGTATTTGGTTGTCCAGTTTATATTTTAAACGATTCCAGTCAGCTTGGAAAGTTTGATGCAAAAGCTGATGAAGGTGTATTTTTAGGCTATTCAGATATTCAAAAGGCCTTTAGAGTTTATAATTATAGACTCCAAAAGGTTCATGAGACAATTCATGTCACATTCGACGAATCAACTGAAGCAATCAACAAGAGACCAAGCCTTGATATTTCTCCAGTCGTTCCAATAAATTTTGGTGAAACTGACCAAGTTCATCAGTCAGTTGTTTCACCAAAAGATGTTTCCAGTTACAACAAATTGGAACCAGTTAAGAAGAAGAGCACCACCAGTGACACTTCATTCTATCCTTCCATCAATTTCAACTTACCACAGGATTTGGTGATTGGATCTGATGTACGTGCCACTCCAATATCAGCACCAGTTCAAACTCCAACTTCTCCAGTTCTTCAAGAAATGCTTTTTAATGAAGAATTTCATGATGCAAATCGTAACCTCATTGACTCTGATGAGGATGTAGAAGTAGTTTGGACTGATCCTCCTCCAGAAGCCGCTGCAACTGAAAAAGATCGCCAGGTGACTTGCACTGATATTGTTTTACACCAGCCTAGTCAATACACTAGATGGACTCGAGCACATCCAATTGAACAGATTGTGGGAGATCCAAATAGTGGGGTTCAGACTAGAACAGCCACCAGTGAGCAATGCTTAAACGTCACCTTCTTATCACTAATTAAACCGAAGAAGATTGACGAGGCTATGGCAGACCTAAGCTGGGTGGAGGCTATGCAAGAAGAGCTCATCCAGTTTGAAAGGAATAATGTGTGGGAACTTGTTCCTTGTCCACCAGGGTTAAAGAAAGAACCCATTGGTACAAGATGGGTCTACCAAAATAAGATGGATGAAGATGGCAATATTGTAAGAAACAAGGTCAGATTAGTTGCCTAGGGTTATTGTCAGGCAGAAGGCGTTGATTTTGATGAAACTTTTGCTCCAGTTGCAAGACTTGAAGCCATCAGAATATTTATGGCTTATGCAGCCCATCTGCAGTTTAAAGTCTTCCAGATGGATGTCAAAAGTGCGTTCCTTAATGAAACATTGGAAGAAGTTGTGTATGTTAAGCAGACTCCAGGCTTCATCAATGAGAAGCATCCCACTGGGTCTATAGACTGAACAAAGCTTTGTATGGTCTTAGACAAGCCCCAAGAGCCTGGTATGATACTTTAACTAAACATCTTCTTAAAAATGGCTTTCAAAGAGGTGCAATAGATAATACCTTATTTATCTTGAAAGAAAAAGGTAATATTTTATTGGTACAAATTTATGTTGATGACATTATATTTGGTTCAACTGATGATGCAATGTGTAAAAAGTTTTCTAAAATCATGTCATCTGAGTATGAAATGAGTTTAATGGGAGAATTAACATTTTTCTTAGGTCTTCAGATTAAGCAAACTGAAAATGGAATTTTCATAAACCAAGGAAAATATGTCAGAGATTTGTTAAGAAAATACAAATATGATTCTATCCCATCGAAAAACACACCTATTGCAGCACCATTAAATTTGGACTCTGACCCAACTGGCAAACCAGTGAACATCACTGAATATCGTGGAATGGTTGGTTCACTGATGTATCTAACTGCCAGTCGACCAGATATAATGTTCGCAACATGTCTATGTGCCAGGTTTCAGGCTAACCCTAAAGAATCACACTTACACATTGTTAAGCGTATCTTTAGATACCTGAAAGGGTGTCCTAATCTTGGTCTTTGGTACCCTAAAGGCTCAGGGTTAGATCTAATGGGTTATTCAGATTCTGATCATGCAGGTTGTAAGATAGATAGAAAATCAACAACTGGTGTTTGTCAATTCCTTGGAGGAAAACTGGTAAGTTGGACCAGCAAGAAGCAGACGTCAGTCTCTATGTCCACTGCTGAGGCAGAGTACATTTCTGCGGCCAGTTGCTGTGCCCAGATTCTCTGGATCAAGAACCAGTTACTAGATTATGGTCAAAAGTATACAAGGACCCCAATCTTTTGTGACAACACCAGTGCAATTGCTATATCTCACAACCCAGTGATGCACTCCAAGACAAAGCATATTGACATCAGGTATCATTTTATTCGTGATCATGTTATGAAAGGAGACATTGAATTACATTTCATCCCCACTGACAAACAGCTCGCTGATGTTTTTACAAAACCTCTTGATGAGAAAACCTTTAAACATCTCATCAGCGAACTGGGAATGTTAAATCCTTAAAACTGGAAATTTTTGTTATGAACGCGTCAGTGACACTGATGATGTTCTCCAGTTGAGGAGGTCCAGATAATCTTTGCTCGCCAGGCTATCGAACGCCTTTGTGATACTATCCTGGCATTAATCGATTTCTGGATCATCATTTTAGGGGGAAAGACTCAAAATAATTTTCTGACTAAAATTCGTTTTGTTTGAAAATGGCAACTGGAGAACTCTCCAGTTGAAAACTGGAACTGGACTAATCCTCCAGTGTCCAGGTTCAGTCTTGTCTTAATTTTTCATAACGTTAGAAAATACTTGGTCAATATTTGTGACACGTGATGGTACTCGAGTGTTTTAACCCACTTGATATCGTCATCTGACGTGTTTAAAGTCATTTTGGTAAATGACAACTGTTTTTATTGGGAAAATGAAAATTAGTGGGCGCGTGGGTAAGTTAAGCCGTCGTAGCATTTAATGCTGACACGATGAATTATATTTTTTGATTCAAAATTCAAACTTATTTTGTAAAAATATCTACAAAATTGATTTTGTTAATAAAATATAATTTTTGGTATTTTATTGGGATCTTGAATTCCTTATAAATACCCTTATTTACTCCGATCACATTTACTTCCCTTTACATTCTTTTCATTTACTTCTCAATCATCTAAAATTGCTTCTTTTCTCTCTCTGCTTCATAAATCAAGAACCCTAATTCCAAAGTTTCAATTTCATTTTCAAATGGCACCTAAATCATCCCGTTCAAGAGATGTAAATCTCCTCTCTGTCCCATATGCTCCCCCACCAGATGTCAAACAGGCATCTGGTGCTCCTGGTAATACTACGCTTATCAAACTAAATCCAAATAATCCGATGGCTAGTTTACAAGGAACCCAAGGGTCCGATACCCTTATTGAGAGAATCCAGAGATTTTTGAGGGATTCTCCAATCGGACCCTCCTTCTTCTTAAACCCACGCAAGATGTTTCACGACTACTTGTGTGAGTTTTGGTACACCGCTTCTCTTTCTTCCGACTGTTCTTCCATCAGTTTCACATTAAAAGGTGGAACAGTCCGGTGTACCTTATCAGCAGATGTATTGAGGGATGCTCTACACCTCAATTACTGGAGACAAGGAGAGTCTCCTGTTGTCATTTCCCCTAACATCAATTTTCGCCAGGTCCTCCTTGATGTGGGACACAAGGAGTGCCTCGAAAAAGGGGTTTTGAAAACAAAAGGTGCGATGACCATGAAGGGCCTTACACCTTCATGGATGTACTTTTTCATCCACCTTGTGGAAAGTATGGGTGGGAGTTCTGGTGGACTTGACCAGATTAACTCCGCACAGGCAGAAATGGCATACTGCCTATGGAATGGTTTAAGAGTGGATTTTGCTGATATCTTATTCAGAAGCCTGGTTTAAAAACTGAAGGGCACCAGGGGACTATGTATCCCCTTCTCCAGGTTTCTCTCTCTCTGTTTTCTACAAATTCTGGGCAGTGAAGCTTATTTAAGCACATATTCACTTTACACTGTCCCAGATTTGTTGAGGAATCTTGACTCTCTAGTATCTGAAGCTGGAGAGGTCGAGATTCCAGATAGAATGCGGCTGGCATTCGCAAAAACCGATGCACCAGTCCAAGGTGAGTCGGAAAGACAACTGGGCGGGCCTCAAAACAATGAGGGACCCACCAGTTCGTCTGCTGGAATTGTGACCATTGCCGAACCCGGGCAACAGTCTAACCCCTCCAGCTCCAGCGTGTCTGTCCCCACAACCATTTACCCTGGAGACCTCCCAACAGGTCTTCCAGGTGTTCCAAAGGCAACAAGAACACGTCGCATTAGGACTTTGTCAGCACTTGCCACTGACAATAGAAACCAGACTAGCCCTCCAGTTTCCTCCCAACAGGAACCTGGAGATAGTCAAACGGGACAACCGCAAGCAGCCACCCTCGCAATTTCTGTAGGAGAGGATGGTGAAGATGAAACTGGGCTACCCCAACCCAGATTAGAGTTTGAGTCAGCACAAAGTGTCCACGGCCTATCTTCTGACACTTCTATTATACGAACTGACGACGTCTCTGGCCAGTCACTGCTGGAGACTGAGGTTCCAACTCTACGGCTGATGATGTTATGATTGTGGATAGAGCAATTATAACTGAGGCAACCCCAGTGACCTCTATCCCTGGTGAGGTTACCTCGGTAATTGATCCTCCAACAGATGCAACCTTCCAGGAAACTGGAGAAGGTCATCTGGTGACTGACCCATCTGGTCAGCCCTCAGTTACATTCATGGATCTGGACATGAATGTTAATGACGAGGAAATCCTTATTGAATCTTCGGATTCAGAAGGTACTGCATCAGACTTGGAGATTTTTGATTCTTCTGTACAAGATCAAAACCCTTCATCTCAAGTCTCGCCTCCAGATGCTTCAATTTCAATTTTACCATCCCAAGTAAATGAGCCTACTGAAATACCATTCCCCACATATAACTATATGTCTAGAAACAAACGTATGGCACCATCACCATCTGGGCAGTTCTCACTCCTTCGAGAAATGCCACCCCCACCGCCGCCGTTGTTCACACCTGAGCATTCTCAGCATGAACAACACATTGTTACTTCAGTCCCTTCTTCTTCTACCACTCCTATTATTACTTCCTCGACTGTTGCGATGTCAACTGAAGAGGCTTCCCTCAATTTGCCTCCTCCAGTTACTCCAGTAGTAACTGCTGCTGGTCCAGTGACACCTTCCCCTCCGTCACTGGACAGTCAAGTTGTGTCTGTTCAAGCTGATATCCAAAACCTTCTTACCAGGGTGGAGGATATTCAAAAGACACTTGACAAAAACACTAAGTCTTTCTCCAGATACCACAAGGATCATCTGACCAATATTAAAGTGGTTGATCTGGGGATTAACAAGTTCTCAACAAATGAAGACTTGGTGTTAAAGAAGCTCAATGAGCTGGTCGGAGGCTGCAACAATCTGGCAACTTCTCTAAAGGAAGCCTTCGACCTCACTCAGTCCAATGTCACAACCTCAATCTCCAATTTGCTGATAACACTGTCAGAAGATCTGAAGTTGACTTAAGGGAGATTGAAAAGCAGGTGAAAGAGTTAGTTGAAAAGCCTGGGTTGTATGTGATTGAGCTTGGGCAGCAGTTAATGGTTTCAGTTGGTCAGAAAATTGATGATACGCTGGGTGCCAGAGAAACACAATTGATAGAAAAGGTGATAGCTGAGATCACCAAGCTGGCCACTCCTCAGGTTGATCTGGCCCCACTCACTAATGAGATCAACCAGTTGAGAGGCAGCATTGATAACTTAACCACCCAGGTATCACTTCACTCTCAGTCTATTGACAATCTGACAACTGAAGTAAATAATTTGAAACAAAAGGATGAAGAGGTTAAGATAAGGTGGTTTCTGGTCTGGATGAAGATTCCAAGATTTTGAATGAACTGAAAACTGGTCAGCAACAGGTTACAGCAAATGTTCTGACCCAGTCCAAAGAGACCAACCATCTGTGGAGATCTTTCAGGATGATGTGTGGAATTTTCAAAGAATGCAAGGACATGAAAACATGGCAGCCTCTTGACCGGTTGCCATCTCACCCTTCTGAATGGGAAGCTATAAGGGCAGGTCTAGATGCTGCCAAGGGGGAAAGAAGTGCAGTCCTTGCACAAGTTGCACCTGGAAGAACTCCATCTGAAACTCAATCTGGTGGTGAAATGATTGTGGCTGCCAGTACTGAAGCTGGTGAGCAAAGGGTAGAGGAGACCGATGTGATTGAAAGGGGGAATGTTGATAAGGGTAAGGGTTTAGCATCTGATGTAGCCCAGCCGGCCACTGATGTACCAATGTTGGAAACTGGCAATGCTGATGTACTTCCTCCAGTTTCTGAAAGTGATAGCAAATGTCTGGCAAGGCTTGGTGATCAAATTAAAGAAAGAAATAAAATGAAACACGCAAACCAAGCTGAAGCCAGACAACATCTGGCCAAGATAAAATTGCTTGATATTAGTGATGCTCACTTATTGGGAATCACTAAGGAGGAGTATGCTAGAGTGAAAGATGATGCCAGGATAGTGGGTATGTTAAAAGAAATGCTTGACATTGAACTGGACAGGCACTATCCTGATGATGAAGCTGAGCATGATGCCAGAAATTTAAATATATCAGTGGAGAAGGCAAAGGAGAACAGGGCCAGTGGGATTCAGAAAGAATTGAAAATGTAAGAAAGGTTGTGAAAAGGGTATTGAATCCACCAAGAAGGAACCCTCAACCAAGAAAACCACTGCATAGAGATGCTGATCTTAGAACCTTCCTTGAACCAACTGGCGATGTATCAAATGATGACATCAAGGTTGCTGTGCTGGCTGCTGGAGCTGGGAGTATTAAAATTTCAAATGAATCTGAAGCTAGAGAGTATTATTCCCAGATCATGGCAACCAGAAGACACAGTGGGGCAATCAATGGTGTTTATGTAACAATTAAGCCAGGCACCAAGCACTTTCATGTTGAAGTCAGTTATGCTAGAGGGCCACTGGTTAGAACTGATAATCCTGGTGCAATGCAATATGGGTTCTCGGAATGGGTTGAGATGGTGAACTTTTTGGAAGCAAAGGCACAAAAGAATAGGTTTGAGAAAGCTTGGGTCAACTTCTTGAAGGGCAAGATTCAACACAAAGAGAATCTGGAGCTTAAGTTGAATATTGATCCTGAAGACTCTCAGCCTATCTCTTCAGTGACAAAGAAAAGGAGAATTGGTGAAGGGCCATCTTAAATTTTCCTTTCAGTTTATCTGCTTGTAATTTTGTTTACATTCTGTAACTTGTGTATATTTCATTTCTCTGTATAAATGAAGTTACCAGTTTGTAACCACAAGATAGATAATAGATTAGATCTAACAAACTCAAAAGAAAAACCCAAGGCATTTATTGATCTATAAAATGCCTTGGAAAACTTAGATAGATTTAATCGAACAAGTCTCTCCAGTTCACACTTGTACAGATACAAGAACTGAAAAAGACTTGGAAATATTTCAGGACAAATAGGGGGAATTTGTTAGGACCAGTTTCAGTGAAACTGGCCAGTCTCCAGTTGCACCTGGAGACTAAGAAGATTTGTCCGAAATATATTAAAGTCCAGTTGCAACGTACAGTTAATGCAACTGAAGACTTCCTCCAGTTGAGAACTGACCAGTTGAAGAATCATTCCAGTTGAAGTCGAAGACAACAAGTGGAAGATAGAGAATGACAATGGCAGCGAAGCCCAGTTGACATTCTAGTCAGTTATAAACTGGAGACCATCAGTGGAAAGCTCTTACAAAGCTTTACACTAATTACGAGGAATTGACTTTTATGCTTTATGTGCTATTACACGGATAATAAGATTTATCTATGTATAAAGTACAAAAAGGTACATAAAGCTGGTTGAGTAAAGTTGCTTTATACTGCAACTTTACACAGCATTTTAAGGAATTAAATGCTATTCCTTAAATGTTCTCAACCATATTTGTACGGCCAAAGTTAACATCCCAATGTTAACTTTGCCTATAAATACAAGTCATTGCACAACAAGAATAAACACACTTACACATACTTTGCAAACCTGCAATATTCTTGGTGAACTTGTGCAATATTCTCTCAATCGCTAAAAGGAACATTTCACAACTTTAAGTGTTTCGATTGTTTAGAGAATTTCCATGTGTAGATCAATTGTAGTTCATAGGTTGTTAGGATATTTACATACTTTGTATTATCTTGGTTCCGCAACAACCTTGTAATTTATTTAAAGTTAATAAATAAATTACACTTGAAAATTACATATTGTCTCACCAATTTACTTTACAAGTATTCTATATTATTGCATTGTTCTTTACTTATTGTCACTTAAATAAGTAATCTATCTAGAACTTGGTATATACTCACTATAACTGGTCGTCTCCAGTTCAGTGCTTATATTGCAAAGTAACTCCACCATCGACATTGAGGTGTCTTCAGGTAGTACCATCTATTGAGTTGGGACTTACATATTTTGCTAGGAAATTTATTCATAATGTCTTGCTTTTGTCATAGTGTCCTGTAACTTGGAAGCAATAGAAATTTTTTCTCCATTGTGATGACTTTCTCATGTGGGGCTCATGAAATATATGGTGTATATATTTCGACAATATGCACCCTTATAGCCAGCTTTGTATACATTCATGTATATATATTTACTATGAATGGATTTGTAATTGTTTCTTGGCTAAATTGGAGAATTAAATGTGGACTTGGGCTTTATATAGGTCTCTTCTTTTTGTCAGGTTATCCTTGGGATGTTCTTTTAGGGTAGAAAATATACTAGACATGTCTGAAGATAATATTAACCCTTTGGATGTAGTAGATGATGAAGATATTCCTCTTCCCTTAGGGGTTGATGACACGGATTCCCGCCTTAGTGTTTTTAATTTGAAAAACTAGTGGAAGATCATCCATGTCTTGCTAAGTACAATCCTGTTATGGCCACTAAAAACCAAAGAGCCGATAGTCCCCCTCCTGGAAAGGTTGCTTTTTATCAAGCTTATTTAACCGTTTCCAACCTTAGGCTTCCTTTGACAACCTTTTATCTAGAGGTGTTGGCACATTATAAAATAGGTATTGCTCAAGTGCAACCAGTTGGTGCTAGCAAGGTTTTGCTTTTTGAGATGATTTTAGCTGCTTTAGAGATTCCTCGATCCGTGCACCTGTTTAGGAAGTTTTTTAGGTTGGTTACCACTGGCGATTGGTTTACTTTCACCATTAGAGAGTCTGGCTCGTCGTTGATGACCAATCCCCTGGTACTATTAAGTTTTGGCGTCTTGATTACTTTTTTGTGGATGCCTCCTTTATTCCCGAAGATAAGATCGCTTTACTAGGATGGAGGGATACTAAAATTAAGAAAGCCAATGCTAGGATTAATAAGAAAGTCAATGCATTGCCTGAGGAGCACTTAGTCAACAAAGAGGACTTTGAGAGAATAATGGGAGTTTCCGTCCCATATATGAGTTATGTAAAGCATGAAGCTATTTTGGTTCTTGCCAAGGTTAGCCAGGATTGGGAAGGAGATGCTCCAACCTTAGTTGACAAATCTACATGAAAATGTATGGATTCATTTTTGCTTTTCTTATATATTGTTTAACAATAATTTGCTCTTTTTTTAACTTTGTTATTGTTGCAGCTATGAGTCTCATGGAGGGCTTGGCTGTGGATCTTGAAAAACTCAAAGCATCCAGTAGTCGTAAGCCCACCGATGGTGAGACACAAGGGCTTTCTGTTGAGGATACCTCCCAGGATTCTCCCCAGCCTAGGAGGCTTTCTTTTTCACCTAAGCGCCAAAATGTTGGTATTGATGGTTCTTCTCTTCGTTCTTATTCCTCCCTTCCTACAGAAGAGGAGTGTGGTAAGATGATATCTGATCTACTTGGAGGTGTTTCTTCTCCCACTGGTATAGTTGTCTTTAATATTACAAATATATTTATATATATTTGTATATACATATATTTAGTTTATTTAGTTTATTATGCAGCTAAACATTCTTCTGGAAGTCTTTCTCATGGTGAAAAGAGGGTTGGGGAAAATCTTGCTAGTCCCCCATCGAAACGTTTCATGACTGCTCCTCGCCCTACACTTAATTATTTTAGTAGATTTACCTCTTCTTCTTTTGGTTCCACCTCGAGTGGACCTCTCCCCTTGCCATTTGCCAGTGACGGTTTGGATGAATGTATGGCCAAACTTGAGCCCATGAAGCGGGAAGGATTTCATTGTTCAGGGTATCCTGCCCTTCCTAGCATTGATGAAGATGTGTGGAATGGACTAAGGCGTAAGAGTGTTTATAAGCTTGGTTATAATGATTCTACCCATACCTTCAACTCCTCTACTGCAGGTTCCACTAGTATTGTTTCTCATTCCATGGATGACTTTGATACGGGTGTGGGTAATGATTATTATATTCCGCCTAAGGCTCTTCGCCTTAATGATGACGTGAGAGATCCGGATATAGCAAGGCGATATGCAGATTCTTTCGTTCCCCCACTCTTTGCGGCAGAAATGAGCTTCCTTTCTCCATCACAGTTGGCGAGGGTACGTGGTATATATATATACATATATTATTACTGTTATTATCATTATTTATTTATTTAACACTTGTGTGTTTATGCAGATGTATGATGTTGGTGCAGCTCTTTCCTTTGCAGCTGGATCTCTCATGAGGGGCAGCTTTGAGAGAGAGCTTGATACAATGACTAAGAAAGTTAAGGCCTTGGAGTCTGACCTGGAAGTTGTAAAAGGGAAGCTTTCTAAGTCTTTGATAGAGGTTGAAAAGGAGAAAGAGGAGAAAAAGTGCTTGGAGGATGAGGTTAGTATGCTTAAGAAGAAATTGGAGATAAGTGATGCTCGGGCGAAGGAGGTTGAGAGGGCTCTTGAGGAGGAAAGAGCTCGGGGAGATGCCATGGAGGTAGATATTGAGAAGAGTGCTGAACTTATAAGGGATGTACTTCTAGCTTTTCCCCGCCTATTTAAGCTTGCTATTAGTCATTCAGATGTTATGGGGATAATTGGTGAATTTAACAGGGCTACGTATGCTCTTGGTAGGCATTCTGTTGCCGTGGAACTTTCTAAAGATTCTTCTCTGGATCCTACCACTCTTCCCTTCTATGACGTCTCATCGGTTGCCAAGATGGAAGCTGCTCATGTTGCTTTTGAGAAGAAGTCTTTTCCAATAGTTAATGCCATTGCTGAGAATCCTGATGCCTCCTTGGAGGACATAGTGTCTCTTCTTTCGCCTCCTGCTCCCTCGGAGACAATCCCATCAGAGGCTCCACCTGCTCCATCGGAGACTTAGTTTTATTTCTTTGTCTTTTCTCTTGTATTCATATACATTTGTATTGTAGTGTATGGACTTTTATGACATGTTAGTTTATCTTTGATGTATGGCTTGTGGCCTATGAACATTTTAATGTAAGCGTAGTTATAGTTAACTTTGCTTTTTTATGATTTATTACTCGCGAGTTTCACTTCCCAATGAGAAGTGCTTATCGATTTCACCCAATGAGTGAAATGATGAATATTTTTTAAGTTTTTTGTAACATCCCAAAACTTTTTGACGTTGACCGTTAGCTTGTCGTTAGTGACCGTTAGTCACTATGTGTTTTATATGTAATTGTGTGATTTAAATGATTAACATGAGATATGTGTTAAAATGATTGAAAGTAATGAAATTAAAGTTGATAATGATTTATAAAGTCAATTAGTGTTCCCGATAAGATACAAGAGTCGTTAAGTGTTCCCGGTTGCGTTAAACGAGCCGTTAAGTGACGAAACGAGTTGTAACGAAGTGCGGGGGCCTAGATGTAAAGTTTTAAAAGTTGTTTCAGTATAAATAGGGCATGGTGGTCGACCTAAGCACCCTTTAATCAGATCTAAACCCTAGAGAAGTCTTTCACACAAAACCCTAGGTCAATTCTTCAATAACTAGTCGATTTCGGGGGATTTCGGAAGGGTTTTTGCTTGCTCTTCGATCCGTTAATCAATCCTACAGGTATAATATCATTAATTGAATGTTGATTAGGTTTTAAAGTAGGTTTTGTCCCTGTAGACAAGGCCATAAGGGTTGGGGTTATTTAAAGTTGATGTTTTCGGCTAAAAACGACGTTTTCGTGAATAAAATCGTTAATTGAGATGATTAACTGTATCAAGATGCAAACTTTAATGATGAATAATGTTGTTTAGATGTATTAGAGTGTATTCCAGGTGGTTAATTGGAAACCCACTTGAGGTATTGAGTTTTTGATCAACACGTTACCGATTTTATGTTTTTCGGGAGTCTTAAAGAGTGAATCATTGTTGTATTTGATTCAAGGATCAATAAATGTTTTCAAATGCTTAATTATGACCTACTTAATGTTTAATTAATGGGTATAAGTCATGGTGGAGGTTTGGGGTCCGTTTGGAAGGAGTTTGAGATGAAACGAAATCGAAGTTGCTGGTCGAACCCCGATATGCGGCGCATGGGGATTCCATGCGGTGCATAAAGTGCGTCTGGAACTTTCTGACTTGTGTTATGCGGCGCATGGATGGGGCATGCGGCGCATATTTAGGTCTGGTGGTCGTTTAGGCTTGTTTTAGTGCTCATTTGACCCATAGACCTTATATATAAGTTATGTTGATGTTTAGGGAACTTGGAGATGTTCTTTAAGGTCCCGTTTATGTACATGTCGATTATATGTGTGTGATAGGTAGTTGGGAACTCAAACAAGATACTTTAAAGTTGCTTATTGATCGTTGTGCTCGTCATCAGGTAAGATACATGACTTTTATCACGCTGGAGGCACAACAAAAGTAGTTTTCTTTAATTAACCTCTTAATCGGATTATCTTATGTGTGTTGGGTTATCCGGGTTATGCGGGAGGTTATATGGGAACATATGCATGTTGAAGTAGTTAATTATGTTGTGATGACGTTTAAAGTTGAAGTAATTATATGCATGTGTAGTATAATGCTTACGTTGATGTTGCTATGAATATGATATGTGTTATTGATTCATTTCGTTGTTATGACTTAATGTTGATATGTGATGACTTATATGTGGCTCTTAAGTATGAATTGTCTAGTTAACTAGATACACGAAAGAAATGTTATGAGTTGTGCACGTTAGTGTAATTAAACGTTGAAGTAGAAGTGACATTAACTAGGTAATGAATATACCTAAAGTTAATATAAAGTAAAGTAAGATGTATGTGATTAGTTTAGGTGAAAGTGTAGCCTAAGCTAATATAAAGTAAAGAAAGATGTATGTGATTAGTTTAGGTGAAAGTGTAGCCTAAGCTAATAAAGATAAGAAGTCTCGAGCATAAGATGTGTTAAGCTTAACTCGTGCTAGTTGAAAAGCTAGTGCATATGTGGTCGCTTGAGTGGCTCCTTGCGGCATAGTCGTTGATCTAGTAGTTCCGGGTGGAGTGACTAACCATCTTGACGGGATACAATAAGTGGTCGCTTGAGTGTTTTCTTGCGGCATAGTTGTTGATCTAGTATTCCCAGGTGGGGTGACTAACCACCAATGTTAAAAGTGTAACGGGATGCTTAAAGTTGATTAAAGTTGATAAGATGATAAGTTGACACGTTGATAAGTTGATACGTTGATTAAAGTTGATCAAAGTTGATAATTGATAGATAAGTTGATAAGTTGATTAAGTTGCTTACGTTGATTAAGTTGCTTATAAGTATGATTTATCGTTGATAGACACAATTATGAGTATGTACTCTACTTGTGTTAGTATGTATACGTGGGATATGTTTACGTGTGTTATGCTAAGTTATGAGATGTTGATTATGTTGAAAGTATATGATGATATGATATGAGATGTTGAATAAGTTGTAAGATATGTTGATATGTTAAGAGATGTTCATTAAGTTGTATGTACTCGTTGATGTGATATGAAATGTGATGGAATGTGGGGAAAAGGGAAGTATGGGTTGATCTATGATAATTGTGGATGAAGTGTAATGTGATCATGTTTTAATAAGTAAAATATGAAGAACTTTTATGAAAGTAAAATGAAGAACGTTTTATCAAATGTGTGTATCTTACTTAGCTAATTTATTAGCTAACACTTGCTTTTATGAAAATGTTGTGTCCTTCAGGATAAGCAGGTTTGAGCTAGAGAAAGGTTTAGCTCGTGAGATGGGTAGATGCAATAAAGAAGACTAGCATAGATTGTTGAATGCTTAGACTTCCCATAGCCTATGTTTTGGCTACATTATACGTTTATGATACATGTAATAATGAATGGCATTTATGTTGGTGCCTGACTTGGATTTTTACATTTATTTTGATGATGCTATTAGTAACACCGTTTATGAAAGGTACCAACCGTTTCGGTGGGGCAGTTTTTAAAGTGATCATTTCCGCTACGTTTTAAACGCCGTTTGGCAAAAGTTTTTGAAAATCCTGTGTTAGGACCAGTTCACCTGGAACTGGCCAGTCACCAGTTCACACTTGCCAGTCACCAGTTGCATCTGGAGACTAGTGAAACTGGTGACCAAGATGATTTGTCGAGAAATATATTGAAGTCCAGTTGCACGTACAGTTAACGCAACTGAAGACTTCCTCCAGTTGAGAACTGACCAAGTTGAAGAAGCATTCCAGTTGAAGTCGAAGACAACAAATGGAAAATAGAGAATGCAATGGCTGACTTTGTTGAACCAACTGCTACATCATTTGAACAAATGACAGAACAACATACTCCTGATTTTATTGATTCTGAAGAATCCGGTGATCCAATTGACCCAATTCCTCACACAACCAAATGGACAAGAGCTCATCCGATTTCTCAAATCATTGGTAATCCAACAACTGGAGTTCAGACAAGATCCGCTTCTGCGAATGAATGTC
>CM067168.1:68641515-68735400 GCA_034093135.1 Erigeron breviscapus
GAGTATTAGCAATACACTTGAATTCCTTAATTGATGACAACTTAATGATAGTGGCATTTCTAAGTGATGGCTTAAGATAGGAACTTACGTATATTAGTCCTATCGTAGGGATAGTCTTGGCTCGAAATGTGACTGAGGAATATGACGGATATATGATCAAGGAAGCGATAGATGGGAAGTACCCATTTTGGATAAGTGAATATAATATGCGGCATATCAAGGTGAGTCATAGCCCCCCTTTCAAACTCTTTTATATGTTTTACTTGCGGGGTGAAAAGCATGATTAATTAAAATGACTTTCTCTTATGAAATGATTCTTTGAAACAATGATAATGATATGAGAATTATATTGTATGTTCAACGTGTTATATGTTATATGATGAGCTTGAGTATTGTCAAACGGTGGTCCCCTGTACACTACTATTAACTCTTTGAGGCCTGTAGTTAGAGGGTTGCACAACTAGGATTCGTCCCCTCACTCACCAAGATGGCAGCGGGTTGACTGGCCGCCTTTGTGGCCGCCCTCATCTCCGGTCTGCCTAGGGGTGCTCTAATCTACTTATATATTATTGGTCGTCTCCATGGCACGACCCATTTATTATCATTATTATTATTGCACGTGATTGACAGCATGTGCTTCTATTATCATATCTTCAGGACATATCATCATTATTATTATTTGGACGTGAAAGGGTCTTAGTAGTGGCTCAAGCACAAACTTATCAAATTATGCATTTGGCTAAATATTCTTGATTATTACTTATGGTTGGATATTATGGATTGAACATACGGTTTGGGTATTGGACCTTATATGGAATCTCGAAAGTTGTTGAAATTGGCGATATTGAAGTATTGATGACCGAATGGTTTTGGTATGATGAATGATTAATCGATTGATATATTTTTCTCTCACGATAAATGTGACAAATGAAAACTTTATAATTTACCATGGATTTCTCAACTCTTTGAAATGACGTTATGGTATTTTGAAAACTTGATGATTTGATATGGGAATTTTTGTCGGTCATGTGGTTTGGGTGAATTGATATGAAATAATATATTTTCTAAGTTTGTTTTGAAATGGATATGTAACGAGGTTTACTTGCAAACCTATGCACTCACCAACTACGTTTTCGTAGTTGACCTTTTTCTTCATGCTTTTCAGGATTTAGCATTAGCTTTGAGGAAATATATGCATCATGATTGTTTGCATTGCACTTTGGAGTCAAAGATCAAACCTTGTAATGGGCAATGGAATCCGCCTTGATCATTGTAGAATATCGTTTCATGTATTTGTTAATTGTCTCGTGGACTTAATATCCAAGTGCGGTGGATGCATTGTACTTGAGGATTGGTTCACATGCTTGTGCATTTCTAAAATTCTTTTATTAAATAAAGCTATGGTGAATGTTATTTATAATCCTTTGTTTTGAATACTCGACTTTCTGTACATCTCATTGTTCCGCCTTAGTTGGGGTGTTACAGTCAAAATCGAGAAAATCATGTTTTTTGTTTTGTGCATCCATCTAGGATGCATATTCATCAAAATGGATGCACAAAACAAAAAACGTGATTTTTTCGATTTTGACGGATCAATGTGTTGTTAAACACTTAAATAATGATAATTAGTTATACACTATGTCAGTTTTATGGACTTTTAATGCATCAAAATGATGTTATTAAGTGTTCTCACCATTTTCTCATTTTAAGAGTATTCTCATTTGATTATATCAACCCTATATATATAAGTATACGAGGACAATCAAATAAGAACAGTCTTAAAATAAGAACACGGTGAGAACACTTAAAAACTACATTTTGATGCATTAAAAGTCCATAAAACTAACATAGTGCATAACTAATTATCATTATTTAAGTGTTTAACAACACATTGATCCGTCAAAATCGAAAAAATCACGTTTTTTATTGGATGCATCATTTTGATGAATATGCATCCAAGATGGATGCACAAAACAAAAAACGTGATTTTTTCGATTTTGACGGATCAATGTGTTGTTAAACACTTAAATAATGATAATTAGTTATGCACTATGTTAGTTTTATGGACTTTTAATGCATCAAAATGATGTTTTTAAGTGTTCTCACCGTTCTTATTTTAAGACTGTTCTTACCAGAGTGTTACCCTACGATAACATAGTAATGTGCACATAATATTTATGTAATTTTTTTGCACGTAATATTTATGTAATTTTTTTCCTCTTTTACTGGGTGAGGAGTTGTATTTTGACTTGACATTTTTGTGGTTTTGAGCATTTTTGTGGGGTCAACCGGCAATCCTGATGGAGCAATAGATAAAAGCTAGAAAAATAACGATACATTATATCCAATGAGATAATAAGATATCTCATTATATATATAACAAAGTAGCTGATGAGTAGCTACAGTGACTTGCTTACGTCAGCAAATTTGTCTTTTTCTGATTTTTTTTTTGGTATACTTTTAAAGTTTCGTATTTTTACCACTTAACTTTTTGGTTTTTTGACTTTAGTCCAAAATTTTTTTATAGAAACTTAAATGTACTTTACTTTTACAAAGTTGTAAGTATAATTTACTTCTACAAAAGTTTTAAATTTCTATCAACTAATTTTTGGGTTTTTAACTTTAATAATTAAATCTTTATTTTTTACTTTCTATCACTTATTATGAGGTTTTTAACTTTTACCATCGAACTATTGGTTTTTTTAACTTTGGCAGCCCAATATTTTAACTTTCTACCCCTTATAGTAAACTTAAAGCGTCCAAACTTTTGGGTAATGCTATATGTATGTTTGGATGATGCGACGGCAACCCGGGGCACCGCCCGGGGTTAAAATTCTTGTTTGACATATTTTTATAGATCAAAATTTTCTCGAGTTACATAAAACATGATAGATAATGTTGGAAAACAAAATCGTAATCCTACTTTTATTCGATAGGAAGAAAGCGGTTGTATTCGGATGCGGGCGAGAAAGTGACGTGATCATTGGAGCATCGATTTTACGTTCAAAGTTAAGTAAATGTTTTATATATGAGGTAATAATATAATGTGGTTTATGCGACCGCACCTAGATGAAACCTTTTAGTCGCAAGAGACCAGGTAAAAACAAAGTCACGATCAGAATATATGGTAGCTAGTTGGGCTGTGTCTTTGGTTTAGAAACTTTTATAGCCTCATGAAAATGTCTAGAAGAATTGCTTGATACTAATACTAATAAAAAAAAATAGAGGGACCTTGATTAGGAAATTCAATGTTACCAACAAACTTAATCTTAGTCATATTAGATTATTGGTAATACGACATATTTTTCTTAGCATGAAACAAAATACTAAATGGAATTTCGAATTTCCACGTAGATTGCTTTAGTGTCGGCTTGTTTTTTTGGCATGGTACGTGTTGTAATGTTTCAGTCATGATATGGGACGGCGAGGGTAGTTTTCAAAATTAATTAACAAACATATATCGTGTGTGGTATTATGTGCTTACTTTTTAAATATGACTTTTTATAATTATTGTAGAAATATAAATTGTATAAAATTATCATTGTAGAAATTCAAAACAAAAGCTATATCATATGTTTTTTGTTAATGATTAATAACGTTATAATTACTTCAATTTGATATAATAACTGATTTAAGCACTTAACTTTTTTTTAATGATAGAGTCCTAAATTTTGAAACAATGATCGTTTTAACCATTTCACTTTTATTCTGAATTTTATTCAAATTGACATAACTTTAACTGAACTGGGGCTAACGATATTCGACCCAACCCCAAACCAATGAGCTCATGTGATATGTTTAATTTGAAACCAATATATGGGTTGACGGGTTGCTTCAGGTCAGACATGGTACATGTGTTTATGGATTGTAGGTTATTAAGGGTGGAATATTATCAACATTAATTCAGTTGAAAGTTTAACGAGTAAAAATACTAATTCAACTAAATTTAGGGTTGACAATATATTTATTAGTTTGAGACTAAAACATGTCATATAGGCTTATATATTACTAGTCCTAATACCTGTACGATGTACGGTAGCTATATATGAATATTTTATAAAAAAATTCGAATATATACATGATTCGTGAGTATGAAATAAATTGTGGCTAAGGTAAACCGATGATCGAAGCTAAATTATAATAAACAGTAATGATAAAATAGAATATATGTTTAGTTAGAGTTTTGGATTTACCTTAAATTTTTACAATCACATCAAAATCAGAACTTGTAAGCATAGTGAATGACGACAAATAGCCTTGTGATTTCGGATCGTAAACTCAAATTTTTGAAGTCTTCATGTTAATAACTTATTATAATAATATAATTAAGAGTTGAAGAATTGAGAATGAAAAAGAAACAATTTTATTAATGAGAAAACGATCAATTAAATAAGGTTATAATGTGTTTTGTATCTATAAGCCAAGAGTTAGAGTTTAATTCTAAGTCTAATAAGAAAATTGAATCTATATACAATTAAAAAAAGCTAATTTAATAAAATAAATAAATTAAAAGGACATGTGTCGATCAAAGATTACGCCACGTGTCGTTTTAAGAACATCTTAATCCTGTTTTAGTTTATTGGTAGATATTATGGGTTATTACGGGTTGGATATTGTCAATTCTAATTTAATTCAACCTTTAAAGGATAAAAATATTAATTCCGTTAAAGCTTAGTGCTTTTACAATGTTTATACAAATTTTTCTACTTCAAAAATTATTACACCATATATAAAGGAAAGGAGAATCATATATGATTGTAAAGAGCGGTGATGTCAAAGTTTGGTATGGGTTCCTTTGAAAAATGAAGAAAAAGGTCACATGGGTTTGCATGGGGTAGTAATATGCCATGTTTATGGGGAACACACCAATAGTTGCTATCGGCATCGAGTCAGTGTTAGGATTCAATCAAAACTCACCAAATATGACTTCGCAATTTAAAAGAGGAATTGAAAAACAAGACTTCAACAACATAAAACAATAAAATGTGTGGCCAATCTAAGAATGTAGATATGGGTTCGGTTCATAGGTAATTCCAGATGTTCAAGTTTAATTGATTCGAGCTTACTTTATTTATAATATAAGTTTATCTTTTGATTAGTTTCTTATTGTGTCACATTTTTCTTAATTACATTTACTAGCGAGGTACCGCGTAATACGGCGGTGATGGAGGCGGCGGGCATATCCGGTGGTGGGGACCACAAGTGGTGATTGATGACGGCGACTATTGGTCGTGTTGGCGGCGTCAAACGGTGTAAGTTGATGTAATATAACTGATGTAAAGGTGGTAGTGAAAATATTTTAAAAGATAAAGGCTTAAAGTGTAAATTAGTAAAGTCATCAAGGGCTTAGTTTAACGTATAAATTAATTCATTAAGGAAAAATTGGATTAATATTAATAACTCCTTTCATAGAAGGGGGTTCATTATAGGTATTTGGATCATTTTCAAACTAATTTTTTTGTAACACTTTTCAAAGTATTATAAAGTAGTAGAGATAAGAATAAAATGTGTGTCTAATATTCGGTTGTAGATAAATTGGGACAAGCTCAAGCTTAGATTACTTATTTTCTTGAGAGTTTGCGAGCTATTTTCATGAGAGTTTACGAGCTCAAAATCGGTTTGTTTTAAGCGTTTTAAGTATTTTTAATGATTAGTTTTAAAGACAAATGGATCCTTGCTCATAAACAAATTTTTTTTTAAATATTTTATGTTTTTTACTTTTAAGAAATTTTTTTACTCATATATATATATAGGGAAAAGTGAATATAAGGTTGTCCGTCCTAAGCTTAGGTGTGGAATCCCTCACATACTAATTTTTTAATATTTTTTATTTAATGAATAAATGTTTGGCCCCCATGAATTTTATGGATTAAAAAATAAATATGTGAGTGTTCCACACTAAGCTTAGATACCTAACAGCCTTATATAACCATCCCCCTATATATATATATATAATATATATATATATATATATATATATATATATATATATATACTAGTTAATCAACCCGGGTTCAACCCGGACCTTTTAATTAAAATTCAAAATAAAAAAAATAATAATATAATGGAACTGGGACTAATAAAGATTTGTGGGCAGAACAACCAAATGAATATCACCATCGAGGAACAAAAAAAATGTCTCATCTTCTCATTGTTTAAGTGAATGGCATCAGGTCACCAAAAATGGCTATATAGTTATTTGAAGATAACGTGAATTCAAATAACAAAAAATATATCACTTACTTTAAGTGATTAGGATATATTAAAACTTGCAGGAATGTCATAAGTAAGTACATAGTATAAAGTAAGAACCAATGGTTGACAAAAAAAAAGAAAAAATCACCGGTCTGGTGACAAGGAGCCTTATTTTCTCAGAAAAGGTTTGAAGTTTGAGTTCTATCATAGATTTCACATGTGATGAGTTTGTGTGAGTTTTTCCTTTTGACCTGGGCGATAAGCTTTTTTATCGAGGGGTTTAAGTTTCCACCTGCACAGATGCACACAATAAAATGCAATCACAATTGAATTAGACGATTAGGTCACATATTAAATCAATAGTTTGAACTACAAAAATTCAATTAATGCCCAAAATCTACACTATATTATAAAAAGAAAAACATTTTATTTTTGGAAATGTTGAAAATATGGAATATTTTCACTTATCACCCTTTAAAATACTTTCACATACACTACACCTTAACATTAATGAATAAATTACATTATCAATCTTTTATCTTTTGAAATATCTCTATTAACCCTTTACATCAACTATCTACACCACTTGACGTCTCATCTACCACCAACAGTCCCCCCCCACCACCACATTGTCGCCACCACCACCATCGCCGCATTGCGCGGGTAACGTGCTAGTAATATACAAAACTTACAATACATTTTATGTAAAAAGAAGATATGCACATACTACCAAGTTCCAAAGCTATCTAAGATTTCAATTTATATATAAAAAAAACCAACAAAGCTCAAACTTTCAAAATTTTAGAATAAACAGCCCGAGTAAAGTCAATAAATCAGTGACTCTCATTTGTATCTTGGGCTCTTCTTCGAATGTGGTAACAGGTTATCTCAACCAATAAACGATAGAGCGGTTTGTCGAAACAATACATACCATTCTAGTCTAGGATCTTGTGGTCCTCAAATCAAAGCCTTAGTGGAACAAATAAACTTTCCTTGGACCTTTTGTTAAATTGCTTCGCTACCTAAGTCCACTTTTCTTTTTCTCTATTCCTATAATTCTCATTTCAACGATCCTTTTCTTTTGAAAAATGTCCCAAACTTCCAGCAAGAAATGGACTGTTCTCAAACATTTATAAGTAACACTCATAAAATAACAAAAACTAAAGATACAAATCAAAGTATCAAAGTAAACACAAAAAACTTGGCTTGAATGAACTATTGAACTTGAAGTAATAATATTAATCAGTAAATCATATTTTCCCTATTTAAAAGATACGAATTCGACAAATATGTATATTATTCTTCATTTTAAGCCAATGATATATCTGAACATGTAACACTACTTGTTTTCTTATCAGATTCCCTCCCGGGTGTTACCCATATTAGTCACTGAAACTTTTCGCTCGAAAATAGTTTAGGGGTTTCGATTGTAAGAGGGTAAATAAGAAGAATCCTAGAATTGGAACATAAAAATTAAAAAACCAGTTAAATTTCAAACGAAAATAGTACCCGATATACATTCAGTAATCTTCTCATCTAACCTTTGATTTACCGAAACACAAAAAAATATCGGTACCGCATAACAAAATCAGATTCTTGTAAATCGGAACATGTTTATGAACGTAAAACACCGTTGGCAACTTCAAGAACACACATAGTTGATTGCAAATTTCATATAAGAAATTGCAATAAGGGATGGAAAAGCCAAGTTAAATTGATTTTAATTTAATATTTTGTTATTGCTATTCTTCTCCCTATTATTTAAGATTTTCTTTTTTTAAAATTATTTAAGGTATGTTTTACCGGGGTTTTTTCTAGGAAAAGGGAGGGGTTGCCACATGGCATTTTGTTAAAAGATTTTTAACTTTTGGGATTCTCTTTTATCAAAGAGAAAGATATATATATATATAGGTTCTAGGTAAAATAAAACAAGTATTAAAGTAAAACAAATAAAACAATAGGTTTTCTTTCACTGAAAATCACCGTGCATCATGAAAATCATCGTGAATCAATATATATACTTGTGCTTCGTGCATCTCCGTGCATCAATTTTATCATGATCTAAAGGTCAAGATCTTGTCTTATTTGTTTTACTTTAATACTTGTTTTACAATAACCAACCCCTATATATATATATATAAGAAAAGATGTATCTGGATGCAGAATATGTTGTCCTATACTTATGTTTAAGCGTAAAACCATTAACATTCTGATATTTTTTACCCATATAAACACGCGGGGCAATCTTTTATTCATTTTTTAAAAAACATTATAAAGTTAGTATGTTACATCTATATTTACACTAAAAATAATATTGTAATTATCCACAAAATTGGTTAACGTGAACAAATAAGTTTGCCACGCTTTTATATGTGTAAAACTATATTGAACTAAAAATGTGTATAAATTTATCTACAAAGTGTTAAGTTTTAAAAATTCGTAATTTCAAGTGTGAACTTTCATATTTACTTTATCACACCATTGTTATTCACATTAACTATAATAATAATATGCAATTATAATTTTTTTGTTGTACAGCCTTATATTTACTTTTCCAGTTTAAAAAATACAATAGGGTAACGTGTATATAGACAATGGTTGAAGTGTGTAGAATGTCAAGTTTGTAAAGTTGTAATAACAGTATGTATATAAGCCGTTATTTCAATTGTAATTCAATTGAGTTAAAAGTGTGTGTGAAATAAGATTGTAAAGTTTGTGTACATTCGATTACTATTAGCACAGCAGAAGTCATGTTCAATTGAATAAAGTTTCACTTTATCGTTGTAGTTCGACTTATTTCTTCACCGTTGATTCAAATTTATATAAGCTTAGGTATAGAACTCCGGACTCACATACTAATTTTTTAATATTTATTATATAATTAATAAATGATTAATCCCCTGTCTTTTATGGATTGAAAAATTAGCATGTACAGGGTTTTATATATACCTAAATTTAAGTACATGACATCCACATATTCTCATTCCTCAACCTATAAAAAACTTATATTAGACTATGTTATATGTGTTGGATAAGAGACTCGGTTAAGATCGGACTCAAGCTTAACGTTTGAAACTTCGTGTCAATCTTGATAATTAAACAATCTTTAATTTAAGCTTAAACTGGACTTAAGCTCGCTTAGGATTAGATTGAGTCAAGATTTTAGCGAATCGAACTCATGTATACTATATTATAAAAAAAAACACTTTATTTTTTAACTGTTGAAAAATATGTAATATTTTTACTTAGCACCCTTTAAATATTTTCACATACACTACCCCCTTAACATTAATGATTAAATTACACTATTAATCATTTATTTTTTAAAATATCTTCATTAACTCGTTATATCAATTACTTTTATATTGATTATCTACACCACTCAAAGCAACCTCCACCACTAACAGTCGCGCCCATCACCACACCGTCGCCGTCACGACCACCGCCGCATTGGGCGGGTACCGTGCTAGTTTAGTTAACTCATTTACACACTCTGATTAAATTTGTAAATGCTTTGAAGAATAGGTTAATAGAGTTTTCCTGTGCTTTGGGATTCCACTGTGTTCTAAATTAACAACAGGTCCTCGTTTAGTTAATTTCAATAGTCGTATATTTAAATGCTACATATGTAACATATTTTGACTATAATAAATCGGGCTGAAAGTCCAATTGTAAAAAGGGTCTCATTACCTCATATGGTCATATGGCCCAATACGATGGGCTTTGTAATTTTGTTCGCTTCTGAGTTCTCAAAACATCAAAAGCATATCTATAATAATATAACTAAAAAAGGAGGTTGGGGGTACATTTGGCACCCCTAATCCCCCTCCTTGAGCCTAATTATCCATCCTTATTAATCCTCTATTTTTCTATTTTTTTAAAATTTTCTAGGCCACCTATTTTTTTAAAATTTTCTAGGCCAACCTATATTCTATTAAAAAATAAAAAACAAATCTTTTTATCCTTAAAACTCTTCAAAAAATTATTATATATATACAACCTAATAAATAAACCCTCACGAATTCTCAACAAAAAAAAAAGGTTCGACTACCTCACGAATTCTCAACAAAAAAAAAAGTTCGACTTACTCAACAAACAAAAAGGGTTTTTTTTATATATTTTGTTCATGTTTAATCATTATTATTTAACATTGAATTCTTATGTTATTATTATTATTATTCATCTCTTTTAATTTAGTTCTAGGAAAAAACCCTCACGAATTCTCAACAAAAAAAAAGGTTCGACTACCTCACGAATTCTCAACAAAAAAAAAAAGTTCGACTTACTCAACAAACAAAAAGGGTTTTTTTTATATATTTTGTTCATGTTTAATCATTATTATTTAACATTGAATTCTTATGTTATTATTATTATTATTATTATTATTATTCATCTCTTTTAATTTAGTTATAGGAAAAAACCCTCACGAATTCTCAACAAAAAAAAAGGTTCGACTACCTCACGAATTCTCAACAAAAAAAAAAGTTCGACTTACTCAACAAACAAAAAGGGTTTTTTTTATATATTTTGTTCATGTTTAATCATTATTATTTGACATTGAATTCTTATGTTATTATTATTATTATTATTATTCATCTCTTTTAATTTAGTTTGTTGTCCATTATAAGTTTATTATGGCTTCTTCTTCAACTACAAAAATAAGACCACGTTAGTTCATCTTGAAGATCTTAACCCAACACATGTTAACCATCATCTACGACTCCGTGTTGTGCATGTATGGACTGTTTCGGATTGGAATAACCCGAAGAAAATCAAAACATTCGAGATGGTCTTTGTTGATGAATTGATATGTATTTTAATAATTTTTTAAAAGTTTCTACTATATCTGCATATTTGTTTTTGGGTTTTTTTTCTAAACATGCTGCATATAACCTAAGAAAAAGGGGTAAGATTTTGTATTTGGTTACAACTTCAGGAGATCGAAAGATCCAACTGCTTTTCTTCACCTCTTTCATCATCTGACATCTTTCCTTCTTTCTTTCTTCAAACTGCAAATTTTTTATTTAACTAATTATTAAAATTAATAAACAAAAGTAACGAATTTGCCAATAAAAAAGAAGTTGAAAAATAAGGGTTAACTGGAATCGATATTAATACGGAGTTAATTTTCATATGTTTCGTTCTTTAATTTGTACTTTATCTATTTGAATTTTATTTAGTTTTTATTTAACATACTTCAATTTTTTTTAAAAACTTTGATTTATATATTTTGAGACTACCCGTCCAATGGACGGGCCTGAAGACTAGTATATATATATATAATAAAATAACATGAAATTTGAAATGTTGACATAATTCATGGTGGGAACAAAAATAGTCGTAGTAATAGTTTAAGCAAGAAGAGGGTTGGAAGAATGAGAGTATAAAAGCAGAAACCACAAAGTTACTGTTCATCTTTTCTTTTTCTTTTCAGATTGATATTAATTGAAAAAGGTAGTGATAAATCTACAACAATTATTAGCAATTTACAATAAATGTACACAGTTTACTGCATAGTTTACAACTGTGTAAAGCATATATTGCTGTAGATAGCTAATAATCTCTCTATATAACTAAGAGATGATAGTTTTTTTCCTAGGTGACACTTCTCTTTTCGTGCCAACTAAGTTTTTTGCTTAAGTGTCATTTTTTGGTAAATTTAATGTTTTTTTAGATATCTTGACATTTAAATCTATATTTTTTTGTGCTCATGTGACACTTCAATTGTCACGTCATCATTTGTCTACATGGACATTTGCTCTTTTTTTTAAATCAATTTTGGATAGCAAATAAAAAAGTCAAATACAAGATTAGAACTCATGACCTCTAACTTTTAATATTATGCACAAACCACTTGATCTAACTTAATATTTGTTTATTTTTTGCAAAACTACGGTAGATATTTAGTGAATATTAAAACTAATTAAAAGACATTGATAATATAATTGTCAATCTTTGTAACTTATCTCTTTCTATTTTTCTTTGTATTTAATTATCTTTGTACGTGGAATATAATTTACTTTAATATAATATAAAACTAGATTATATTGATAATTTTATCTAATATTTTACTATCCGGTTATATTATCAATGTTAAATTAGATATTTACTTTATCAATTTCACACATATATTTTTGATATTTGTTTTTATATTCGATTTAAATTTCCTCTCTTCACCTTTATATCTTCTTTTTCCTCCTTTTTTTCTTTCTATATTCTACTTTATATATGTTCTTTCAGATTTTACATGCATAATAAAAGTATAATATCATTAAAAATTCTTTTAGTTATTATTATTATATAACATTTATTAATACTCTTGACGTATATATGTTAATCATTGTTTCAAGTAATATTACTTAATTTATTATATTTGTAATCAATTTAATGTAATGTGTATATACCATGCATGGGCATAATCTAGTTGTTTTAGATATATCACTTCCCTCGAAAAATGGTAATAGATATATTAATTAGTTATAACAAGGGCAAAATATTGTCAACTAACATAATTTTGCTTGTAACTTATAATAGTAATAATTCGCAGATTCTACATGAGTTAAATAGTGTTCGTAAAATTTGAAACATAATTTATAAGACATGATAAAATCCCACAAAACTGATCTCGCTTACAGCCACCAAAATACTTAAGCCGGCCTGGTATTGAGTACGTGACGTGTACATATGAGCCAATATTCAATTTATCACATGCAATTATGTTCGTTGTAAAGAAGACGATGCATATCAAATGGTTCGGTTCACTTTAAAACCCGATGCTTGCTCAGACATTTGGTTGGTGTTATTAAGTCCGAATTGTATACTTTGTTTCACTACCTTAAAGCTAGATAGTTTTATGATAATGATATTTTTCTCGCCATTCAAAAGTATTACTGTAACTGATTCCAAAGAAATTAATCAATCCAAATCATATCTAATTAGGAATTTAGAGACTCACTATGGATGGACAAGGACCAGAAAATATGGACCTCATTCATGGCCTACAAACTATTCCTTGAAACACACACATGTAATAACTTCTTATTCTATTTTAGGTGGCTTCCTAAAAGAACTTTCTAAGGAAGATAACAATATATAGATAGTCTTTCATGTGATTATAGTGCCATTTTTAATATATTTTTGTTCCATTCTCCACCATCTACAATAAAAGACTTGATTTTCTATAGATATTCTAGCATCAAATCTATTAATTTAGGAGGTCGGCCCATGCATGCTTCTACATATGTAAGAGTATACTTGTGTATACTAAGTAATCCAATTATAACTTTACCAACAAAGTATGAGATAATAATATCTCAGTGGAAGACAACGTTCATAAGGAACGTAGTATATACATATTTTATCATTAATGATCATGGCAAAACAAGTTGCTTCAACATGACAACTTTTAAGGACACTAGGATGTATGATTTATATACTTATATGCCACATGAAAAAAAATATATCCAATCCAAAGAACTATAAGCGAATCCACTTTTTATTTAGACCATAACATGATATTCTAGTATAATTTGGTATCTTTGAAAAGCATCGATACATACATGTATTAGTGCATACCATAGTAGGTCTTTTATTTACAAAAAAATATAGAGAGAGTAACAATATAATAAAAAGACAAGATGCCAACGATAGGCGTAGAAGTCATGTAAATAAAGATTATGGAAATGTTTTCCATATAATATGAACTTATAGGCGAATTAGCATATCCGCCTTTTAGTACTTGTACGTGATGACCTCATGTTATCATTATATACTGCGTGCATCATCCCCTACATCATATATGCATTATATGTAGCGAAAGAGTGTCGATAAAGAAAGCTAGGTTAGGGGAATAATAAGGTTACATACATTGAATGATTTCTAGAAGAAACATAGTTAGAACAGCATAATTGGAAGCTAGTATGTATTATATGTACGTAGTGGCGGAGCCAGGATTTCTAGTCTGGGGTCATCGAATAGTTTTCATGATACTAACAAACATAAAAGTTATACTACAAAATTAATTTATGTTAGTCTGGGGTTGTCAATTACCTTTAAATTAAGTAAATACATAAAAATAGTACTAAAATTATAGAGTTTTATAGATATTGTGGGGTTGTCATGGCCACCCGTGGCCACCACATAGCTCCACCATTGTATGTACGTAAATGACGAAGGTATACACAATCTAGCTAATTGAAAAACAGATACAATTAAGTAGACAGAAATTTATATATGTATAGGGAGGTCATACAACAATTTATGTTTGGATTACCCAATCAACTATGAATTAAATTGATACATAAAAATAATATTAGAAATTAATACTATTGATATGAAACTTGACGAAACATTATTTAGTTCCTCGTTTCCTTCGTTGTGAACTTATTTTTTTTATCATTTGGTAAAAAGACAATGTTTAAATACGACTAGTATTACAATAACAAAAGTTTAATAATAGCGAGCATACATTATATACAATTGATCATTCGGTTTTTTACCCATCCACAATAAATGTACACATTATACTGCAACATGTAGAACTGTATAAAGCATTATCGTCGTATATTTATCATTTCCCTAATTCATTATTCTCTACTAACACATTAGCGATAGGTAGAACTCAATTGTATGGTCTGCTCATCTCGCTTCTTTGAATTGTAAGCAACTTAAACAATATAACATATCAAATAGCATCTGTTCTAAGTTCTAACTATAGTGCTTTATAATTATCGTAACAAGGTCAGTTATTTTTGTATAAACGATGATAAATGTTCTTAATTTGGTAAGACTAAACATATGCTTAAAAATCTGGTACTGATCACACATAGCAAATCAAAATTTAAGATTAAGCATTTCATATTTCAAGTCATGATCGAGAATTAATGGAATCAACATATTTTTTAATATATATGTTTAGGCCAACTATATTAGTTTTATATATATCGTTACTCCTATTTAATTTATAATCAAGCCAAGCGTTCAAGGCTTCAAGCGCGCGCTAGCTATCTATTCAAACAAATTTAGCTTTGTTAATTAAAAAAGAGTAATTGGATGGGAACCCCCTAATCCAATGTACCATTTGGTACCCACTAATACACCGGACTAGTGTCTAGGTGAATCTCAAGCACTTAATAATCCTATGATTATCTCAAGTTTGCTTTTACCAAAACTCGAACCTAGGATCCCCTGAAAAGTGGCGACTGGTGGTCACTGAGCTATTACCTAGTGGTTAATTTAGCTTGTTAATTAATTCAAAGAAAAATGGAAAACAAACGAAAACTAATCAACGAGTTTTTGACTCACATGTAAGGGAAAAAATAGGTATCCCCAGTGAACATTTCAAAACTCCTTTTTCTAGTCACTCGCAAAATGTTTTTCTTGTAATTAAATTTTGAAGTATGAGATCTCTTCTGATCATTAGGTCATTTTAGTGGTGGTTTGTATAGTTCACACAAACAAATTAAAAATAGTATTCACGAAAAAAAATTAATTTATGTGCATTTCTTTTATGATGTGATGTGTTAAGAATAAACACAACGACTTTGCTTCTCCAAAAATGGATATGCCTAAAGAAGCATCATTTAAAAACCAGCCATGTGCAAGTTATAACTCTTTCCAGTGGAAGATATCGATGAGTTGAGAAAAAAGGGGGAACAAGAACCAACTTGTATCAAGACTAATCAAATAAACGGTCTATAATGCGACATAATTGTGAAGAAAGTGATTGATTCAAAGCACATACAAACATTAGTGAAAAGGGCCAACCATGCATGTTGTATTAAAATATATGTGACATATATAAGTACCACTTGTTTTTATAATTATACATGAGTTAATTTCATATTTCTCCTCTTTAAACCATATAAATATCATAATATATACCCAATTTAAGTTGATTATATCATATATACCCATCTTAAACCACAAAATATCATATATGTCCATTTCACTATTTTAATTAGTACTAAAACTCAAAAATCATTACTAATTATTATTACTCTCATTACGGACTATTATGCCATTTTTTTTCTGTTAAGATCTCATAATCATCGAGAGAACAACTTGTTCAACCACTACAAACAAATTGCAAAAGCTACAAAAAAAGCCTAGATTTGTATTTATATCTAACTAGATTTTTTACCCCGAGCGTTGCCCCGGGAAACATAACGATACGTAAAACTTGTCATGTGTATAAGATGGGTGATACATACGTAAAAATAAGCGCACATTACAAAAGCGTATCATAAATCTAAAAAAAAACATGAATAATAAAAAGTAGTACAAAAGACTATTTAAAAAAATACTGCATCATAGCGTCATGTGGTTATTTAGTCGTTGGCCATGGAAATATCAACTATTTTATTATTTAAAAAACCCTTGAAACGCCCGTACAAACTAATATATTAGTAAATGAATAAAGAACAAATAAAAGGTAAACGTTATAGTCCCTGAACGTTGACCGGGAAAATATTAGTTATTTTTGTTAGAAAGACCTTTTATAAAAATGATTACAAATTAATATACTACTAAATGAGTGAAAAAATAAATGAAAGATTAGCGTTAGGTAAAGGAATGACAAAAAAAGGCTAAAAAGATATAAATAAAGTACGATACGCAACAACATATCAGTTAGGATAATTAAAAAACGAATTTATTGGAAAAAAAGCAAGCAGCCTGGCAGGCTGCTGCGCAGCAGAGCCTGCTTGCTTCACTATTCATAAGCCCATTCTTCTTTGTATATATATATACTAATATGCATAAAAGTTTATAATCTTGATTGTGTAATTGAACCAACAATCTAGCATGGCAATAGTGATTATACTTTTATATTTTTTTATTACCTTCAAAACATATATGCAAAACATACCATCACATATTTGTAATTATTACATACAAGCATATGGAAAAATAGTGAAAATTTATTTTGAGAACTCATAAAAAAGAAGAAACCTTTAAGAAACTTTTTAAATTAATCATAACCATTAAATTTTATAATCAATGGACACAATTGATAATGGCAAGATTGTAAATAAATTAAACATTAAATTACGTTGTTTTAGAGATTAAAGGGCAAAAAAGGAATTTGGAATATAACTATTTTATGAAAACCGTCCTTATATACAGGATATTACCGATTGTTTAAACTAAAAAAAAGGGAAAATACATGCTCACATCCTTAAACGGCGGCCATCACAACTAATTATAAGATCAAAAGTATTCACAACTTAAATCCTTTTAATCCCCTAAAATCAATTTGCTGCAATTAGTTAATATATCCTAACCATTTGTGGAATTGCGGCACAAGTATTTGTTTTGCGGTTAGTGGTTTCGAAATTGGAACAACAATTAACGTTTCAATGCAATTGGAATTTCAATGGCTTAATTTCGGTTAGTATATTATTTTTGTTTTTTAAACTACATGATTTTAATATTTATTTTTTGGGCGTTAATCAAAAGTGATTTTTTTTTCTTATGTGATTGTAGTTTTGTTGGATGAAGAAGTAATCGGATTAGGTATTTGCCATCCATCAACAAACAAGTTTACAAATATTGAAGATGCAATGGGGCATAAGAGCACATGTGCATGAGTAATCGTAGTAGCACATATGTGTATGAACATTGTTATGAGCATATGTATGTACCTAGTTTGGTCGGTAAGATATTGTGTTTGTGCACATGTGCACACATGTACAATTATGATCTATGCGAATGTAAATAGACTTTTGATCATATGTATGCGTGTTTCATTTTTAAGATATTGTGTTTGTGCACATGTGCACACATGTACAATTATGATCATATATGAATGAAATTAAATTAGTTGGTGATTACAATTATGATCATATGTGAATGAAATTAAATTAGTTTGTGATCACATGTGCATGATCATCGTAGTAGCACATATGTGTATGAACATTGTTATGAGCATATGTATGACATATTGGTGATCACATGTGCACGAACATATAAAAATACAATATTACCCCTGTAATTATTGATGGAAAAAGGTTCCTAAAGGTTCTTGCTTTTTTAAGGGTTCCTAAAATAACTTTTTCCTGGAAAGATATTAACATAAGTCGCGAAACATACCATCACATGTGTACAATTAAGATTAGGATTTGGTGGTCTAAAGGTTCTTTGATTTGGATTAAAAGTTCTTTTAGACTCAAAATTATTATCAAAAGTTCTTTTAGAGTCATAAGAATTAACTTTAGAAGAAGTGCCTTTTGAAAAGTTAGTTTTAGCAACAAATGCAGAAGCATTAGTAGAAGAATTATTATCATTATACCCTCCCCTGTGGGATTCTTCTCTGGAAACAATGTTAAAAGCAGTTTTAACAGAAGGTAAAGGATCTTTCATAAGAATATTTGACCTAACAGACATATAAACGTCATCAAGTCCCATTAAAAATTGCATTAATTTCATTAAATCAGTATGCATTTGCAGATCTTTAGCAGCTTTACAAGAACATGCAGGCAATTTCACAATAGCATCAAATTGTTTCCACAAAGAAGTCAACTTATGATAATATTCAGATAGACTAGATCCATTTTGAGATAGAGAATTAATCCTTTGATGTAAATTAAATATAACAGAACCATCAACCTTATCATATGTATCTTTTAATTCTTGCCAAACTATAGCAGCATTCTTAGAATATATTTGTCCTAGATATAACTCTTGTGACACACAGCCAAGAATCCAATTTAACACAACTGCATTACATCTGTCCCACTGTTTAGCAAGAATAGGATCATCATCAGACTTAATACAAGTACCATCAATAAAACCAGTTTTGTTTTTTGTTTCTAAAGCCAATTCAATAGCACAAGACCATACTTTATAGTTTTCTGTTCCTAACAATTTAAAACCAATCAAAGGAGTACTCAAAGTATCACTAGCATGCAAATAGAGAGGATCACCAAAGTCAAGTTTACTTATTTTAGTAACATCATATTCAGTTTCATTTGAATTATGTCTAGGTGTAGCAGGAGGTGTATTCACCATTTTGAAGTAATTGAAGAACACAAAAGTAGACAAATAACACCAGGCAAAAAATAAACAACCAAGAAAGCAGATAAACAAATAATATCAAAAAAAAATGAATCAACACAAGTAGAACAATTAATCAATTTAAACAGAGAAACAATTAATCAATTTTGACAGACAAGTAGAACAATATACCAACACAAACACAACCAAACAACAAATAAGTTGTAAACAGATTGAAAAATAAAAAAAATATGAACAAGGATCGAGAAAACAATACAGTGCTATAGCCGAAGGTAGAGGAACCCTAATTAACTCTTGATTCACTTAGTCAAGAGTATAATCAGGATCTGAAAATATGAAACCCTAACCCTAGAATTCTCTTGATTCACTTAGTCAAGAGGAATTAGGGCAAATAACACCAGAAATTGCAGCGGAAAGAATAAGAGATGGATTTCAAGACGAAACCCTAATATATCTTCGAAAAAACACAACAATTGAAATTTAGGGTTCCGCGATCGGAATACGCCCTAAATCGAAATAGATCTGAATAAAATCAACCAATAATCACCGATCCAACCGTGCTGGTCTCTGATACCATGTAAGAAACCTTAATCGATACAGAATAATCTGATATATATCAGATTTAGAATAAGAACAAATAGTTGAATGATTATTTATTATTAGAAGAGTTTAAAGTATATTGTTACAAGATCTAATAATCATCAAAAGGATGATTATATCAACAGAAATATATATATATCAGCTTGATATATATATGAATACAGAAATCGAATATGAAAAATATATATGAGAAAGTATATATAAAAGAAGCAGCTGCATGAATGATTATATATATATATATATATATATATATATATATATATATATATATATATATATATATATATATATATATATATATATATATATATATATATATATATATATATATATATATATATATATATATATATATATATATATATATATATATATATATATATATATATATATATATATATATATATATATATATATATATATATATATATATATATATATATATATATATATATATATATATATATATATATATATATATATATATATATATATATATATATATATATATATATATATATATATATATATATATATATATATATATATATATATATATATATATATATATATATATATATATATATATATATATATATATATATATATATATATATATATATATATATATATATATATATATATATATATATATATATATATATATATATATATATATATATATATATATATATATATATATATATATATATATATATATATATATATATATATATATATATATATATATATATATATATATATATATATATATATATATATATATATATATATATATATATATATATATATATATATATATATATATATATATATATATATATATATATATATATATATATATATATATATATATATATATATATATATATATATATATATATATATATATATATATATATATATATATATATATATATATATATATATATATATATATATATATATATATATATATATATATATATATATATATATATATATATATATATATATATATATATATATATAGAGTTTAAAATATATTGTTACAAGATCTAATAATCATCAAAAAGATGATTATATCAACAGAAATATATATATATCAGCTTGATATATATATGAATACAGAAATCGAATATGAAAAATATATATGAGAAAGTATATATAAAAGAAGCAGCTGCATGAATGATTGATGATAAAAATTAGGTATTTTTTCTGAAGGGTTATGTGAAGTATATATATAAGTGCTATATTCAGGATTTACCTCAAAAGAAACTTCTGGGGACTGGTAGTGAACAAGGTGGTTTGTATGTTTATGATGGTGAACCTATGCCTTCTTCTGTTATGTGCAACTCTGCTAATCTTCCTTGTGAGTCTAAACTTTTATGGCATTTAAGATTGGGTCATCCTGCTGACCAGGCCTTATCTATTATTTGTAATAAGATGCATTTAACTTCTGGTTCTGTTGGGCCTTGTGATGTTTGTCACAAAGCAAAACAAACTAGAAGTCTTTTTCCTTTAAGTGATCACAAATCTGTTTGCATTGGGGATCTCATTCATCTTGATGTTTGGGGGCCTTATAAAGTGTCTAGTAAAGAGGGTTTCAAATATTTTCTTACAATTGTTGATGATTTTACTAGAGCTGTGTGGACTTTTATGATGAAATCTAAAACTGAGGTTTATGATCACTTAAACACTTTTTTAAATCTGTTATTTACTCAATTTAAAGTAAAAGTTAAAGTTATTAGAACTGATAATGGCACTGAGTTTGTTAATAATCAAATGTCTTCTTTATTTCACTCTAAAGGAATTGTGCATCAAACTACCATTCCTTATACTCCTCAACAAAATGGGGTTGTTGAAAGGAAACATAGACACCTTCTTAATGTGGCTAGGTCTCTTATGTTTCAGGGGGGAATTCCTTTATATCTTTGGAGTGATTGTATTCTTACTGCTACTTATCTCATTAATAGAACTCCTTCCTCTGTTTTAAAAGGAAAAACTCCTTTTGAATTGGTGTATAATTCTGAACCTTCCTTAAGTCACTTAAAAGTTTTTGGTTGTTTGTGTTTTGCTACCAAACTAAATGTTTCTGATAAGTTTGAGTCTAGGTCAGAAAAATGTGTTTTCATGGGATATTCAAATGAAAAGAAAGGTTATAAACTTTTTAGTCTGGAATCAAATTCTTTCTTATTTTCTAGAGATGTTAAATTTTATGAAAATATATTTCCATTCACTATGAAAAAAGGATTTCTTAATATTAATAAAACTGTTAATCAATTAAATTTCTTTGATCTCTATGATACACCAAATCTTGAGGATATTTCTATTCCCAATGATGAAGAGGAAGGCATATTGAATGATCCTAATGTTGGAGGTGGACTCAATTACTCCTCTGGCAGTTCTGATAGATCTACCAGGAGTGATAGAGATGCTGCAACCACATCTAGTGATGTGAATTATGAAAGCACCAATTCTGAGGGTTCTTATGAAAATCAAAATGATGTTGTTAAAATGGTAACTGTTAGGTGTCTTCTTACTGTTGCAGTTTCTAATAACTGGCCTTTGTATCAAATGGATGTTAACAATGCTTTTTTGTATGGTGATTTAAATGAAGAAGTATATATGAGTCTTCCTCAAGGATATTTTGATAAGGACAGTAACTTAGTTTGCAAACTAAATAAATCTTTGTATGGCTTAAAACAAGCACCAAGACAATGGAATGCCAAATTGTGTAGTGCTTTAATTGAGTTTGGATTTACTCAAAGTAAATCTGACTATTCTTTGTTTACTAAGAAAGAAAATGATTCTTTTGTTGCTTTACTTGTATATGTTGATGATATTGTTATCACTGGTAACAATAAAAATGAAATTGAAAAAATAAAAGGTTTAATGAGTTCTAAGTTTAAGATTAAAGACTTGGGAAAGCTGAAATATTTTCTAGGAATTGAGGTCTTAGAGAATGAGAAAGGTATTTGCCTATCTCAAAGAAAGTATTGTTTGGAATTATTGAATGATTTTGGTTTGTTAGGGTGTAAACCTATGAATACACCTTTGGAAATGAACATGACTTTTAAAGCTGATTCTTCTAAATTGCTTGATAATATAACTGTTTATCAAAGATTAATTGGAAAATTAATCTATTTGACTTTAACTAGACCTGACATAAGCTATGCAGTTCAATGTTTATCTCAGTTTATGCATGCTCCCACTTCTGATCATTTCAGTTATGGCTTAAGAATATTGAGATATCTTAAGCAGTCTCCAGGTAAAGGTTTATTTGTTCAAAAAAGTGATGATTTGATTCTAAAAGGGTATGTTGACTCTGATTGGGCTAGATGTTTGACTACTAGAAGATCTATAACTGGTTTTACTATCTTTCTTGGTAAAACTCTTATTTCATGGAAGAGTAAGAAACAAAATACAGTTGCCAAGTCCTCAGCTGAAGCTGAATATAGGGCTATGGCAGCTGCTACTTGTGAAATTATTTGGCTTGAGAACCTTTTGAATGATATTGGTGTTAAGACTCAATTACCTGTTCAGTTATTCTGTGATAGTAAATCTGCATTACAAATTGCTGCAAACCCTGTTTTTCATGAAAGAACAAAGCACTTTGAAATTGATTTACACTTTATAAGAGAGAAAATAAGTTCTGGAATGTTGAAAACTTGTAAAATTGATTCTGAATGCAATATTGCAGATTTATTAACAAAGAGTCTTGGTTCTAAGCAACATTTCTTCTTGTGCAAACAACTTGGTCTTTTAGATATGTTCCAGAAATGATCTTGAGGGGGGATGTTGGATTACAAGATCATTTGGTTTAATTTGTGTTAATTAGACTTATGGTTTATGTTGAGATAATTGCAGGTACTGGATTTGTACTAGAAGAAAGAACAAGTACTATTGGTGTCAATATGAAGTTTGGACTGCTAATGAAGAAGAGAAGAAACATCAAGGGCCTTAATGTAAATTAAGGTTTATATATATATATCACATAACCCTTCAGAATATGACCTAATTTTTTGATCATTATTCGTTCACATGAGCAGCATATTCGATATCTATCTCTCTATATTCATATATATATATATATATATATATATATATATATATATATATATATATATATATATATATATATATATATATATATATATATATATATATATATATATATATATATATATATATATATATATATATATATATATATATATATATATATATATATATATATATATATATATATATATATATATATATATATATATATATATATATATATATATATATATATATATATATATATATATATATATATATATATATATATATATATATATATATATATATATATATATATATATATATATATATATATATATATATATATATATATATATATATATATATATATATATATATATATATATATATATATATATATATATATATATATATATATATATATATATATATATATATATATATATATATATATATATATATATATATATATATATATATATATATATATATATATATATATATATATATATATATATATATATATATATATATATATATATATATATATATATATATATATATATATATATATATATATATATATATATATATATATATATATATATATATATATATATATATATATATATATATATATATATATATATATATATATATATATATATATATATATATATATATATATATATATATATATATATATATATATATATATATATATATATATATATATATATATATATATATATATATATATATATATATATATATATATATATATATATATATATATATATATATATATATATATATATATATATATATATATATATATATATATATATATATATATATATATATATATATATATATAT
Organism: Erigeron breviscapus; assembly: GCA_034093135.1. Classification (NCBI taxonomy): domain Eukaryota; kingdom Viridiplantae; phylum Streptophyta; class Magnoliopsida; order Asterales; family Asteraceae; genus Erigeron; species Erigeron breviscapus. The sequence goes on from CM067168.1 coordinate 68,666,253, forward strand.
ATATATATATATATATATATATATATATATATATATATATATATATATATATATATATATATATATATATATATATATATATATATATATATATATATATATATATATATATATATATATATATATATATATATATATATATATATATATATATATATATATATATATATATATATATATATATATATATATATATATATATATATATATATATATATATATATATATATATATATATATATATATATATATATATATATATATATATATATATATATATATATATATATATATATATATATATATATATATATATATATATATATATATATATATATATATATATATATATATATATATATATATATATATATATATATATATATATATATATATATATATATATATATATATATATATATATATATATATATATATATATATATATATATATATATATATATATATATATATATATATATATATATATATATATATATATATATATATATATATATATATATATATATATATATATATATATATATATATATATATATATATATATATATATATATATATATATATATATATATATATATATATATATATATATATATATATATATATATATATATATATATATATATATATATATATATATATATATATATATATATATATATATATATATATATATATATATATATATATATATATATATATATATATATATATATATATATATATATATATATATATATATATATATATATATATATATATATATATATATATATATATATATATATATATATATATATATATATATATATATATATATATATATATATATATATATATATATATATATATATATATATATATATATATATATATATATATATATATATATATATATATATATATATATATATATATATATATATATATATATATATATATATATATATATATATATATATATATATATATATATATATATATATATATATATATATATATATATATATATATATATATATATATATATATATATATATATATATATATATATATATATATATATATATATATATATATATATATATATATATATATATATATATATATATATATATATATATATATATATATATATATATATATATATATATATATATATATATATATATATATATATATATATATATATATATATATATATATATATATATATATATATATATATATATATATATATATATATATATATATATATATATATATATATATATATATATATATATATATATATATATATATATATATATATATATATATATATATATATATATATATATATTTCCTAACTTTTTTATGCATCCAAAATCAGAAATTTAGTAGCTTAAACATACATCAACAGAAAAATTACAACTTAAAAAATTTGTACAAGGCTCGTTCACCTTAGCACTGCAGTCAGCTCGCCGTAGTCTTGCTTTGCTATAAGAGGGGCGTATATTCAAGGCCATGGTGCAATCCTCAATGGCTTTCTCAAACTGACCAAGCTTAGCTCGACAAGCAGCACGATTGCAGAGCAACACGGAGTTAAAAGGCTCATGATCAAGCCCCTCTCCATAAGCATTGCAGGCCTCTAAGTATTTAGCACCCTTGAACAAATCATTGCCTTTGGACCTGGCATCAATTATAGCCTTGGTTCTTTGCACCATCATATTTGCATCTTTATTGTTTGGGTCCATCTTTGCTGCCATCTGAACCTCCTCCATTGCATCATCAATCCTGATTATTACGATAGAAAAATCAGCACGTATGCATCTTATATAGACGTGTATATATATTTACAAAGAAGAGTGCTATTACTAAAATTTCTGTTTTGTATCAAGTAATTGTCTGCAGTAAAAATTTGAAGTTTTATGTGCTGCATATCTCTTCTAGAGTTATTTGCTAAAATAGCAACTTATTTTACATAGCTCCCAAATTTATATATATGAAAAAGAAAGAAAAAAAAAGCAACTTTCAAATTTTATCAATTACAGAAATCAACATTCGATTTTTCTAAATATACAAATCAAGTATAAGAATTTTTAAAAATAGAAAGTCACTCAGATGTTGATACGTGTAGTTTATGCAATGGATGAATATTAAAGTTGCTTTCTATTTTGAATAATTTATATAGTTAATTTTCTAGATATGAGAATTGATGTAAAGTTCGTTACTATTCTATGCAAATAACAATTTTTTTTATATTATACAGAAACAGAACATATTGTATTGAGTTCGGTAAGCTTTGAAGTTTCCTAGGATGTATACCATGACCAAATCAATGGGGGTTCAACTAACAATTTCAAAACGTGTATTTTGGAAGGAACAAGCTAGTCCTTGGTACTTTGTACCTAGCTTCCCCACCCTGTAAGGGGTCACTACCGGGTGAAACTCCTGTTCGTGATAACCCACTGGTTATTGGGAGCGAATGAGATTCGAACCCGCGACCATGTATTCAATAGGTCTCCCCAAGGGTCCCACGTGTGTGCGGAGACAGGTACCACTGGGCTACAAGCCCATTGGTTCCAACTAACAATTTGAAGTGTTCAGTTTTTATCAAATGAATCACAATTCAACGTTGCAGTTGACATTGTGACTATTGTTTAAGTTGACATCTTGGATAGAGAATTGAAATACCTACGGGCCACCAACTCGGTGCAGGTCACCTGACCTACTGACCTACAGCCTACAGCTCGGCCTTCGCAGGTCAATTTTAGTTTATTATAATTAGCCTTTGAGTACTTGGTCTCTTTGGGAGATTTATAAAGTAAAACAAGTATGTATCTAGAACAAAATCAACAATATCACAAGATCACTGGACATGTTTCAAATAAGTTCAATGCAGGATGTTGTTATAGAAGTACCTGCCAGCAGCCAGATCAACTTGAGCCCGTATGACAAGTATATTAGCATGGATGATGGGACCGTAAAACGTGGTGCAGTCATCGAAATCAAACTTTGGCGCACTGCTTAACACTTGGCTTGCTTCATGGTGCCTATGCAACTTCAACAACCCCTCGGCTTTCATCGTATATATCTAAAATTATTCAGTATACAAAAAAACATTTCGTATTAGTTAATGAAATTGTCATATGAAAACTAACAATTGAATGTATAATGGTTTGATCTGTATAATGACCTGTAAAGCAGAATCTGTGCCGGAAGATATTGCTAGACTGGTTTCTTTTAACAATCTATTCCAATCTCTTCTCTTCTTTGCCTCGTTGCACTTGGTAAGGTGCAGCTGAAGATTTTGTGCTTTTGTGATCAAGTCAGGTTCAGCTTCTGACCCGGCCTGTTTATAGTGGCAAATTGTTTTTTCTGGCTCTCCTAATCTGTACTTGCATTCAAGTTTTAGTAAAAAAATGTGCAGTACAGCAATTCAGTCGATTCTATAAATCTATTGACACTACAACAAAAATGTCATTTGTGCTGTTAGGTATTTTCACACGCTTAGAATCGTGAAGAATAATGATTTTGTTTGAAAAGTTAGCTAATGAGAAATTAATTCTGAATCCCACCTATGAACCTGGGCAATTTTCCAAAATTTCCACATTTTAATGTATGAAAAGTGAAAACTTATAACGTACTTCCTGATATTCCTAATCCCCACATTTTCAGGTGTGAACTTTTTCGAATCCAAGCATGACATATTATCACTTTGACGAATAGATATGTTGACACACATACAGCATATATATTAGTTTAATATGTTGTCAACAACAAAGAGCAAATATATACAGTAACTTGTCATAATAATCAGAAAAGAAGAAAAAACAGAGAAAATTATGATATATCATGTATGATTACCTGAGATATAATGTGGCTAGACGATTATGAGCCCTTTGGTAGAAGGGTTCAATTTTGATAGCTTCTCTGGCTTCAAACACTGCTTCTAAAAGCCTCCCTAAGCTGGTTAAGGCTGCACTTTTGTTACTTCTATATGATGCTTTTTCTGGATCAAGTGAAATGGCAGCATCATAAAGCGACAATGCTTCAGCAAAACGGCCGTTTTTATAATCTTCATTACCCATGATCTTCAATTGCTCAGGATCCATTCTTGTAGAAAGAGCTCTACAATAAGGATTAGCCTTAGCTTGTGACCTTGTAATGTTCCCCATTCCATTTGGCACGGGCCTTTCCATTTGAACGTTTTTTGGAATATAATTAACATTGTTTGGATTCGTTTGGCGTAAATTACCCAAATTTCCAAACACTTTCATGTTACCATTATAGTTTGATCTTTGATGATCTTCAATCATGGCTTCAAGCTCTCCTGATCTCATCATTATTCCTTGAGCAACTTTTTTGTTTGCCCCATCATTTTGGAAATGTTGACCATTTGGTCTAATTTTTGACCCTCCTGATCCTACCTTTACATCAGGTACACTTTTCTTATCTATTTGTTGAGGCTGCACATATACTGGTGGGATGGCCTTCCTTTTTTGATTCGGCGTAGGCCTAGGAATAATTCGGTCACTTTTATTCTCAGGTTGTTCTGTGCTTGAAGAATCAAATGATGCACCATGTGACCCTTTTCTTCTCCTTGTATCGGAGCCCCGGCTGCTTGTAGTTTTTGGGAACTCAAGCACATCGACATTCGGTAGTGAGCCTGTGGAGACCGAACGTCTAGGCCTTCGTCCAAAAACCGCGCTAAATACACCACACCCGGACATATTCCCCAACTCAGACATAACTATATGTCCTAAGGCTTTTTATGGCTCAAGATTTGGTCTCCTAGAAATGAGATAGGAATACAAAGATTTAGTAAAGGAATGTAGGCTAGCTTTATATGAGAATTTTGCATGAAAAAGTCTTGGTTTGGAACTTTTTAATTTTTAAATGTAAAACAATGAACATAGTCAAGCAGATTGATGACTTGTGTAAGAAGCTAAACCTTTATTATTGTTATGGAATAATTATCTATCTTAATATTGTTGATTATTGACAGATATAACGATAAATAAAAAGGATATATGTAATCATCATTTAAAATGGGTAGAATATATATCCAAGCTAATATATGTATTATAAAGAAAATGTTCTTTTGTCTTTAAAATCCCTTGCCAGTTTTCCTATAGTAAATATCTTTATTAAATTGATTAATTATATGTACATGTACTTATTACATATATCTTATGACAATATATTGGAAAATAATATATATTTCATTTTTCGTTAACTATTAGGGGCAAGGGTGTAGTGACAATCTTGTGGCAAATTGGCAAGTTTTGGCTAAATTCTAGCCAATAAGAACCCTCCATGTGTATATGCCAAAAACTTGCCAAATCTTGCCAAAAACTTGCCAAATTGTATGGTGTAGTGCCTTTTTTTTTCAATTCTTGCCAATTGTTGCCAACCAAAATATTACCAAACAAACCCTAAAGTTTCATTAAAGTTACAAAACACAATACAAATACAAATTAAAAACATTTAGAACTAGGAATAAAAAAACAATACAACTAGAAAATAAATAACAAACTAAATCAACCCGTCATGAGGCCACCCGTATTTGTCGGCGATGTCGCGTTTGCGTTGCAAAACTATGCTACGCACGGGATCGACCAAATGATCGTGAGGTTGCACAAAGATTTGGATGTCTTGATCCATCGTCTTTTGTCGTTGAAAATCGAGTTGGGATTGTAGCAAATCCCGCGCAAGCTTTTCACGTTCGGCAATGGCGGCCATCCTCATTTGCCGATTGAGCCTCTTTTCTTCCTTGTGTGCCATACTCACCTCCCTATACTCTTCAACGGAATCAAGCAACACTTCTTTGTTTTTGACCGAACTCGTTCCCTTACTACGTGATTTGCGAGCAAATGAGGAGGGCATCGAGTCCTCATTCAAATCGGGAACTCGAGTGTAGTGGCTCGACTCATCGGTTCGAACCCTTTTCTCACTCCCGCTAGTATCTTCGGTGCGAGGAGTGCCGGCCGTAGGAGTAGTAGGCTCGGTCGAAGTACCACCAAAACCACTCGCCGGTGGAACATACGAGAACTTATCATGTTCCTTCACAACTTTCCAAGCTTTAATATGCTTGAATCCCTTGTTCTTGTGTCGTTTCGCCCACTCTTCCAAACTTTGTGTCAAGATATACGCCTCATCGGCACCGCTAGCCCATCGATGTTTCTACAAACACATAAAAACAACATATATATTTATATAAAACATATATAAAACAACATATGTATATATATATATATAAATATATATACATATATATATATATAAACGTAAAACAACATGTATATATATATATAAAATAAAAAACATATATTTATATATATAAGAAAGAAAATTAACCATCGTATTGTAGATGCCGGTAAACTCGTTCAATAGCGGTTGCATTTTCTTCCACTTTGTGTTCACTTGATGGTAGGTTCGTTGATGATTTTTTTGTTGCTTATTGTAGTGTTCATGAATCCTATTCCAAAAGGATTCGTATCTTTGTTGATCGGCGGTGGCGGGATCCGTAGAGATATGAAAATAAGCTCGGGCCAACAATTCTTCATCTTCGCCACTCCAAGCGATCGGGGGTGCTCTTGTGGTTGAGGTGGTTTTTTTCGCCTTCCCACGACCGGGTGGAGGTGGCGCCTCCACCTCCTCGCTAGAGGTGTCTCGCACATTGTCAAATGCTTCGTCGGGTTGCACTTGCTCATCATTATCATCTTCAAGAAACGTGATCGTGGGTTGGGTATTAGGAAGTTGAAAGCTATACGTGTCGACTTGCACGGGGAAATCCGAGGCCAACAATTGAGAGAAGTCGTCACTAACGTTTTGGTTTTGACTTGAAGAACCGCCGAAATCGTATTGTGGTTCGACGGTTCTAGGAAGTTGAAATGGGAGTTGATTTCTTGGTGCTCGGTATTTTTTGGATGTTTTTTTAGTAGGAATCATTTTGAAGAATATATGTGAAAGAGATAAGTAAGAAATAATATAGAGAAGATATGAGTTTTTGTAGAAGTGAGAAAGAATGAAAGATTAAAAGGTATATATAGGTAATAAGGAAAGGGGTAAATTTTGTAAAATTTTTAAAAAAACGGTCACATTTGACCAAAAAAAAAAAATAGCTCCCAACGTTCACAGTCAGACGCTCCCCAACGTTCACTAGCATCGGCCAAAACTAGCCGATTAAAGTTGCCGATGCATGTGCTATAGCCTTGCCAAAAAGCCAAACTAGCCGATACTTTTTGCCGACTACACCCTTGCCCCTTATATCAAATTAAAACTTGTTCCACCAAATGTATACAATATATCATTTATCTTAAATGTGAAAAGAAAATTAGATTTTATTTTTTTTCGAACATTCAATCGGAATACGACATCAAGATACTTCACCGTATAATCCCTTACCAGTTTTCCTATAGTAAATTTCTTTATTAAATTGATTAATTATATGTACATGTACTTATTACATATATCTTATGACAATATATTGGAAAATAATATATATTTCATTTTTCGTTAACTATTATATCAAATTAAAACTTGTTCCACCAAATGTATACAATATATCATTTATCTTTAATGTGAAAAGAAAATTAGATTTTTTTTTTCAAGCATTCAGTACGACATCAAAATACTTCACCGTATAATGGTGAAGTTTTGCACATACCTAGACAACAATATGTTGAGCATAGGCTGACCGTTACAAGTATTCAAAGGGAAAAACTCCAACGTTTGTCAGCCCTAACGATCGAACTCAAACTTTGCGTAAAAGTTAAATATTGTTAAAAATAAAACTATTCAAACCTTTATAAAAATCTATTTTTAACGGGTGCAACATATCATCTTTACAAATTAAAATAAAATGGAACATATATAACATTTTTATTATTAAAAGAATATATTTTGACAACACTAACTTAGATATTTTCGTGTTTAAAACTAGTTTTAATAAAGTGAAGTAAATGCTGGAAAACAACAAAATTATCGATATTTAATTATCTTGATTGATTTGGATTCTTCTTTTAATAAAGTAAATGTTGAAGAAAAAATATGTGGTGTGGTGTGGAAGGGGAGCAAGAAAGGAGGTCTTCGAATATTGGATGATCTGTTGATACTTATTGATTTTAATAAGAAGAAGAGGGATTCACGTTTTGATGTTATATATGTTGAATTTAACGCCCACTCCAACGTCTAATATCCAACCTGTACCTATAACATCTTCTACCAAAGTCGTCTTCTTATATACGTAGTACTAGTGCTCAGGCCCGTCCAATGGACGGGTAGTCTCAAAATATATTAATCAAAGCTAAAAAATTGGAATTCAAGTATATTAAATAGATACTGAATAAAATTAAAATACCTAAAAATAAAACATACACTACTACAAAAATTGCCTTTTTACACGGTTAAAAAGGGCTTTTTTTACACGGTTTTGGTTCCGTGTAAAAGAGTTCTGTAACTGATGCTTAGGCCTTTTTACACGGTCTTTTAACCGTGTCTAAAAGGTTGGCCTTTTTACAAGGTTTTGTTAACAACCGTGTAAAAACACATTTTGGAATTAAAAAAAAATTGCACAGTCATAATCCAATTCCATTAAATATAAGAATCATATTCATGAAAACAAATCAATACAAAAAAATACGTATGTGTTTAAGACACCCAAGAATACATGTTCAATCTATACAATTATCAAACAAAACTTATGTCGAGAATGTAGGATCAACAACATATGCTACATCACTTAAATTGTAATCAGCTCCATTATACCTCCACAAATAGTAGTGTTCTTGAAGGTCAAGCTCTTTGCAGTGATACTCTTTTAGCCAAGTCGTAATTTCCGTCTATCGGTTTTTTCTGCATTATTTTGACCAAATTTTGAAAACACTTTTGGTAATAACCACTGGAAATTTACACTAGATTCACAAACACTTATGATAATACTAACCTTCATCCTTGTCAACAAAATGTGATGTGAAAATAAACTTACTTCACTCCAACTCTTTCCTTGTGCTTAACCGGTGCTACAAAATAAAACGAGATTTCGTTTAATCATCATCATCCTCAATAACGACACCACCAGCACACTACTACTATTACTACTAATTAATAATAATGATACTAATAAACACATGGAACAAAAAAAAAGTTACCTTTATGTTCCACCTTCCATCCGTAATAACTTAGATCTCTATATATACTTTCTACTATGACAAATAAATTACATGACTTCTTTTGCCTTTTGTGATCTTGCAGCAATTAACAAAAAACAAAAATTAATAATCCAACAAGAAACAACTTAGATCTATAAATATAAATAACAATAGATCTATAAATATGAACACAAACAAAAATTAACTTAATAATCTAACAATAGAATAAAAAAGACATACAACCGATGGCCGACGACGGCTTCTAGCGGAGGTAGCCGAAGAAGATGGCTGCACAACTGTGGTTATGTAGATCCGTCGACGGTTTGTAGCTCGAAAATTAAAGATAGAAAGTGAAAAGAGATGGGGATGAAAGAAAACTCAAAAGAGAAAGATTCCATTTGCAAAATTATTTTGTTGATGATGTAAAAGTAGAACAGGAAAGAGGTAGATGAAAATAGGATAAGGAGGATGGATGAGCATATAAATAAGGATAGTGGATAGATATAAAGAATCTAATATACTCAATTATTCACTCAGCTTTTTTATGGGTTTTTTACACGTTTGTCATTCATAACCGTGTCAAAATTTCTGAACCCACCTTTTTACACGGTGGAAAATTAGAACCGTGTCAATATTTCCGTTTTTTTACTTTTTTATACAGTTTTTTGTTAACCGTGTAAAATAAAGTTAGACTAATTCCTATTTTTCTAGTAGTGATAAAAGGATTCAAATAAGGCAAAAAGTTGAAGAAGTAATGCGTAATAAACTAATCCTTCGGGGAAGGCCTATCATACATATCGGAATCGTACTCATTATCAGAATAATTGATATCAAACATAGGATCGTCTTCTGATTCATCTGAATAGTTCCATTCACCTTCATCATTGGATTCATCGCTATCAAGCATTTCATCATCAACATGTCAAGTAATGAATAATGATAGGTTCTGACATAAAAGCATACTACAATTTAGTTATCACATACTTCTGACACACAATAAACATTCATAGAAAGCATTTGCTTGATAAAAAAAAAAGAGATGCACAACTTAGACGATTTATTAATAATGTACCTGTCGTCGAAACAGAGCTTGCTTTTATATTAAACTATATATCAATCAATAAACATAAACATATATTAATAATTAAAAAATAAAGAAGTTGCATTGCGTACGAAGATCAAGTATTAATTCTTGATGTGTAAGTTTCTGCTTCATAAATCTCTATATATATTCTTAGTAAATTGATTCTTGATGACAACTTTTGATATTCTTTTAGTCAAAGCTAATTCAAGAGTGATTTTCTTATACAACAAAAAGCTAGCGAGCAAACAGTAATTTCTTTTGGTTTCCATCAAATATAGACGATTTAAAAATTTACATAGTAACGGTATGATTCGAGCAAGCAACCCAGGATTCTATTTTATCATCAATCCAGTCTCCGTTCACGTTTTTTCTTTTTCTTATCAACGAATAGATCTCTTTACTTGTATTACAAAAAAGAACGTAGAAGGGATATAAAGAAATTCTTTGATTGGTTCTTCCCAAAGGAATGATCTCCTTTATTTGACCGATGGCCCCAACAAACAATGACCAATATCACAACTTAATCAATACGAAAGCTAAAGAAGAAACATATGAAAATTAACTCCATATAAATATTAATTCCAGTTTACCCTTTTTTTTCAACTTTAGTTAAATAAAATTTTTGCAGTTTGTTATATCTAAACTTTCTACAAACACAAACAACAATTTTAGACTAAACGATTTAGAGTTAAGTTCAACAAAAAGAGAAACAAAAAGTGTACAGTATATAATTTGAAAAATACATACCAATTCATCAACAAAGACCATCTCGAACGTTTTGATTTTTTTCGGGTTGTTCCACTCCGAAACAGTCCATACATGCACAACACGGAGTCGTAAATGATGGTTAACATGTGTTGGCTTAAGATCTTCATGATGAACTAATGTGGTCTTATTTTTTTATTGTTGAAGAAGAAGCCATAATGAACCTATGGACAACAAACTAAATTAAAAGAGATAATAATAACAATAACATAAGAATTCAATGTTAAATAATAATAATAATGATTAAATATTAACAAAGTATATAAATAAAAAAACCTTTTTGGTAGTCCATCGTAGGTTTTTTTTTTTTGGCCGTAGGTTTTTTTTTTTTTGAGTTGAGAATATGTGAGGGTTTTTTCTAGGTGGTATATATATAGATAATAATAATAATAATAAAGATTTTTTTATTAGATTTTTTTATTAAAGGTCGGTCATTTATTAAATAAATATTAAAAAAATAGAGGATTAATAAGGAGAGAGTATTAGGCTCAAGGAGGGGATTAGGGGTGCCAAGTGTACCCCCAACCTCCTCTTTTAGTTATATTATAGAAATTTTCAATTATTATTATCATATATTATTTTAATTTTTTTAAAAACGGGTGTTAGTTGGTTTGTGGTTCGAACCCTAGCAGTGACATCCAAATAGGCATTATGCTAGAGGTTGTAACCCGAAGGCGCCCATGGAGAAGAAGGGTGCGATAACACAACCCACAAGCATCCAAAGAGGTAAATGTCCGAAACCATAAGGAATTGATATTTGATTCATGGTCTCGAAACCAACATCCCTTCCCCAAGAACCTCTTTAGAGGGCCCCAGGTGGCCACTTGATCTAAGACCAAGTGGTTATAATTATCATTTTTTTTAGAACGACATTCTAATCTACTCCTACTCTTAAATTACACGTATGCCTGAGATGAAACTTAGGACTCTCGAAAAATCTTATTAGTCCACCCCCACAAATGTGGGAAGTGGGACTCGACTCCAAGTTATTTATTCTTCTTTCTTATAAATAAGAGTTAATTGCAAAATTGGTCTCTATGGTTTACACACTTTAGCAATGGCGGTCCATTTTCAAGTATCGTTGCAATGGGAGTCCCTATTTTGAGAATTTTTTGCAATATTGATCTCTTTTTAACAGGACCGTTAGTTGGTGTCATCAAGTCTACACGTGGCCATCACGTACAGGGGCATACCGTCTTTTCACACTAGATGGAAGGACCCCATATTTCTAATGAACTCAAAAAAGGACCCTAATTGCAAAATTGTAAAATTCATAGGGACCAATCTTGAAATTATTTTTTGATAATACATATCTTCATTTATTTTTATTTTTTCTATATATATATATTAAAAAATTACTGACCTAACCACTTATTAACCAATTAAAAAACTTAATTAACACTTAAATTAATTTGTATGTATCATAGTTAAAATTATAAATTAAAAATATGGACAAAAAAAGTTATATTACTATTAATAATTGTAGAAAAGTCTTATTAATTTACACATTTTTGTAATCCATCACTAAATTACACTTTTAGTTTTTCTATAAAAAATTGAATCTTAACAAATACTTAATTTTAATATAACTATTAACATATTTTAACTTTTCATAATTATTGATGATTAAAATTTTAAAAACATATTTTTATAAAAATATATTTTAAATTTTGTAAATGTTTCAATTGATGATGGTAATCAAATCCACATAATAATCTATATTCACGTCTTAAAAACATATTATATTACTCGATATATCAAAAATATGTTAAAAAATATGTTAACATGTAACACCCCAAGCCAAGGCTCGAAATATTACGGAAATCATATAGCACAAGGTGGAATTAATGTAGAACATGAACTATATGCAATTAAAGGATTCAGTGAATCCATACAATACGAATAACAAGTATCAAAATACATAAGGAACAAGTAACCATCAAAGTTTACAAAAGAACATCAAAAGATGACTAACAGTCCTAAGTACAATGCAAAAGAAGGCAAATGGATCCTTGATCCATATAAGTCCAAGTCCGGGTTCAAACAGCAAGCAAACAATCAACTCCACGCCCTGGAATAACCTGATAACCTGAAAAGCGTACTAAGCATAGTCAACACAAGGTTGGTGAGTTCGTAGTAATGGTCCATAAGGAACCACCGTCAATAATCACAATATACGAGTAGAGGCTAGACATGACTTACAGCGAGTCTCCCAGTAACACAATATCGTCCAACAACAAGATTACACCATTATTTGTAAGTGTGTAATAAGTATGCACAAATGATGTAAATATCAATGTAAGTGCAGAATGCATAAAAGGTATGTCCAACAATTAGGCATCAGATAACGCATCCTAAGAGTACCATGACAACAACAAAACCCCTACCAACACAATATTCTCAAGTCTAACAACTTGGTAGTACGTCGTACATTGCGCGATCTCAAGTGTATGACACTTGGAAGTACGTGGAACCATTCATCAAGTAAGTATACTTGGAAGTACATCAACCAATCAGTAAGTACAAAAGCATGTTCTCATGTGTAAAACACTTGGAAGTACATCAACCAAATCACCAGTCTATCGTACAACAAATCATCTAAAACTACAATGCACATACATTTCATACGCCTTTACATTTAAGGAATCATAGATGCTTATATATAGGGTCACCCGCAGCCTTCCCACCACATCTACAACTCATTAAAGGTATCATCGTCTTCCATGTATGTACAACTATCCTAGTCACAACATCAAATCATTACAAGATCATAAGGGTAAAGTAATTGCGTATAATAAATGAGTACGCGAAATATTAACATCAAATCATGTATCATACGTCTGTAAGACCCCAACGTATATCAAATACGTGTCAATAACGTCATCAATGCAACAATAAAAGTATGCTTGAGTGTGTACCGTACAAGTCAAGTATAACAAGGCGTATATGTCCGTTCCAAACACATTCCCAACATCCATCAATTCCTCTAAACAATGCGTACATACACTTCGGAGGATTCTACTTTCATCAAGTTCTAGATGCTTATGTATAGGGTCACCCGCAGCCTTCCCACCACATCTAAAACCCTTTTAAAAGCATAACCGACTTCCATGTATGTACGTCTATCCTAATATTAACGAAATACTTAACAAAACATAAATCAAGTCATTCAAACGTGATAACTGTCTCATCAATCCAACATTTAAACCAAATCAATCAATCAATCGACAACGTAAGTAAACACGCAAGTTTACACTTTTCAGCCCGAATCTCAAGCGAGTAGGGAGATACGAAACTCACCTCGATCGGCTAAGAAAAGCTAAGTTTGATATAGAGTCAAGTTATTGCCGTACAATGTTCACTTCACGTCCAACACCTAAATATCGAACATATACATTCACATCAACATTCATAAACACGTATACATGACTTATCAATTTCACGGCAAAACCCTAATTAGTTTCCAAAGTGGTTCTCGACGTTAAGTGACTTATAAGACTCTTAATCATTGTTAAATAAGTTAAGAAGTGATTTAGAACGATGCTCGAGGCGTTAATAGGGTTCTGGAAGTCAAACTAGGTCAAACAGGAAATTCAGCAACAAAGGGGGCGTAACCTACGCCCTAAACTTGGCGTAGGTTACGGTGGTTCAAAACCACCAGGCGTAAGCTACGGTCAAAAGGGGCGTAAGGTACGGTGGTCAGAAAACAACTGGCGTAAGTTACGGTCAAACTGGGCGTAACCTACGGTCCTCTAGAAATGAAGGTTTTGGCGTCTGGAGTGGCGTAAACAGTGGGTTTTTTGGCGTAAGGTGGAGCATTCGGCGTAAGCTACGCCCCAAAGGGCCGTAACCTACGCCCAGTCAAAACATAACTAGCGTAACCTACGCCCCATAGGGCCGTAGGTTACGCCCCTTACTGGGCAGCAACACGACCAGCAGCAGTTTGTGCAGAAAAACAAGAACCAAAACCTATTTCCACTTGAACCAAAACCCTAAATCGTATTGTAAGGCTAAAGGACTCATTTTGATGATACATTTGACCTTCTAACACTTAAATACACTTGCCCAAACCCGTATCTCCATCCATAACATCATCAAATTCTCCAAATCGATCAAAACCTAGCCAAACCCTAATTCGACCCAAAATTCATTTTAAGGCGATTTAGAACTTGTAAATGTACGAGATGACTAGAAACGAGTAAGCTAACATAAATAGAAGTAAATGGGATGAATTAGACTTACCAAAACTTCCTTCTTGAGCTCAAACCCGAAATTAGGTCAAAATGGGTAAAATGCAAGAACTTCAACCTTTGATTATTCGATATGACGATAATGAGGTATAGAAGACTATGATTCTAGTGTTATACCAGTTCCAAAACACCAATCGATGATAGATAGAAGTAGAAATGAAATGGGTTCTTGTCTTGCCCTTTTTACTTGAGAGAAAAGAGAGAAAAGAGAGAAAAGAGGTAGAAGAGAGAATGAAAGGCAAGGGAAGAGATAAGGGGGGGGGGGAGAAATGGGTGTTTTTTTTTTTTTTTTTTTTTCCCCCCCCCCCCCCCCCCCCCCAACCGGGGGGGCTGATGGGTCGTGGGTGACCCACGGGCCGACCCGTTTCTCTTCTCAAGCCAAAACACAATCATTAGACATTTAAACACCGATCGAAACATATTATCGACCCGAATATAACACATTGTCATTTAATTCACAAAACGACTCAAATAATTCATTAACTTAAATTGTTAGTCATATTACCCGAAAAGTCAACGGTCAAAACTCACGGATGTTACATACTATACTAAAATAAACTATATATTTATTAATTAACCAACTACATAAATGTTTAATATGTTAGATACAGAACTAAAATACCATATTGTTATTATATTTTTTGAACAAATTTATTTTTTGGTAATATCAAATTTCTAACATATAACCTCTAAATTTGTAACTATAAATGATAATAAAAGTTTATATATCAATTAGTTATCAAAAAAAGAAGTTATACAAGGTACATCTCCATTATTAAAATTTTAAAAAATACATAAGTTTACTAATTAGGGATCTGGCACTGACAACTGTATGTTGCAATATCTTATTTAAATCGAAAAAATCTCAAGGTGTTAATTGCAAGATTGGTCTCTATGGTTTTTCATTTTAACAATGGGGGTCCCTTTCCGAGTATACGAACAATGATGGTCCCCTTCTGTGCTGTATGAAATGACGATATTGCCCCTGCACGTGATGACCACGTGAAGACTTGACGACACTCACTAATGATTCTGTTAAAGAGGGGCCAATCTTGCAAAAAGTTCTCAAAATAAGTACGCCCATTGCAATGATACTCAAAAAGGGATCCCCATTACTAAAATAGACAAATCATAGGGACCAATCTTGCAATTAACTCTATAAATAAATTTGAAAACATTGAACTTTTCCATACGCGTTGTACGATAAATCAAAACTCATATTTTTTGCTACGAGTTTCTTATCATTATTTCATGGGTCTATTAGGGGTTGGGGTTGTGTTTCATCTCGGACTTGTTTGGGGCCACAACAAAAACATCACAAACTAAAAATTGGTGATGTAGTCTGTGTTGGTGGAGATTTTTTTATGTCTCGTTTATCATAATTGGGATAAGTTATTTTTATCTCTTTTGTAACCTTCATAGTTAAAGTTCAAAGTAGATTCTAGAATGTGTCCATTTTGTATTTCTAGTATAGATCTTGCTTGTATATTTTACTTCGCTCTTTGTTTTCTAGCATCTTGCTAGATTTCTTTAATATTATTAATCACTTTTGTAGATCAAAAAATATTATATATTTATCTATACTATATTATTATTATAATTAAATATTAATGCATCACATCCATCATTGGCTAAACAATCATTTGGTTATGCCATTTTGGGCTTTGCTCTAACCGAAGCTATTGCATCGTTTGCCCCAATGATGGCCTTTCTGATCTCATCCGTATTCCGATCAAAGAATCAAAGAAAGAAGGTTTCAGTTTCATAACGCATGCACTTCTTTCGAGCTTTAGTCATATTCAATGCATGTTATACAATTTATCAAAAGTTGCATATTTTTGACGTCATTTCAATCACACCATCAAGTTTTCTAATTTTAAAAAATCTTAGTTATCTACAGTCTTATTAAGTGTTGTCATATATTGTCTGTATATTTACACGAGTCGAATGACTAATAGAAGTAAGTTAGATTTAGTCATGTGTCAAATATACAGAATGTTTATGTCAATATTAAAATAATATGAATTATTATATAAAACCAGAAATTTAAATGCAAAAATATATGGGGAAAAAAAGTTTAAAAGCAAATATATGGGGAAAAAAAGTTTAAAAGCAAATTATTGATGTTATTAAATTGATGATTAATTGTTGTAATCAAATAATTGGAGATGGTTTAATGACTTATCTATATTATAACTAAAAGAGAACGTTGGGGGTACACTTGGCACCCCTAATCCCCCTCCTTGAGTCTAATTCTTCATCCTAATTAATCCTCTATTTTTCTATATTTTTTAAAATTTTCTAGGCCAACCTATATTCTATTAAAAAATAAAAAACAAATCTTTTTATCCTTAAAACTCTCCAAAAATATTATTATATATATACAACCTAATAAATAAACCCTCACGAATTCTCAACAAAAAAAAAGGTTCGACTACCTCACGAATTCTCAACAAAAAAAAAAAGTTCGACTTACTCAACAAACAAAAGTTTTTTTTTTATATATTTTGTTCATGTTTAATCATTATTATTTGACATTGAATTCTTATGTTATTATTATTATTCATCTTTTTTAATTTAGTTCTAGGAAAAAGCCCTCACGAATTCTCAACAAAAAAAGGTTCGACTACCTCACGAATTCTCAACAAAAAAAAAGTTCGACTTACTCAACAAACAAAAAAGGTTTTTTTTATATATTTTGTTCATGTTTAATCATTATTATTTGACATTGAATTCTTATGTTATTATTATTAATTTCTTTTAAAAAGGGAAAAGCCCTCACGAATTCTCAACAAAAAAAAAGTTCGACTTACTCAACAAACAAAAAGGTTTTTTTTATATATATTTTGTTCATGTTTAATCATTATTATTTGACATTGAATTCTAATGTATTATTATTATTATTCATCTTTTGGCCTTCGTTTTTTTCTTTGGACACACGTATAAATATATAACCTAAGAAAAAGGGGTAAGAATTTGTATTTGGTTACAACTCCAGGAGATCGAAAGATCCAACTGCTTTTCTTCACCTCTTTCATCATCTGACATCTTTCCTTCTTTCTTTCTTCAAACTGCAAATTTTTTATTTAACTAATTATTACAAATTAATAAACAAAAGTAACGAATTTGTCAATAAAAAAGAAGTTGAAAAAAAGGGGTTAACTGCAATCGATATTGATATGGAGTTAATCTTCATATGTTTCGTTATTTAATTTGTACTTTATCTATTTGAATATTATTTAGTTTTTATTTAACATATTTCAATTTTTTTTTAAAACTTTGGTTTATATATTTTGAGACTACCCGTCCAATGGACGGGCCTGAGGCTAGTTAGTTAACTAAATTTATCTATCTCTTTAAATTGAATCTTATCTAAATTATTTTATAAAGGAATTACAGATATTAATAAAGTTGTCCACAATAATATATTATTTTTTTCGATACTCAAATTTAATTAAGGGTAAATTACACTTTTGGTCCCTGAACTTGGCACGTTTTTCACTTTTAGTCACTAAACTTCAAAAATTGCAAATTATACACTAAACTTGCCGCTTTTTTTCACTTTTGGTCACCACGACAACTTTGTTACCTTTCCTCCGTTAACTTGCCCAGATTCGTTAGTTTTTTTTTCAGTTTTCGTCCTTTTCATTTATTCCATTATTAAAAGTGATAATCGATGAAAAGTACATTCAAAACTCAATCCGTTTATATGATTTATTACAAATTTATATAACACAAACAAAAATATTTACGGTTAAATCATAAGGCGTTATGAGAAAAAAAATCTAGAACACGTTACTCCGGATAACCGTTACAATATCTTATTTTTATTATAGTAATAGTTAATAAAATGAATTAAGAAAAACTATATAAATTTATATAACACAAACAAAAATATTTACGGTTAAAGTAGACATAAGAAGACTAAAAAATTCAAACAGAGGCACTAAAAAAATCTAACTTTATAAATAAAAATTTCAACTAACAATTATTTCATCGTCGTTTAAAAACAAAATCAATTATTTCATCTAATCAAACTATTTTATAATCAATAAAGTAGTAAACTGTAAACATAAAAAAACTGTTTCAAAACCCCTCACAAATGAATATGTATTTTCACTAATTGAACAAAACAATATCTAAGACCTGAAGTTAGGCTGATTATCACTTTTAATAATAGAATAAATGGAAAGGACGAAAAGTGAAAAAAAAAACTAACGAACCTGGGCAAGTTAACGGAGGAAAGGTAACAAAGCTGACGCGGTGACCAAAAGTGAAAAAAGTGGCAAGTTTAGTGTATAATTTGCAATTTTTGAAGTTTAGTGACTAAAAGTGAAAAACGTGTCAAGTTTAGGGACCAAAAGTGTAATTTACCCTTTAATTAAATTTATAAGATTCTTTTATATCATTATTGATCACCGACAATCGATTAGTAGAATAACTCCACGTATTGCGTGATATAAATTCACGCATTGCGTGAGTGCACTTTCTAGTTTATGTTAAAACATGTGACTTTGGTAGTTCATCTAGTTGATCTTCCATCATCTTTTACTACATTATAAAAATTATACCATCTTGTTGAAAAAATTAAAAAAAGAAGAGTTTGGAAATAACCAATGTACCATTAATGAACTCTCCTTTTTTACTATTTATAAAGAATTACCTAATTGCTCTTAATGAACTAATTTTACACCCTAAACCCTTATTTTGTAAAATATTCCCACTACCACCTTTACAATAATTACATTTACATCAACCTACATCATTCGACGCCTCACTACCAGTCGTTGCTGGCACCACCACCGCATTGCGCGGATACCGTGCTAGTAAATACTTAACCGTCTCATAACATTTGCAATTTTAAAAGTATCATTATTTTGTCAATGAATAACAGATCAATTGGCAATTGCTTTATCCTAATTTGTTGTAAGCTCAGCCATCCAACATGAAGAATTTATTCGAGATACACAAACGACTCCACCTACCCATGTACGAACAAACTCATAAAGCTGGCATATTCCTACAGGGCCATATTTGGGTATTTAATTGGGCTATTGAAATTTAATCTAATCGACTTAAGTTAATGGGCTTTGCAATACGATATTAACTGACAAACAATCACCCATCGATTGATAGACCAATTTCATCTCATGGTACAGGATGACTGGATGAGAGAAAAACTCTGACCATATGATCGAATGTGAATAAAATGCTTTAGAATAAAAAAAGGGTAAATGGTCCAGGAAACCCTTAGTCCCGTAAAAATTTTCCCCTTAAGCTAGCGACCCTGCAATGCTGTCTGGCGGTGAGACCCCAGAAACCTTGACTGGTTAAATATGCATTTGCAGGGATTCAAACCTGCGTGGTATTCCCACCAAGCGCTTTTTAGGGGGGCAGGTCCTAGATGGTTAAAAAAAATGGATACATGAAGAAGCTTCAAAAAATTGGAATCAGAGTATCTATATATATATATTGTGAAAAGTTATATTAAGAACCCCTAAAAAGGCAAGAACCTTTAGGAACTCTTTTTCATAAATATAATTAAGGGTAATAGTGTAATTTACTAATTAGCAACTAAATTAATAGAAATTTAAAATTTATTATCTCATGAATCTCTCTCCTGCATTTAATTATTAGTTGTGGGATCCTATAATTTATTCCAACAAGTCACGATACATATATTTTTACCTTTCAAAATCACAAGCTATACACCCAGAAATTCCATAGAACATCCACTTTGACTTTTCATTCACATCTTTTCAAAATAATTTCGTTACCCAGAAAACAAATACTAAATAACTTAAATATAACAACTAAAAAAAATAAAACAAGCACAACAAATACAGTAATTCTAAATTGAATGAATATTGTCAAACCCAAAAGATAAAAATATAAACAATCATGCTCTTTAAATCAATCCCGCACTCCCATTTTCCATCTTGCTCAGCCATGAAATGCATCTAGATACTCATAACTTAATTAAACATGAATGTCTAATCCCATAACCCAATCACAGTACCAAGCATTGCAAAATAAAACTTAGATACTGCATAGAAGTCGATAAAGACTTAGGTGAATTCCTGATTCTAAGACCGGGAAATATTTGCTTTCCAGTTTGTTCCTCATTGGAGTCTGAACCTCAACTTTCCTTCTTCTTCCTTTTTTTTTCCCGACCTTCTTTGCAATAACCTCAGTTTTGATCTTGTTTGGTGCTTTACTAGTACCTTCATTTTCCATCTTATGGTTTTTTACCACTAACACTTGCAGGATCACTTGTTTTGCTTATCTTGGTTAATTGCTTGACATCCACATAATCCACAACTTCAAACATAAACCTCAGTTTTGATCTTGTTTGGTGCTTTACTAGTACCTTCATTTTTCATCTTATGGTTTTTTACCACTAACACTTGCAGGATCACTTGTTTTGCTTATCTTGGTTAATTGCTTGACATCCACATAATCCACAACTTCAAACATAAACCTCAGTTTTGATCTTGTTTGGTGCTTTACTAGTACCTTCATTTTTCATCTTATGGTTTTTTACCACTAACACTTGCAGGATCACTTGTTTTGCTTATCTTGGTTAATTGCTTGACATCCACATAATCCACAACTGCAAACATAAACATGCACACATGATCATTAGACTTTCCAATTGTAAGCATATGTAACCAACTTGATCACTAGTAATCATGTATCAAACTTTTACTAGTTGTACATCCAGTTGTTATTTAAAAAATAGTACTTGCACACAAATTTTACCCGTTACGATCACATAAAACCATCTTAATCACTGCTAATCATGTGTCAAATATGTAATCATGTACGAGACTTCCTATATTCACATGTAATCATTATTTGAAAAAAACTATTCCCGCTCACATATTACCCTTTACAAGCACATGTGATCAACTTGATCACACTTAATACATGTTCACACATGTAATCATGGGTATCCCATTATGTACAAAACAGTACTTGCCATATATTAACACTATAATACTTTTAAAATTATACCTCGATGTGTTTATCGGTCATTCCTTGTTACTCGAGCATCATCATCCTCGTCCTCAAAGTCATTTGTAAGAGGCATGCTCTGTCACTAGTGTATGTAGTCCTCATCGATTACGCTTGTTTTGTTCCTGTTACTTCTTCTCACTTAAAGATGATTTACATGATATCAGAATTTAAAAAATAAAAATTAAAAAAATGTTCTTGCCCATGTTTCTTACGCTTTACAATCACAAGTAATCACTTTGATCACATCTAATCATTGTTCACACATGTAATCATGGGTATCCCATTATGTACAAAACAGTACTTGCCATATATTAACACTATAATACTTTTAAAATTATACCTCGATGTGTTTATCGGTCATTCCTTGTTACTCGAGCATCATCATCCTCGTCCTCAAAGTCATTTGTAAGAGGCATGCTCTGTCACTAGTGTATGTAGTCCTCATCGATTACGCTTGTTTTGTTCCTGTTACTTCTTCTCACTTAAAGATGATTTACATGATATCAGAATTTAAAAAATAAAAATTAACAAGTGATCACAAGTGATCAACCATTGATTACTTAAAAAACATGTTCTTGCACCAAAACTTTAACCTTAGCATCACAAGTAACCATCAGGATCACATTTATTCGTTGCATACACTCAATATTGGGACATGGTACCACATTTATTTACATGAAATAGAAAAATCATTTGCTGCCCATAATTTTTACACTGTTCAAACACAAGCAGCACCCATGTTATACACACATGTGATCTTATTGTGGAACAGATTAACTGCCCACAATTTTTACACTTTTAAAACACAAAAATCATCTTGATCACATTTAATTAGTCACAAAAAGTATATATTTAGACATGTGATCCCATTTTTAGAAGTAAAAAATAACCATTCGCACTAACAGTGTATTACATGTGATCACATCTAATCACTGTCCACCAAGTTAACCATGAATCCATCCCCCCTCCATACAAAACTGTGATCACATGTAATACACTGATCCGACTTAGTTTTGCAAACACTTGATCACATGTAATACACTTGATCACATCTAATCATTGCAAACTAGTAGTTGCCCATCTATTTTACATTTTGTAAACACAAGATAACATGATCATTTGTGAGATTAATACCTCTGCCATTCGCATTTTTATTTTTTCCATCATAGGTTTGTTTGTATTTCTTGGACTTCTTCTCACTTTAAAACCATCTTTATCAAAACAAGAACAACAAGATCAAAAACAACTTATCACGTGTAATTGGACTCCAAATAAAACAAAAATACCAGTTTACTAACACACTACATGTTTTTACTAACTCCAGTTTCAAACTCTATAACATTAGATTCAGAAGAAAAAAAAAGACATATTACAAAAAAAAAAAAAAAAATAATAATTGAAAAACGACATATTTGAATTCAGTGCATATATAACAAGCCCGGTCTACCAATTAAAAAGACCCTACGAAAAAGGAAAAATTAAAAAAAAAACGAAGAATAAAATAATAAATTTTACCTCTTCCTTTCATTCTGATTATGTATGAACCCTAGTTATTTGTATTCAGAAACAAGAAAATGTTCGATTTTAACCTTGATGAGGATCATAAACGCTTATCTCTTTTAATTTTTTTTCCGCTAATCACATGCGATCAAAACGCTGATTTGATTGGGATGATTGATTTGTTTTGGATTTGATTTGATCTCCATAGAAGAAAGTATCAAGTTTGAAGGAGGTAGGTGAGAAAAATGTGTTTGATGTTATTGTACGTGGTTATTATTTCTTAATTATCAATTAATTACCAGATAAAACTCTAATTTTTTCTTTCCCTTTTTACCCTTTATCACATGTTCCGTCCCTTTTTTGGGAACCACTTATTTACAACTCTGCCATCATAAGTATGGACCGTAGATCTCCAGATTTTATGGTTAAGATTTATTTAAAAGGTTCCTAAAAGTTTCTGCTTTTTTAAGGGTTCTCAAAATAACCTTTCCTTATATATATATATATATATATATATATAACCTAATAATCAAGGGAAAACCGACCAGTTAAGTTTAAACTCAAGAATGTCAGTCAATGAGTCATGAAAATCAGTTTCCCAAGAGCTTGTTAGAGCCTCTTGCATTATGTACAACTTTTTCTATATTTTACCTAATACTAAAAAAGGATACATGAAGAATGTCAGTCAATTAAACTTTCTTTGCATTATGTACAACTTTTTCTATATTTTACCTAATTTACCTATATACTAAAAACTAACTTGAAATTTACAAGTTAGTTTGCATAAAGTACAACATAACTAATGCATTCATGTTTAACATATCTTTTCTTATTTTTTTAATTTACCCTTATGGTTTTTAGCTTTTAACATTTGACCTCACAAGTTTTTATTTTCATTTTATTAACAACAAACTTTTATGATCTCATGTTTTTACCACACAAATTTCACATATTTACGGTCTTATACTCATGAGAATTTTTTATTCGTTTGTTGCGCTTTCTTTCTCACTTTTGAACTTTATAACCATACGATTCTCACCCCCACTTTTTCTTAACATTTGGTTTTATTATCCTTTACTCCTTTTAATATACGATTTTTATCACTATTACCTCTTATGTTTGTGTAAAAACTTTCAAACATTTACGATTTTATTAGTGTTTTTTTCCCTTGGTTTGCCTTTCTTTCTCACCCCTTCAAGTTAGTTTGCATAAAGTACAACATAACTAATGCATTCATGTTTAACATATCTTTTCTTATTTTTCTAATTTACCCTTATGGTTTTTAGCTTTTAACATTTGACCTCACAAGTTTTTATTTTCATTTTATTAACAACAAACTTTTATGATCTCATGTTTTTACCACACAAATTTCACATATTTACGGTCTTATACTCATGAGAATTTTTTATTCGTTTGTTGCGCTTTCTTTCTCACTTTTGAACTTTATAACCATACGATTCTCACCCCCACTTTTTCTTAACATTTGGTTTTATTATCCTTTACTCCTTTTAATATACGATTTTTATCACTATTACCTCTTATGTTTGTGTAAAAACTTTCAAACATTTACGATTTTATTAGTGTTTTTTTCCCTTGGTTTGCCTTTCTTTCTCACCCCTTCAAGTTAGTTTGCATAAAGTACAACATAACTAATGCATTCATGTTTAACATATCTTTTCTTATTTTTCTAATTTACCCTTATGGTTTTTAGCTTTTAACATTTGACCTCACAAGTTTTTATTTTCATTTTATTAACAACAAACTTTTATGATCTCATGTTTTTACCACACAAATTTCACATATTTACGGTCTTATACTCATGAGAATTTTTTATTCGTTTGTTGCGCTTTCTTTCTCACTTTTGAACTTTATAACCATACGATTCTCACCCCCACTTTTTCTTAACATTTGGTTTTATTATCCTTTACTCCTTTTAATATACGATTCTCACCCCCACTTTTTCTTAACATTTGGTTTTATTATCCTTTACTCCTTTTAATATACGATTTTTATCACTATTACCTCTTATGTTTGTGTAAAAACTTTCAAACATTTACGATTTTATTAGTGTTTTTTTCCCTTGGTTTGCCTTTCTTTCTCACCCCTTCAAGTTAGTTTGCATAAAGTACAACATAACTAATGCATTCATGTTTAACATATCTTTTCTTATTTTTCTAATTTACCCTTATGGTTTTTAGCTTTTAACATTTGACCTCACAAGTTTTTATTTTCATTTTATTAACAACAAACTTTTATGATCTCATGTTTTTACCACACAAATTTCACATATTTACGGTCTTATACTCATGAGAATTTTTTATTCGTTTGTTGCGCTTTCTTTCTCACTTTTGAACTTTATAACCATACGATTCTCACCCCCACTTTTTCTTAACATTTGGTTTTATTATCCTTTACTCCTTTTAATATACGATTTTTATCACTATTACCTCTTATGTTTGTGTAAAAACTTTCAAACATTTACGATTTTATTAGTGTTTTTTTCCCTTGGTTTGCCTTTCTTTCTCACCCCTTCAAGTTAGTTTGCATAAAGTACAACATAACTAATGCATTCATGTTTAACATATCTTTTCTTATTTTTCTAATTTACCCTTATGGTTTTTAGCTTTTAACATTTGACCTCACAAGTTTTTATTTTCATTTTATTAACAACAAACTTTTATGATCTCATGTTTTTACCACACAAATTTCACATATTTACGGTCTTATACTCATGAGAATTTTTTATTCGTTTGTTGCGCTTTCTTTCTCACTTTTGAACTTTATAACCATACGATTCTCACCCCCACTTTTTCTTAACATTTGGTTTTATTATCCTTTACTCCTTTTAATATACGATTTTTATCACTATTACCTCTTATGTTTGTGTAAAAACTTTCAAACATTTACGATTTTATTAGTGTTTTTTTCCCTTGGTTTGCCTTTCTTTCTCACCCCAAATTTTATATTTCATCAACATCATAAGAGTTATACGCGTGAATATAATTGTTGTTTTGTTTTATGTTTTTATTCTTTTTTGTTATTCTTATTGTTACATGTTATTTTTATTATTGTTACGTATTCAATTATCTTTTTTAATTTGCATTCGAAGATTTGACAAAAACGTGTTTGTATTACACAGATATTACTTTTTATATACAATTGACATAACTCTATTAAACATGAACCAAGACTTTTGTATAGTCACTTTGAGATGTGTTCTTATTGTATCACTTTGAGACATTATATTATATAGTTACATCCAAATCTGTTGTGTTTGTTAAAATTGTGTTTATCTTCCTTGAAAGCACTCATTACCTGTGTTATGTGTATAGCAACAATTACAGGTTATGTTTGTTGATGACTCTATCATGTTTATATCTAATACTTTATCGTTTGAAAAACATGCCCCGTAGCAACGCGCGGGCAACTTTACTAGTACATACTAAAAAGCAACTTGGAATTTACAAGTTCTTAAGCTTAGTGTACAACACTTATATATATTTGCTAATTTTCACTTTCACCCTTTAAGTTTTTTTTTATCTTTTATTTAGAAAACCTTTTTGACTTTTGTTTCTATTCATTTTTACCCTCTAAAGTTTTTACGGTTTACCTTTAAACATTTGGTTTTTATTAGGTTTCTCCGTTTCATTATATAATATAATAACTTTCGTCATCGTTTCTTCTTACGTTTATGTAACATTTAAACCAGTATTGTATATTACATCACTGCCTTGAGAGTGTCATTATTTACATTAATATTGATATTGTTTTGTTTTGTGATTTATAATCTTATTACATCGTATTATTCTTATTGTTTTTACACATTATATTTATTATACCACATGTTTTATTACTTTTTAAAAAATCTAGGTTTGAAGATTTGAAATAAGATTTGAAATATATGTAATTGTGTTACACTAATACTACTATATAGTTTGTATCTAGAGCTTTATCGTATAAAAAATGTGTTCCGCGACAACGTGCGGGTAAAATTACTAGTGGAGTACTAAAAAGCAATATGCTAGGTACAACTTTCTTTGCATTATGTACGACTTTTTCTAATTTTTATCTCAATTCACTTTTACCCCTAAAGTTTAGATGTTTAAAGTTTTACCACCATCATAGTACAAAATTATATGCATGAAGTCCAACACCTTTCCAATTTTACCCCCTTAAGTTTTTATTTTTTAATTTTTGCTTCCATCAAAATTTTTATTTTTAGTTTTTTAACACAAAACTTTTAGGTTCTCATGTTTCAGTCAAACAACTTTGACACTTTATGGGCTTTTTACCCTTAAATGGATTTGATTATCTTATTATGTTTTGTTATATATAACGTTCTTTACTAACTTTGGATTCGAAAATTTATATTATACTGATACTATTATATATTGTTTATATCCAAATTTTTGTCGTGTAAATAACATGTTCCGCAACAACGTGTGGACACATTAATTAACTAGTTATACTTTAAATTTAAAGGTGAATTCGTGTTAATAAACCAAAAACAAAATATTTACAAGCAAATACCAAGTATCATATATACATCCCCATGTACAATACAACTCTCCTATTCTAAACCAACTGTTTAAAAATTAGTACTGATAAGTAATACAGTAACAACTTGATATATACAACATTATACTATTAACTTATAAATTAAATTATTATTAATTCCTGACGTCTACACTATTATTTTTTATCAAACATCTAATTTTCAATTATGTTGATGCCAAGAATCTGATATACATGCATGAACTAACTAAACGAAACCCTGGCCGAGCCAAACACGTACACCCCTTAACAAGGATTAACTTAATTAGGCGGACATAGGAATAAACACTGAAATAAGATAACATGAATTATAACAAGTATATGAATCAAACTAATGTGAATAAAATGCTTCAGAATTCATACATGAAGAAGCTACAAAAAATTGGAATCAGAGTATCTATATATATATATATATATATATAACCTAATAATCAAGGGAAAACCGACCAGTTAAGTTTAAACTCAAGAATGTCAGTCAATGAGTCATGAAAATCAGTTTCCCAAGAGCTTGTTAGAGCCTCCCATCTTCTGCTAGGAGGGTTTATAATCACGACTTGTTTTAGATCATCATCAGTTGTGTTTTTTCATCACCCCCCTTACGACTGTTAGGGTAGAGAAGCACTGGTCGTTCAAGTAGTTCCATACCTTAACATGACTGGGGTGGCAAATAGAAAAGAAAGCATCAAAAGAATGATCACCCAAATGTATTTCATGCAGGGATAGTCGTTGGACATTATAAGCAACCGGCCCTTTTCTTATAATTTCATCAACATCACCAGCATTCAATGATTTGGAAGAAGAGGCTATATGAATGTCAAACGTGCTTGCTGAAAAATTATTAAGTACCTCCCTCAACTTAAGGAAGAATGAAGTATCAAGTGGATTCCTCAGGTGGAGTGCAAGTTTAATTTGCTTGGGAGGAGCAATGCTGGTTGGAAACAAGAGAGTTGGTAGTGTCGCGCCATTATAAGAGAAAGAAAGTAAATTTGGAGCATCAACTTGTAGGTCCTTGATTGATGATCTCAGCTTTAGCTTGAGCCTCTTGAGAGAAAGACTAGTGATAACCAACCTTTCCGAGGCCCAAAACCTGATTTTAAGTGTCAACGTTTCAAGAAAAACAAACTTGGATTTGATCATGTCGATCAAAAAATGTTTCGTCGATGATCATACCGTTCAAGTATAGCTGAGTTACGCTTCTTCCTAACGAACAAGCGGTGGTGCTGTCCGTTGTTATGAATGGTAAAAGATTCCAAAACGATTTGTAAGAAAAAAATCCAAGACTTGGGACGTCATCGATTTCCAAAAGACCATATTGTTAAAATTATGTTTATATTCTTAACCTGGAAGTATAAAGTTTAGGGACTAAACTTGTATGTTTAGTGTTTTTATTTGTGCAGGAAATATATTTGAGCTAAAAAGGACAAGATGGAAAGAAGAGGGTGCAGATTGTAATTGTAGATGATGTTGTGTATATAAGAAACACATAACCCTGATTTAGGGTTAATATCAACACACACACAAAATATATCTCCTCAATATATTCGTTCGTATATTTTCTTTCTGCAATTTCTATTGTCCGATTCAATCAGTTTCTTGTAATAATTCTAGGTAATACGTTTGTAATAGAACTATTATCATATAGATAATAGATCCACAACAGATTAGCTGGGGTGGATTGAATGATTCAGTTGTTTTGGAGATGTATGTGTTGTTTATTGAATTGAGATTCAATAAATAGAAGAAGTTTTTTAGTTGTTATGATTTTTAACATGGTATCAGAGACAGGTTCGATTGAAATCTGAATATCATAACAACGTTGTTCCCAAATCAGATCTTGATCTTTTAGGGTTAGGGTTTCGATAAAATTTAGGATTTCAAGTTAGGGTTTATTTTCTGTCAACGGCGTATGATCATATGATCACCGTTTGATGTTTCAAGCTATTTGTTTCTGGGATTTCTAATTTTGAGAAATTAGGGTTTGGTGTCTGTTTTCAGATCTGGTTCTTTGGTTTATTTGACTAAGTGAATCAAATAAACCTGATCCTGTATTGTTTCCGCTGCAGATTTGTTCCTGATCCTGCTAATTCTATTGACTAAGCGAATCAATAGATTAGTAGGGTTCCTTCACTCTTATTCATCCAATAGCACTGTTTGCATTCTCTCTCCCTCTCTCTTTTATTAAAACGGTTTTTATCTATTCTCACAAAACCAATTGTGCTAAACATTGACCTACCTCTTGAGAGGCAAGGAATCCTGTCCCTGGCATTTTTGGGAGTCTAGATATATTTTTAAACTATATATATATATTTCCTTTCAGTTTTTGTTACTATTGTTTACTTGTGGTGTGTGGTTAATTGAGATTGATTGCATACTTGATCTGTTATTTGTCTCTGTGTTTGATTACTTGTGGTGTGTAGTTAATTGAGGTTAATTGCATACTTGTTTCGGTTACTTGTGAATATCTGCTTATTTGTTTTTGATTGAAGTTTGTTTTGTCATAATGGATGATAATTTGAGAAATTATGAAACTGATTCTGGTTCTGGTTATGAAACTGATGATACTGCTTTGAGTAATAATGTTACTAAGATTAGTAAGCTTGATGTTAGTCACCCTTTGCACCTGCATCCTAATGATTCTGCATCTTTGACTGTTGTGTCCATTAAGCTTAAAGGTACTGAAAATTATTCTGTCTGGTCTTGTGCTATGCTTCTTGCTCTTGAAGGTAAGAATAAGACTGGTTTTATTGATGGCTCATGTAGAAGGTCAAATACTGATGAGGTCTTAGGTAGGCAGTGGGATAGAGTGAATGCTGTTGTTCTTGGTTGGATTCTAAACTCTATATCTGAAGAATTATTTCTTGGTCAAATCTTTTCTAAAAGGGCTTCTCATGTTTGGAAAGAATTAAAAGAGACATATGATAAAGTAGATGGCTCTGTTACTTTTAATTTGCATATGAAAATTAATTCAATGTGTCAAAATGGTACTACTTTGGCTGAATATTATCATAAGTTGAATGCATTGTGGAAACAGTTTGATGCTTTAGTAAAGTTGCCTAGGTGTACTTGCCATGCTGCTGATGATTTTAAGAAACATAATCAATTGATAAAACTTATGCAATTTTTAATGGGTCTTGATGAAACTTATATGCAAGTTAGAAGTACTATTTTAACTAAAGATCCTTTACCTGATGTTAGAAGTGCTTATGCTATTATTTCTAGTGAGGAATCACATAGGTTTGTTGCTTCTAGTTCATCTCATAAAAGTCAAACTTCTGTGTTTACCTCTAATGTACCAAAAATGAATTTTCAAAGAAATAATGGTAATAGGTCTAATGGAAATGGTTTTAGGTCTTATTCTGATAATTCTAGGAGAACTGGTAATAATAATTCTTCTGTGGTTTGTGATCATTGTGGATTTAATGGACATACAATTGATAAGTGTTTTAAGTTGATTGGCTATCCTGCTGATTTTGGTAAAAAGAAATTTAAAGGGAAGGGTGTTGCCAGTAATAATACTATTGGAAAAGACATGCCTTCTTCTTCATCTTCTTCTTCTATCCCTTCTTCTTCTACTGGTTTTACAGAAGATCAACTTGCTACTCTTATTTCTTTGATCAAAAGCAATTCTGAAAATGGAAAGAGTATTCAAGCAAATATGTCAGGTATTTTTAACAATAGCAGATTTTTTAATAATCACTTTAGCAGGTTCTTTTGTGCAAATAGTTCATTGCATGCTAAACTTGTTACAAAAGGTCTTATTTGTGATTCTGGTGCTAATCATCATATGACTTACTCTGATAAGTTTCTTGTAAATGTTGTTGATATTTCACATCTTAGAATCAAAGTATCTCATCCTAATGGGACTGAAACTTATATAACCAAAATTGGGAATATGATCTTAACTGAATACTTGACCTTATTTGATGTTCTTGTGGTTCCTGAGTATTGTGTTACTCTTATGTCTGTTCACAAAGTGGCCAGAGATAGTAAATTGATTGTTGCTTTTGATGAAATGAGTTGTTATTTTTTGTCTCAGGATTTGAGGGAAAAGAAGGTAGTGGGGACTGGTAGACAGTCTGGTGGACTTTACTATTTTGAAAATTTGAAAGGTAATAATGTCAAAAGTTGTATGAGCAATACAAAATGTTTTTTGTCAAAGTTCACTTGGCACTGCAGGCTTGGACACCCTGCAGAACAAGTTTTAACTGTTTTAAAAGAGAGACTGTCTATCAGTAATACTGAAAGTTTTGATGTTTGTGATACTTGTCAAAAGGCCAAACAAATTAGAGAACCTTTTCCTCTAAGTGATCATAAAACTGAAAAATTAGGTGACATTGTACATCTTGATGTATGGGGTCCTTATAAGATTACTAGTAGAGAAGGATTTAGATTCTTTTTGACTGTTGTTGATGATTTTTCTAGAGCAACTTGGGTGTATTTACTTAAAAGTAAAACTGAAGTTGTTGATTATGTGATTCAGTTTTATAATCTGGTTAAAAATCAGTTTCAAAGCAGTGTCAAGGTGTTTAGGAGTGATAATGGTAATGAATTTGTGAATTATAGGTTTAAAGAATTTTGTGAAAAACAAGGTATCATGCATCAGACTTCTATGTATTATACTCCTCAACAAAATGGTTTAGTTGAAAGGAAACATAGACATTTGTTGAATGTTGCTAGATCCCTTCTTTTTCAAGGGGGGATACCTCTTGATATGTGGACTGAATGTATTCTAACTGCAACTTATTTGATTAACAGATTACCCACCTCTGTGCTAAATGGAAAATCTCCTTTTGATTTGATTTTTAAGAAACCTCCTTATCTGGACCATTTAAGATCTTTTGGTTGTCTTGCTTATGCTACTATTCTTAATAACCATGATAAGTTTGCTAGTAGGTCTCAAAAATGTGTTTTAATAGGGTACTCAAATTTTAAAAAGGGTTATAAATTGTTTAGTTTAGAAGACAAACAAATTGTTTATTCAAGAGATGTCAAATTTTTTGAAGAAATTTTTCCTTTTAAGCAAAATAATTCTGAAACCAGTAATGAATGTGTTACTTTAAATCTTAATCATGAAAACTTTTTCAATAGTAATAAGCTTGATGATACATTAGAGGTACCCTATGATGAAAAGAGAAGGAGGAATAATCCAAATAGGCATGGCAGACCATCCTCTCAGTCTGGCAGTACTTCAGAATCAAATGGTGAGAGTGGTAATAGTTTACCATCTGGTTCTGTTGCATCTACCATTGATGAGGATAACAGTGCAGCCTTTGAGGATATTATGAATAATTCTGAGGGTGAAGAATTACCTCAACAAGATATTGTAAATGATAATGAAAATGATAGTGACTTGAATTTGAGAAGGTCAAATAGAACTTCTATTTTTCCAAGAAAATATCATGATTATATTGTTGGTAATTCTGTAACTGAAAAAAAGGAAAAATATGGTTTAGAAAATTATATGAGTTACTCTATGCTTTCTGATGAGAATTTGTGTTTTGTATCTCAATTAAATAAGAGTGTTGAACCTAATTCTTTCTTTGAGGCTTCCAAATATGAATGTTGGAATGAAGCTATGAACAAAGAGATGGAAGCCTTGTATAGAAATCAAACTTGGGATTTGGTTAATTTACCTAGTAATAGAACTTCTATAGGTTGTAAGTGGGTGTATAAAATTAAATATAAGTCCACTGGTGAAATAGAAAGATATAAGGCAAGACTTGTGGCAAAGGGGTATAACCAAAAGGCAGGGGTTGACTATGAAGAAACTTTTTCACCTGTGGTTAAGATTGTAACTGTTAGATGTTTAATTACTTTAGCTGTTCAAAACAATTGGAAGTTGTATCAACTTGATGTTGATAATGCATTTCTTTATGGTGATCTTGTTGAAGATGTTTACATGGATCTTCCTCCTGGTTATTTCTCTGTTAATGATAAAAGAGTGTGTAAGCTTAAGAAATCCTTATATGGTCTTAAGCAAGCTCCTAGACAATGGAATGCTAAGCTAACTAGTGCTTTACTTGAAAATGGTTTTGTTCAAAGTCTTAGTGATTATTCTTTGTATACAAAGTCTGTTGGTGATTTGTTTATTGCCATTCTAGTTTATGTTGATGATATTATCATCACTGGTAATAATCTTGATGAGATTGATAGATTTAAAGGCTATTTAAAGTCTAAATTTATGATCAAAGACCTTGGTAATCTGAAGTATTTTTTGGGGATTGAAATTCTTGATACTTCTGATGGTCTTGTACTTTCTCAAAGAAAGTATTGCCTTGATTTAGTTTCTGATTATGGTTTGCTTGGTGGAAAACCTTTAAACACACCTATGCAACAAAATGTTGCTTTATCTGTGACTTCTTCTGAAAAGGATTGTTTGTTGACCAACATAACTGAGTACCAAAAACTTATTGGTAGACTCATCTATTTGACAACTACTAGACCTGACATTTCTTACACTGTACATTGCCTAAGCCAGTTTATGCATTCTCCCTTAAAGTCTCATTTGCAGGTTGCTTTAAAGCTATTAAGGTATCTTAAAGGTACTGCAGGTAGAGGTATTTTGATTTCTAAATCTCAACCTCTTTCTCTTAATGCATATGTAGATGCAGACTGGGCTAGATGTGTAGTAAGCAGAAAATGTGTTTCTGGATATTGTGTATTTTTTTGTGGGTCATTGGTTTCTTGGAAAAGCAAAAAACAGAATACAATTTCTAAATCTTCAGCTGAAGCAGAGTATAGAGCTCTTGCATCAGTTACTTCAGAAATCATTTGGGTCTTAAAGATTTTAAAAGACTTAAACTGTGATAATTTAAGCCCTGTTTCTGTGTTTTGTGACAGTGATGCAGCACTTAAAATTGCTGCAAATCCAGTGTTCCATGAAAGAACAAAGCACCTTGAGATTGACTTGCATTTTGTTAGGGAAAAAATTTTAAAAGGTGTTATTACTACTCAAAAGGTAAGTTCTGCAAATCAAGTTGCAGATATACTTACAAAGGCACTGGATACAAAACAACATAACTTTTTATGTTCAAAACTGAAACTTTTTGATTTATTCCAGGTTAAGACTAAAGGGGGGTGTTAAAATTATGTTTATATTCTTAACCTGGAAGTATAAAGTTTAGGGACTAAACTTGTATGTTTAGTGTTTTTATTTGTGCAGGAAATATATTTGAGCTAAAAAGGACAAGATGGAAAGAAGAGGGTGCAGATTGTAATTGTAGATGATGTTGTGTATATAAGAAACACATAACCCTGATTTAGGGTTAACATCAACACACACACAAAATATATCTCCTCAATATATTCGTTCGTATATTTTCTTTCTGCAATTTCTATTGTCCGATTCAATCAGTTTCTTGTAATAATTCTAGGTAATACGTTTGTAATAGAACTATTATCATATAGATAATAGATCCACAACAGATTAGCTGGGGTGGATTGAATGATTCAGTTGTTTTGGAGATGTATGTGTTGTTTATTGAATTGAGATTCAATAAATAGAAGAAGTTTTTTAGTTGTTATGATTTTTAACACATATCCATCATCTTGTGCGAGACTAGTTATTTGAAGATGGCAAAGAAAACCAAGATTTTTAACCTTGATTGTCTTCAACCCTTTGCAGAGAAAAAGGATAACCTTCTCAAGCAACCTACAAGTAGACAATAAGTTATCAAATACATCATCACTTATATTCACTCTTGATAACTCGAGAACACGCAAAGATACACATTTGATCACATGATTGATTCCGATATTGATATCATCATCAGAGTAGGAACAGGTTGAGCTCAACTTGATAGTTTGTAACTTGTCGCCAGAGAATACATTATCTGGGAATGTAAACTGCCGGGGATCGGTTTGGCCATCAAATATATCAAGGCAAAGCCCCTTGAGACAACTTGTTGTTTCGGGAGCTAGCACACGACCCCGCATCCAAATTTCATCCGCTTCCATGTTTTCGACTCCTAAGAGAAATTCTAAAGATTCGATGGGTATATTGTGGTCGTGATACCTTTGGATAGTATTGTCGATAATTTTTTTGTATATTGTGGATACATGATAAGTAGGAAACCTGAGGTTTGGGATGGTAGACCAAGCATGTAACCATGACTTGGACAAGACACACGTGCGGGCGGCTTCTTTTTCCGATAATAACGATTGTATACGGTGCATCAACTCCGCAGGAAGAACAACATCATCATCTCTTTTTTCTAATGAATATTCTTGCGTTATTGCGGAAGTGATGATCCCTTTCTCCATTAATTAATCTAGAAATCCAAATATAGAGATTTAGCCTATATATCTACCTGGGTGTTCAAGAGAACTAATCGATGGACTGGAAGGGCGATATTGTTGTTGCTAGCAGCGAAAAAGCCAAAGGTTTTTGCTAATTACTCGTAATATTGTTGTTGTCGTCGGAATTGGATTATACGTATTGGTTTTTGCAACGAATAATGAGGATTATTAATTTCTACAATCATAAACCAAAGGTTCGTATTAATTTATAGTAAACCATACGCACCGCCGTATATATCTTTACCTTTAATAAATCAGATTGTTTTTCCAAGTTTTGAACAAAAAAAGGGAAGAAAAAAAAAAAAAAAAAAAAAAAAAAAAAAAAAAAAAAAAAAAAAAAAAAAAAAAAAAAAAAAAAAAAAAAAAAAAAAAAAAAAAAAAAAAAAAAAAAAAAAAAAAAAAAAAAAAAAAAAAAAAAAAAAAAAAAAAAAAAAAAAAAAAAAAAAAAAAAAAAAAAAAGGGGAAGAAAGGTAAAAAGGTAAAGAGTATGATGGGATCGGGAAAGCTGTTCCTTTTAAGTACACATCGGTAGAATGGGATTGATGCATAGGCAGCAAGGGAAAGGATAGGAAGAAAAGACAGGGAAAAGGAAGCCCTTTGACACCGTTTTGCAATTCTCAGTAAAGATTACCGAGTTGAGGATGGGATAAGTGCCATAGAAAGCTAAGAAGGAAAAGCAAAAGTACTAAGAACTTTATACGAAAGAAGCCTTAAGTTGTTGGGGTATAGTTATGTTATAGGTGCGGACAAAGCTGGTAACGCAAAGCACGTTGGATGCAAGGTTCAGTGTTAGCCGAGGAGAATTGACCGATAGGACTGAATCAATCGCAACACAATGGGGTTCGGGTCTTTTATAACTCAGCAGGAGTGGATTATGCTACTGAGAAAAACCTTTCCAGTTGAATTAAGAGGACATTCCGATACTGCAACTAAAGAAAGAAGGTGACCTATAAGCCTTTATCCGAGACTTATTCAGCTCCTGCTAAACCATTCGTTTTTAAAAGTCTTTACAGGACCTCCCTGGTATAAGAACCTGTCGGAGGCCTCTTACAGTAAGGAATCAGCTATGGAATTTCCTCTGTAGGGAATCTTTGACTTGATGCCCCACCCCATACTCAATTTATCAAGGAGAGTTTGACCATCCTAGAACGTTAGAGTACAAGAGGGGTATTTCTCAATTGAGTTTGTCACACATGGAATCTCAGATGTGGAAGTTTTCTTCCGGCTGCACTCTATGTCTCACCTAAGATCCTTAGTCTATCCGAGGCTATCGTTAACTGGGCACGATAGAACAGTCAGTACCTCTGGATGGGGAGATTGCTCTGGTTCGTGCGCATTAGAAGTAGACATGAACGGTTGTCTTAGCGCTCATCGAAGCATGAAAGACCTTGCCTTTGAGGGATTCCTTCTCGCTTGCTTGCTGTTGTAAGAGCAGCCTGGAAAAGTCTAGCAACACTTGCTTAGAGGTCTAGTAGCACTGACCGGAAGTCCTGTAGTCCAGTCATTCTCTTGAGATCTGAGTTCCAAAGGTAGGTGAAGTAGGATTTCTCGGGTTCAATAGCACCCTCCGATTAAAGAGTCTATCTAGCAAGCACTACGGTCTTTCGCAAACCTATCCTATTCGGATTCCCTTCCCCCTCTCCTAATATGATATCAGAATCGAAGATTGCTGCTAGTCGAATGAAATCATATACATGTAAAGAAAGAAATGAGATGTCCCTCTTTCATTCCTCTTCCCCCAAATCTTCCAATTAAGCTAAGCTAAAACCTTGAAGGTAAGGTTTGCCAGCATCAAGCTTGCCAGGATGGGTTGTACCAGCTATAGAAGAGAGGGCCGTAAGTTGCATCTGTAGTCTTAATTAAGAAT
The DNA here is from genome assembly GCA_034093135.1 of Erigeron breviscapus. Lineage (NCBI taxonomy): Eukaryota > Viridiplantae > Streptophyta > Magnoliopsida > Asterales > Asteraceae > Erigeron > Erigeron breviscapus. The sequence goes on from CM067168.1 coordinate 68,704,752, forward strand.
TGGAGGTGAAGACTCCCTAGCCCTATACATTGACCGGCTTGGCGCACAAAAGAGAGAGGCAAAGGAATTGGATTAGAAAGAAAACAGGGAAAAGGAAGACATAGCATCGATGAGTTCGCGCCTTCTATTCGAGTAGAGATCCCCACCCACTGTGGGAGAAGAAGGGCTGAAGCAAGGAGTTTTCTCCCATCTCGCCCAACAACCCTCCTAAATTGTTTATAGAAGTGTAATGCCATTGATTGCTCATTCGTAAGTTATTGTACTATCCATAAAGTTCGAGTCTCACTTTCTACATTTGTAAGACTAGATTAATAAGGAGATTTCGAGAATCTTGGGGTCATTCAAGGATGCGTATAATTTTGACTACAACACAATTAAGTTGATTCTTCACACTTATTTTCTCCGTACCCCATCCATGTGTGAAGAAATTCGCCGCAAAGAATTGCTACACCGTTTAAAATGTGTATAAGTTGGCTAAGTCCACACATCTTTAATTAAGTGTGAAAAAAATGCTTAAGCGTACACACTTTAAGGTGTGTAAAATTGGCCAAGTCTACACATCTTCAAGGTGTAAAAAGAAATCTTAAATGCATGCATCCTTTTTATGCGAAAATTTATGAAAAATGTACACATTTAACTTTGCCAAACTTTTTTAATCATTAAGCATAATATGCCAAACAAATGACATAATATGATAAAAAAAAATAAAAAAATACCACCGTTGTTTCCAACACTATTGTATATATCGTTTGGATATGTTCATATCATAAATTAATGTGTGTTTGAAATATGTAAGCCTTTGAGGTCACAAACATATAGACCTAATTAAACCTCATAAATTGTAATATATATACCACCGCTGTTTCCCACACAATTGTAATATATATATATATATATATATATATATATATATATATTATATAGGTATCAGGAATTTAAAATGAGTAAGGCTTGATTTAGTTAGACATGTGACAAATATTTATTGGACTCTTGAAATGATTAAGTTATCTAAGTCCACTAGATAATTAACACAAGTCCATGACTAAGTCTTAAAGATCTTTTAAATATTTAATTGATTAATTTAACCTAACTAATTTTAATTTTTAATATATATGTGATGATATACCCATACGGAGCTCTACCCGAGTAACGATGGCATATACAAATATCCGTTAGTTTCAGCAAAACCAATTGTAAGCCAGATGCAGGTCGATGAGCTATTAATACACTTTCGGTGCTGACATCGTTCTTGGAAGTAAAACAGATCTGATTCTCATCCTAAAACAGAAAAAGTAGGTTCTTATAAGCTTTATCAAGCTGTATACAAACTTAGATACCACAAAACTGGAATCGACAAAACTAAGAAAGTTAAGTATGGGTCAAAACAAGTTCGAACCAGATTGACCAACCTCCGCTTTTTTATCTAAAATGTGTGTTATAACAGGCTCCACGCGTTTGAATACACTTTGTGCCAACTTCCAACTCTAACGTGTTTGATTTTTTTCTAACTTTTAAGCTTTTCCAGTTGAACACACGTTACAAATCATATATGGAGTATGAAACCACAGGCCCTTTCTTATCTAAATGGGTCAAGATTGTCACATCTATCAGAAACTTACTTCAATAGTTCAATTGAGGGAATGTTAGATGTCTAATACCTTATTATGTACATTATATTAAACAACAAAAGTACTTCAGTTTTATTTTATTTGATCATTAGGCCATAGACCTGGCTAGTCCAACAGGCCGGTACACGCAAAGTGTACACATTATCCATATCAATATCACAACATCATAAAGTTTCAACTTTAAATTGGGATTGGTTTTTTAAAATAAAAAGGTCTCGGATCTGTACCTTCACAGAAAGATCGCTTGTAGATGTGGTTTTTCCCTCCAAAACTTCATCTCCGTCATCAGTCTTCGAGGAAAGCAGGAACCTCTTTGCAAATATACTGCTTCCCATTGATTTCTGGCTAACCATGCTCTTCAGGTTGTCTTCGATCAGTTGGTACAGATCTTTTTGGAGTTGACATGTCTGGAGTTTCAATAGTTATTTCACCATGAACTGATGGGTTTTTCATTGGTGTATCTCCAGCAGCAACTTGGAGAGCTTTCTCGTGCTTAACTGGATCTGAATATGAGCTGAAACCAGTTTCTTTACAGACTGTGATGTCAGATTTTAAGCGGGGAAGGTGAAAATGGAGATGGCGAGAGTTCAGTCTCGGCTAAATCTTTAATATCTGTAGCTTAAAAGTATCTCCTAAAAGATGGTGAAAAATGGGAAGGCGCAGGTAGCTCAGCTTCATCGACATTTGGAAGTGTTTTCATCGACGAACCCAAAGACAAGAATGTAACATCCAAAAGTTTTCTATCTTTGACTTTGACTTTAACCGTTAGTTGACTTTGACGCTGTTAGTTGCTTGAATGATTAAGTAATTAACTATTGTTGGTGGAATGATAAATGTGATGCTTGAGATAGTTATTAATGATCATAATTTGTTATTATAGTTGTTGGTTATTAAGGTGCTTGTTCCGTCGTTTGAGTTCCAGGTTCGTTATTTTGAGCCTTAACGGTCGTTAGATTTAAGTTAGGGGCACTTTGGTAATTGTGTAAGGGGTGGGCGGTTTTGACGTAATATTGTTGTTGTCGTCGGAATTGAATTATGCGTATTGGTTTTTGCAACGAATAATGAGGATTATTAATTTCTACAATCATAAACCAAAGGTTCGTATTAATTTATAGTAAACCATACGCAACGCCCTGATTATCTCATAAATCAGATAATTGTTTTTCAAAGTTTTTGACAAAAAAAATAAAAAATAACCTCCTAAATTGTTTATAGAAGTGTGGCTCATTTTGGTAACTTATTGGAAGGATCTATGAGGGTTGAAGTCTCACTTCCCATATTTGTAAGGCTAGATTAATAAGGGTTATTTGAGAATCATGAGGTCATTCCAAGATGCGTATAATTTTAACTACAACAATTAAGTTGATTCTTCACACTTATTTTTTCCGCATTTCATCCTTGTGTGAAGAATCTGCCGCAAAGAATTATTTCACCGTTTAAAGTGGGTATAAATTGGTCAAGTCCACACATCTTTAATTAAGTGCTAAAAAAATGTTTAAGCGTACACCTTTAAGGTGTGTAAAATTGGCTAAGTACTCTACACATCTTCAAGCTGTAAAAAGAAATCCTAAATACACGCATCTTTTTGTACAAAAACTTCTGAAAAAGTACACATTTAACTTTGTCAAACTTTCTTAATTTTAAAGCATAATGTGAGCAAACAAATGACAAAATATAAAAAAAACCCACTGTTGTTTCCCACACAATAGCATATATTGTTGGGATATGTTAGATTTCACAAATTAATGTCTGTTTGGTACATATGTGAGCCTATGAGGTTACACAATATATACCTAGAGTCTAGACGTCGGGAAAATTGAATATAAGGTTGTCCGACGCCTAGTTTAAGTGTGGAACCCTGATGTGTATTTTAAGGTTACACAATATATACCCACATGGTTTTTAGGCTATTTTATACTTAATTATTAATCATTTGCGTGTATTTTCGATGCTTTAGGGTATGCGTGAGTGGTTTCAAGTTTATATCATGCGAGACGGATTAGAATAGCCAAAAAAACAACTTAAGGAATGATGAAATGATGTTCGTGGACTTTACGGGTGAAAGACATGTCGAATAAGGGTGTTAAAATGAAGAATCCATGACTTTCAGCACTTAACTCCCATTAAAACCTTAATGGCCGTTAAGAGGAAGGTGGAACTACAAGCTCTCGCTAACGGGCGTTAGGGTCACAGTAACGCCCGTTAGTAACTGAAGAACTGATGGTGTGACAAAATCCTGACGGGCGTTAGAGAAATCCTGACGGGCGTTAGATGGAAGGACTAAAGTTGCAAAAGGAGGACAGTTAGCCCGTGTAACGGTCGTTACACATCACTAACGGCCGTTAGATGTTGAAATTTTATATATACTCTCTTTTATTCATTATGGACGGTTCTCGTTCACTTTTTACCACTTAAAAACCCTAGAAACGCAAAGAACGGATTTGAGGCTTTTGTAGGTCGATTTCCTATCATCCATTTGTTCAAGAATATCAACTTTTATTCAAGGATTCATTATTGCTTTCCGAATTCATCAAGATTGTCGGTACAGTATGATTTCTTTTAATATTATTTGTGCTTTCTTGGTTATTATGAGTGGCTAAATCTTCTTTGCACCCACTTGGATATGTAAATATGTCATAGGATTATTATTATGTTATTCACAATTGTTGGACAAAGTTTTATGTTTAATCGAAGATCCATATTTGATTGAGTTTTCTATATTGTTTTTAATCTTGTATATTGATTGATTATTTGATTAGTAATTATTTATAAAAGTTCAAGAGAAATCTATTTGATTGCTAATAAATCAATGAAATGATTAATCGGTCTTTAATTAATCTAAAATCGTTGGAGTTCGAGAGAAACTAGCGATAGGAATTTGAAGCAATTAAACTCATTTGAATGTGTTAATCGTTTATGATAGAGAGATCTAATTAGGCGATTAATAAGAAGTTCGAAAGAAAGTTTTTTAAGATTAAATCGTAAAACCAGCTTAGGCCTTAATGCTTAGTTGTTTGAGTAGAAATTATTCGCGAGAGCGATAACTATACTTTTTGCAATTAAAGATTTAAGTATAACGAGAGTTCATCTTAATTATCTATTAAGTTGTTCAACATTGCGAGTGACATTGTGACAGTCTGATCGACATGTGAGCTATTCCAAGTGGGTGTACCTTTTATATTCTTGTTTACAAAACTCCTTTCAGATTAATTTTTCGGAATTACTAACTCGATTTTCAATCAACTAACTTTCATAGCAACGTGACAACACGATCATGATGTGCAAAATCGAGTCTTAAATTTATAAACAAGATATACCAATTAATCAACTAAAGCACACTCTCGGGCAGTGTACTCGTTTGTGTATAGTATAGAAAAATGGTAAGTCAGGATCGAACACAGGGACTATTTATCTAGGAACAAAGTGAGTTTTAAGTAATTCTAAAAGATGGGGGGTTGGTTTAATGACCCAACGTCAGTTTTGAAAGTAGTTAGTAAACAGAGCAAGTTAGTAATTCCGAAGAATTAATCTGAAAGAGTTTGTTGTAAACAAGAATATTAAAAGGTCATCTACCTCGAATCCATGACACTACAAATTCAGGTTGCACTTAATTGAAGAACCAATTCAAATATGTTGATTAATAACCGAAAACTAAACAAAGACTCACCCGGTATCCGTCAAGTTCGTTATTTCATTCAATCCCCTTAATTAACTAGTTCCATTACTAAGACCGGTACCCCGAGACGCCTTTTATAACTTTCCTAGTCAACTAATTGTTTTGGTTATTTAGATAACAATTGTGTCTATTGATTGTACCCAACCATTAACCCGTTAACTCTTATTATTTATTAATTGCTTGCTACTGTACCCGTCATAGAACCAATCACTTATACCTAAGCAATTAAGATCATTCATACACAACTCTAGCTACCACTATCATGCATAAACAACCAACAGTTGAAAGATAAATCATAAAGAGTTAATAAATTAAGATCACGACACAACGTTAAATTAAATCAACTTGAATTATAAAAATAGTGCAACCATCATTATTCATCGTATCACTTCATCTTGGTAGATGATAAAAACACTTAGCTACACATAACAAAACTAATAACTATGAAAACAATTATTAAGATAAAAGAATTATATTGTCAAGTCTTGAGTTATTGTAGCTAATTGAATACAAAATAAAAGTAAAAGAGAATCGAACGAATGTGAATATGTGATCGACGAATAATAGGAGAGAAATTCACTCCCTTGTCCGTTGTCTCACGAAAATCAAAGGCCAAAGCCTTTCTTTTGGCAGCTGCTTCACGCCCCTCCTCACAAAGTGAGGGTTCTGATTTGGCGGCTGCCAATTCTCACCCCCACGACCTTACGTACCGACACCAAGAATATCTCTAACTAATGATAATATCAAAATTATATATGCTTGGTTTCTTTTCATTCTGCCCACGTGAAACAAGAGACAAAATGGGCCACATGTCTTGTTTCATTAGTTTCGATATTTTGTTACTAACCCACGTACGATCGAGCCCAACATAGGAATTTTCAATTTTGAACCTTTATTCTTATTCTTCACTCCAGCCGATCGAGTCCATTATCTATATGTGAGTATGTAACTTCTTATGAGTTGCCACATCAGATCACAACCCCCCATTTTACTCTAAATTACTTTACTTTAATAATTTTCTTAAACGACAGTCCTTGTGTTCGACCTCGAATTTACCAAGTAAACTATATTGCATACGAACATGTCCACTGCCCGCAAGTGTGTAGTAGTCAGTAGCTAGGTGATTCGTGTTCATAAATTTAAGACTCGAAATCACACCTAAAGTTGACTGTTGTGCTAGAGTTTGTTTAAGTTTTGTGATTGATCCTTTCTTGTATTCATTTACGAGAAAGTTACTTGCTTTTTTAGGTTAGCGTAATTTAGTGTTAACTTTTTATTTTAGTTTTATTCTATTTTATTATTTAGCTTTTTTTTCATTGGTGCTTTTCACGGTTGTGCTAGTGTCTGTTTTGCAGTATTAGCATCACCAATGGCCGATCAAGACTATGAGTTGGAGGTGGAATATCCGGACGAGATTCGGTACTTTAAGCAATTACCCAACGAAACTTGGTATGAAGCATGGTTGAGGATTAGAGAAGTAGTTGATAAATTAGGCGTGGGAGGACTTCTTGTTTGTGAACTTGTTACGTTTTATTGGCGTGGGCTAGATGACGAAACATACGAAACTCTAAGCGAGGAATTCTTAGGGATGAATACGGACGGAGTATTTGATTATTTGAAAAAATTTGTTCAATCTGAGGAATTGGTGTATTTGCCCGAAAATACACCAAAATTAACAAAATTAATGGCTGATAGATAGTTAATTGTCGAACCATAGAGTAACAAATAATGTACGTGAAATTGATACAAACAATGGAAAATGAGCAAATTGTATTTTATGTATGGCTCTAATAAACATTGTCGTCTCATGAAAAAAAAGGTAAATAATAAATCATTTAACTATCTTTAATTGTTGACTTATATTTTTTTCTACTACATCAACATTTTCTTATTATCTTTACTTTCTCTTTACTTTTTTAATCATTCACTTTCAAATTTAATATCTCATTATATCCCACAAGATCTTACAATACACCCAATCAAAATAAAATATAATATAATAAGAAAAATATTAGGGACCATTATATCATAGGTGAACACATTCACGTACCTTCTCTTTATCACCTACTCATTTCACCTATACCTCTTAAGAATCCGTTTATTTCACCTTTTCCTTTCGCTTACTCTTAAGAATGGTCCAAGTTGGTATGATCACTTTCAAGATCTCCATACTGTTTAGATATGGATATTTAGTCGTTAACAATATTAATTTGTTTTAGTTATAAATTTGTGTTCAATAACATTCTTTCATCAAGTATCTAACTTCAATTAATAGGAAATTCATTTTCAAAAAAAATCTTGTCGGTCGACAGATTCGTTGATAATCTATCCTTTGCCTAAAGTGCTTACACCAAAAATTAAAATCGTGACTTTTCAATCTCAAATCCCGAAATGCTAATTCATATATTGATCTAACTCGCATTATAAAGAAAATAACATTGAGTCCCAGATTCAAACTTGTTAGGATTCATAACTATTATCAAAAACAATTATACGAGTACGCAGCGGAATAAATCATATGCAATATAATTAATTAACAAAGTAAAAGTGAATGTGTACCTTTTAGCTTAGCTTCCAATAAACAAATAATAATGAGAATTATTATTATTTAGGGTTTAAAGTAAAACCCCTCTACGATCGCACACTTGACACCCCTATGAATGTATGCTAGTACCCGATCACGAACTCACAACCCGATTGTGTTTAACCCTTGTAGTCGAACCCCAAAACCGAAAAACCCTTTGGGTTTTCTTGCTTACAGCCGAACAAAGAGAGAGGGAGAGAAAGAGAATTAGTTAGGGTTTTTACAAATCTAATTGTCTTTTTAATGTGTGAAAAACCCTTAACCCTTAACCCTTTAAATAGGGATTAATTGTTAGGGTTTTTAAACTTGGTGAACAAGTTTAGTCAAGGCCTTAAAAAGCCTTGAAGTTTTCGGCCCCATATTAGTGGAATTAGGATCCAACACTAATTTCTAATTTCTACTTAAGTCCTTCTCTTTTCAATATGTTTAATTAATAAACATATATTTAACTTTTAACGAACGTTTATTAATCATTTCGTGAACATATTAATTAATATATTACATTAACATATTAATTAATTACAGTGTATACGTGTCATTTCGTGTGACCCCGTAGGCTTAAATATAATCCGGACATGCGTTTATATTAACGTGATCATATTCCAACAGCTCCCACTTGAGCATGTTATAATAAAGGCAATAACATTGGTTAGCGTCTAGCAACACGCCAATGCTCCCAGAAATATTTAAGTATAGTTTCTTAAAGTATTTTGAAACGGTTTCAGTGTTTACTATCCCTTTGTTTCAGATACCTTTGTTAATTATGGATATTGATCAAAGTCATTCTATAATTTAACGATTCTGTTTCTCATTTTTACAACTAATTAAGATTACCAAATTAATCGAGACACATCTGGAATTCATTTGGGTATGCGCATACATCTTAATTAATTAATGAGGGCGCCAAATGGTATCATTCTTCGATTACTAGTTGAAGGAACAAATCCTAATTTTGACTACACGTGTTAGACATGTCATTTCACAACATTTCTGAAAATAGCCCTTTGTTACCACCTTATTCAGGATAGTTAGAACTATATCAAGAAAATGCAATCCATACATGCATAACCTGCTTGTATCTCAAGTCTAAGGATAAGTAAAGCAACCATTTCATGAATTTCACTTAATGACGCCGATCCATAAAGTGATGATTCGTTAAGTGGGGTAGTCCAATATGCATCTTATGGATATCATGTGAGTTTGGTGGGACCATCCTTAATATTCTAAAAATATTACCAATCACTCAGATTTGTCTTAGTTTAACTATATTCTCATATAGTTAATCGACAATGGACAATTTAGAATATAAAATATTCATGGATTTAAACATGCAAATATAGGATACAATTATATATTAAAATGAAAACAAACATACCAAGTACTTTAATTCATTTATTAAAATAATAATTGTTCAACATCCTTCCAAATACTAATCACAGATTTACATGATATAGCTAGCTAATTTAAGTCCTATACCCTCGGCATGCTTATCGAGCTTTCCTTTTGACAATGTCTTTGTAAAAGGATCAGCTAAGCTATAATCTGTGTGAACTTTGAGTAACTTGATTTCTCCTAGTTCGATTTGCTCTCGAACATAGTGATATCGTCTATGATAATGTCTGACACCTTTCTGAACTCCGGGTTCGTTAGCAATGATGATTGCACCAGTATTGTCGCAATACATATCTAAAGGTGTGTTATTTGAGGGCATCACGTTAAGCCCAGAAATAAACTTTCTAATCCAGACTGCTTCCATGGCGGCTTCTAAGGCGGCAATGTACTCAGACTCTATCGCAGACATAGCAACTGTGGTTTGCTTCTTGCTCTTCCAATCCACCGCGCCTCCATTTAAAACGAAGACGTATCCCGACTGAGATTTTGTATCATCTCTATCAGTCTGAAATCCAGCATCACAGTATGCGGTCACTTTGAGCTCTGCATCAGGATTTCCTCCATACACCAGAAATAAGTCTTTAGTAGCTCTTAGATACTCAAGAATATTCTTCACAGCAGTCCAGTGATCTTCACCCGGATTCTGTTGATATCGGCTAACGATATTTTGCGCGAACGCTACGTCAGGTCTAGTGCATCTTACCGCATACATAATAGATCCCACAGCCGAAGCATAAGGAACCCTTTGCATACGCTCCACCTCCTCAGGTGTAGAGGCACCTTGTTTGCTAGATAAGCTAAGTCCTTCCTGCATGGGTACGAAACCACGCTTGGAATTCTCCATCTTGAATCGCTTCAAGATCTTATCAATATAAGCACTTTGACTTAGTCCAATCAACCGTTTACTTCTATCTCTGTAGATCTGGATTCCAAGAATGAATGCTACTTCACCCAAGTCTTTCATAGCAAAACACTTTCCAAGATGGGATTTTACATCTTGCAACATTGGAATGTGATTTCCTATTATCAATATATCATCTACATATAAGACAAGGAAAGTAACATTACTCCCACTAGCTTTGCGATATACACATGGCTCATCAGGATTTTGAGCAAAACCAAACTTTTTGATTTCCTCATCAAACCTTTTATTCCAACTTCTTGATGATTGCTTTAGTCCATAAATGGACCTCTGAAGCTTGCAGACTTTGTTGGGATATTTTGGATCAACAAAACCTTCTGGTTGTACCATATAGACTTCCTCGTCTAGATAACCATTCAAGAAAGCGGTTTTGACATCCATTTGCCATATCTCATAGTCATAGTACACTGCTATGGCTAAGATAATCCTAATAGCTCTAATGTCCGCTACGGGAGAGAAGGTTTCCTCATAGTCAACTCCGTAGGTGTGTAGATTTCCATCCATGTCGGTATTCTTCTTGAAGATCCATATACACCCAACGGTTCTACCATTAAGTGGAAGATCAACCAAGCTCCAGACTTGATTGTCTTTCATGGATTTCATTTCCACATTCGCATCTTCAAGCCATTTGTCAGATTCTGGATCTGATAATGCAGCTTTGAATTTAGGAGGTTCATTTAAATCTCCTAATATGTGTTCTTCAGATTCAATATTAAGATTCAATCTTTCACGAGCACGTATTGTCCTTGAGGACCTACGAATTGGAACTTCATCAACTTGAGGTTCATCACTTTTAACATTTCCCCCCCAAGTTGATGATCGCTAGTGTTTTCAGAAGGTGACGCATCTTCCTCTTGAGTCTCATTAAGTTCTACAATTCTCCCACTGTTTTCTTGAGTGATGAGATTCTTTTCAAAGAACTCAGCATATCTAGCAACTTTAACAGTGTTTTCGGTAGGAAAGTAGAAGTATTAACCCATCGTTTCCTTTGGGTATCCTACAAAGATGCACTTAACTGATCTGGGTTGAAGTTTGTCAGGCGTATCTCACTTCACAAGCTTTTAGATAATCCTTAAACTCTTGGCTTAAGTATTCTCCACCTCGATCCAAATGAAGAATCTTGATGGTTTTACCGAGTTGATTTTCTACTTCATTTTTAAACTCTTTGAATGTTTCAAAGACTTCATGTTTATGTTTAAGCAAGTAAACATAACTATAACGACTGAAATCATCCGTAAAAGTGATGAAGTAACTAGCACCTTTCCTTGACACATGTCTAAATGGGCCACAAACATCGGTATGTATGAGTCCAAGAAGCTCAATAGCCCTCTCCGGTTTATGCAGAAAAGGTTTTCTTGTCATCTTGCCGGAAACACAAGACACGCATTTTTCAAATGATTCTTCATCATTTGATTGTAAGATCCCTTCACGTTGAAGTCTTTCAATGCGTTTCTTGCCAACATGAGCAAGACGACAATGCCAAAGATAGGTAGAGTCCAAGTTAGGCTTGACTCTTTTGCTAACGTTATACATTGAATTATCATTTGAATCACAACCACACATATCAATTTCAAAAATACCATTACAAACAATAGCATTAAAATAATGAACATTATTTCTAGAAACTAAAATACCATAATCATTAAAAACATTAATGAATCCGTTGTCTTTCAACAAAGAAACTAAAATTACACCTCTAGTAATAGAAGGTGCATAATGACTATTGTCTAACACAATAACTAAACCAGTAGGTAAAACTAAATGAAAATCTCCTATTTCTTCCACAGCTGCCGGTAGACCATTGCCCACGAATAGTTGTAAAGCTCCTGGCTTCAATTTCTTTCTTCCTCTAAGCCCCTGTAAAGTATTACAGATATGAGTTCCACAGCCAGTGTCATAAACCCACGAATTATGCTTAGAAAAGAAATATAATTCAATTGTGAAGATACCTGGGAGTACTGGCTAAACTAGCTTGCTTCTTCTTCTCATTCAACTCAGCTAGATACTTAGGACAATTCCTCTTCCAGTGTCCCACTTCAGCACAGTGTTGACAAGCCTGGTCTTTAGCCGGATGCTCCTTTTTCGCCTGAGGGGTCCTTTTAGGTTTTGAGACTTAAGCACTTTACTTTCCCTTACCAACGTTCTTGCCCTTAGCTTTTGGTGTTTTGCTTTCTGAACCTTTCCCCCCTTGATCATAAGAACTTGGGGTGTCTCAGATTTCTTGAAGCTCGGGAGTCATGCTGCCTAGCATCAAACAAGCAACCTCATTATGTCTATCGTACTGAGTATTGTATTCTGCCAACTGTGCAGTAGTAGCAGTTGCAGCATCAGGGATAGCGGGCATCTGTTTTTCAAGGACAGCGGTTTTCTTTTCAACTCTTAGGACGATCCACAGCTAACGATACCAGTCAATGAAGTTGGTTCCAGAAAGCTTTTCTCTTTCTAGCATCGACCTGAAAGCCGATCGGTGTATGTTTTATTGAGTCCCAATGTTAATTGTAAATTTAATGATGACAAATCTGACCTATAAACACTTAGTAATCTTTTGGTTCTTGTAATCTGATCTGGGTCAGACTAAGCTGACACAGCTTGCGATCTGTAACTGACCCAGATCATGCTTCATGCTTTGTAATTGGAAAATCTTATGGAAGCAAGTGTTATTCAAGCTGCATCAACAATATGTTAGCATTCAGTCCAAGTCGAAGAAGAGGATTGAAGATAGAAGACCAAGCTGTTAGTGGAAGACAGCTTGGGATTAGCAGTCAGCTTGGAAACACTTAGGCAGATTGGTGCTTTGACAAACGGCCCAATCTGTGTCTGACAATCAAGTGAAGATAACAACCTGGATTGAAGATAAATACAAATGATGTGACTAGGAAGAATCCTAGGATCCAGGTTGGTGGTTGGTTTTACATATGTGTGTCCTTACTCTTATTGGTTGATGAAGAATGTGCGTCAGTACGTGGGGGACCACAAGTACTATGAAAGGCACGATTGATTATTCCTTTATCATCCACTGAATGAAGAATACGTGGCTGCAACGGACACCAAGTGAAGGAGTGATTTCGCCTGTAAAAGCCTCATTCATGGATTGCATTTGGGTGGCATTTCCTGAGAATCATTCTTCACACAAGTTTCTCTGCTCTTATACACAACTTAATCTGTACGAGATCAGCTTGGGCTGATTCTCTTGAGCTAGAACTTATTGATTGTAGTTTGTCATTTCAAAGGTTGTTTAGATATCTATAGGCTATCTTTGTTCCGCAACAACCTTGTAATTCTTTGTATAGATTATTTCTTAATAAAGGATTACTTTGAAAACTACAATCTGTGTTCAAGAATGTCTTAGCTTCTTTACTGCTTTACTGTTTTAATGATTCCTGCTCTTTACTTACTTGCTTAATATATATAAACTAAATCCTAAAACGTTTATATTTAAAAGTTTGTAAAGATTAAGGAAAGTTGTATTCACCCCCCCTCTACAGCTGTTCTGTGTACAATATACTTTGGTATATTGATACACCTTGGGACGTATCAATTGGTATCAGAGCAGGGGTTAAGAATTAACTTGACTTGATCCTTGCATATTTCCCTTAATAGTAAAGCATTATGTCATCCTATATTGATAATGGTTCTTCAACCCGACCACCCATGTTTGATAAAGATGATTTCAGTGGGTGGAAAGGTCGAATGTCTTTGTTCCTTGAATCCATCGATAACAATATGCCTGACATCCTTGCGGATGGTCCTTATGTTCCTACATAAACCATTGTGGTAGAAGCTGTGGTCAGGGAAGGTCAACCAACCATTCCTGCCACAGTCAAGTCTATTGTTAAGGACAAGGCAAATTGGGGGGATGAGGATAGGAGGTTGGCAAACTTGGATGTGAAGGCTAGAAATTTCATTGTCCAAGCTGTGCCCAAAGACATTTACCATTCTATTAAAATGTGTTCTACAGCTAAGAAAATGTGGGGTACATTGACTGTCATGTTTGAGGGTTGCTCTGTAAGTCCCAACTCATTAGATGGTACTACTGAAGACACCTCTATGTCGATGGTGGAGTTACTTTGCAATATATGCACTGAACTGGAGACGACCAGTTGCAGTGTGTATATACCAAGTTATAGATAGATTACTTATATAAAAGACAATAAGTAAAGAACAATGCAATAATACAAATAACTTGTAAGATAACTTGATGAGACAATATGTATTTTTCAATGTGTAATTTATTTATTGATATTAAACAAATTACAAGGTTGATGCGGAACCAAGATAATACACGAATGTAAATATCCTAACAACCTATGAAATACAATTGATCTATACTCGGAATTTCTCAAGACAATCGAAACACTTAAAGTTGTGAAATGTTCCTTTTAGCGATTGAGAGAAGATTGCACAAGTTCACCAAGAATATTGCAGGTTTGCAAAGTGTGAATTCTATCGAAGTTTATTCGAAGAAGTGATATTCTTGGTTGTGCAATGACTTGTATTTATAGGCAAAGTTAACATTGGAATGTTAACTTTAGCCGTACAAATGTGGTTGGGAGCATTTAAGGAATAGCATTTAATTCCTTAAAAAGCAGTGTAAAGTCGCATGTTAAAGTGACTTTTCATAACCACCTTTATGTACCTTTTAATACTTAAATAATAAGATAAGGCTTATTATCCGGGTAAAGATACATAAAGCATATAAGTCAATTCCTCGTAATCAGTGTAAAGCTTTGTAAGGGCTTTCCACTGATGGTCTCCAGTTTGTAACTGACTAGAATGCCAACTGGGCTTCGCTGCCATTGCCATTCTCTATCTTCCATTTGTTGTCTTCGACTTCAACTGGAATGCTTCTTCAACTTGGTCAGTTCTCAACTGGAGGAAGTCTTCAGTTGCGTTAACTTTACGGTGCAACTGGACTTCAATATATTTCTCGACAAATCATCTTGGTCACCAGTTTCACTAGTCTCCAGATGCAACTGGTGACTGGCAAGTGTGAACTGGTGACTGGCCAGTTCCAGGTGAACTGGTCCTAACAAATTCCCCCTATTTGTCTAGAAATATAGTCTAAGTCTTTTCTAGTTCTTGTATCTGTACAAGTGTGAACTGGAAGGACTTGTTCGATTTAAATCTATTTAAGTTATCTAAGGCATTTTTATAGATCAATAAATGCCTTAGGTTTTTCTTTTAGGTTTGTTAGATTTTAATCTTTTATCTACCTTGTGGTTACAAACTGGTAACTTCATTTATACAAGGGAATGAAATTTATACAAGTTACAGAATGTAAATACAAATTACAAGTAGATAACTGAAGAAAGAACTTAATGAGATGGCCCTTCGCCAGTTCTTCTTCTTTTGGCAACTGAAGAGATAGGCTGAGTATCTTCAGGGTCAATATTCAACTTTTGCTCAAGATTTTCTTTATGTTGAATCTTCCCCCTTAGAAAGTTTACCCATGCTTTCTCGAACCTATTCTTTTGTGCCTTAGCATCCAAAACATTCACCATCTCCACCCATTCGCTGAACCCATATTGCATGGCACCAGGATCATCAGTTCTAACCAGTGGCCCACCAGTATACTTAACTTCGATTTGAAAAACCTTGGTGCCTGGTTTGATTGTAACATTGACACTACTAATAGTACCACCATGTCTTCTGGTTGACATGATCTGGGAGTAGTAATTTCTAGCTTCAGATTCATTTGTGATTTTTATACTCCCAGCACCAGCAGCCAGTACAGCGGACTTAATGTCTTCATTTGAAACTTCGCCAGTTGGTTCAACGAATGTGCTAAGGTCAGCATCCCTTGCATCTTTTGTCAGTGGTCTTCTTGGTTGTGGAATCCTTCTCCTTGGTGGATTCAAAACATCCTTCACAACCTTTTTGACATTTGCAATTCTCTTAAGAATCCCACTGGCCCTCATTTCTTTAGCCTTCTCCACTGAAATGTTTAAACTTCTGGCATCAAATTCTGCCTCATCCTCAGCATAATGTCTATCCAGTTCTACATCTAGCATTTCATTCAACTGGTCAACTATCCTGGGATCATTTTTAACCCTAAGATACTCCTCCTTAGTGATACCCAACAGATTGGCATCACTCATATCAAGCAACTTGATTTGAGCAAGATGTGCCCTGGCTTCCACTTGGTTTCTTTGTTTCATTTTCTTCTTTTCTTTAATGTCATTTCCAAGTCTGGCCAGTCTTCTGCTATCACTATCTGAAACTGGAGGAAGTATGTCAGTATTTCCAGTTTCTAACATTTCATCAGTGGCCGGCTGGGCAGATGCTTCAACAGCCAATCCTTTACCCTTGTCCATCACAACATTCCCCCTATCTCCATTACCACCAGATCCACCTACCCTTTGCTCACCAGCTTCAGTACTGGTAGCTACAACCAATTCCCTTCCAGTTGGAGTCCTTCCAGGTGCAACTGGTGCATGAACTTGACTTCTTTCCCCCTTGGCAGTCTCTAGACCTGCCCGAATACTTTCCCATTCAGAGGGGTGAGATGGCAACCGGTCAAGAGGCTGCCATGATTGCAAATTCTTGCACTCTTTAAAGATCCCACACATCATCCTGAAGGACCTCCATAAGTGGTTCGTCTCCTTTGACTGGGTCAAGACATTTGCAACAACTTGGTCTTGACCAGTTTTCAATTCATTCAAGATTTTGGAGTCTTCATCCAACCCAGAGACAACCCTTTCCTTCACTTCCTCATCATTCTTCTTCATATTCTCTACTTCAGTGGTCAGTTTATTTAATGATTCAATATGTAGAGATACTTGGGTGTTCAAATTCTCAATGCTACCCCTCAACTGGTTGATCTCACTGGTAAGTGGGGCCAGATCAACCTGAGGAGTGGCCAGCTTGGTGATCTCAGACATCACCCTTTCAATCAAACGTTCTTCTCTAGCACCCAACGTATCTTCTATCTTCTGACCAACTGAAGACATCAACTGCTCTCCAAGGCCAGTTACATCTAGGCCAGGTCTTTCAATAAGTTCTTTAACCTGCCTTTCAATCTCTCTCAAGTCAACCTCTGAAGTTCTGACAGTATTTCCTAGCAGGTTGGAGATTGAACTGGTGACCTTGGAGTGAGTTAGGTCAAAGGCTTCTTTTAGAGTACCAGCCAGATTGTTGCAGCCAGTGACCAACTCATTAAGCTTTTTGAACACCAAGTCTTCATTTGAAGAAAACTTGTTTATCCCCAGATCGACCACCTTAATATTTGTCAAAGAGTCCTTGTGGTATCTGGAGAAAGACTTGGTATTCTTGTCAAGTGTCTTCTGAATCTCCTCCACCCTGGTAAGAAGGTTTTGGAGATCGGCTTGTAATGAGACAACTTGACTGTCCAGTGACAAAGGAGAAGGTGTCACTGGACCACTAGCAGTTACTACTGGAGCAACTGGAGGAGGCAAACTGATGGAAGTCTCCCCAGTTGTCAGGCCAGCAGTTGAAGAAATTATTGGAGTGGTGGAAGAAGAAAGGACTGGAAAATCAATGTGTTGTTCATGCTGAGAATGCTCAGGTGTGAACAACGGCGACGGTGGTGGGGGCATTTCTCGAGCAAGTGAGAATTTCCCAGTTGGTAAGGGAGCGGAAATTGTTGGTAAAGATATATCTATAGGCACATTTATTTGTGGTGGTGAAAATGAAATTGATGCGTCTGGAAGTGAGACTGGAGATGAAGGGTCTTGTGCTTGTACAGAAGCATCAAGAATCTCCTGGTCTGTTTCAGTACCTTCAGAATCCGAAGATTCAATAAGGATTTCCTCGTCATTAACACTCATGTCCAGATCCATGAATGTAACTGAGGGCTGACCAGTTACCTGGTCAGTCTCCAGATGACCTTCCCAGTTTCCTGGATGGGTACATCTGTTGAAGGATCAGATACCGAAGTATCTTCACCGGGGATAGACGTGATTGGAGTTGCTTCAGTTATGGTTGCTCTATCCTCAACCACAACTTGAGACGAACTGGAGGGTCCCTCATTATTTTGAGGCCTGCCCAATTGTCTTTCTGATTCACTTTCCAAAGGTGCATCAGTTTTAGCAAATGCCAGTAGCATTCGCTCTGGAATTTCGACCTCTCCAGCTTCAGATACCAGAGAGTCTAGATTCCTCAACATATCTAGCCTTGTGTACGGTGAATCTGTACTTTTATACTCTTCATAGCCTAGAATTTGTTGAAAACAGAGAGAGAGAAACCTTGAAAAGGGGATACACACACCCCTGGAGCCCTTCAGTTTTTGTACTAGGCTTCTATACAAAATATCTACAAAGTCCACTCTCAATCCGTTCCACAAGCAGTAAGCCATCTCTGCTTGCGAGGAGTTAATCTGGTCAAGTTCACCAGAACTCCCACCCATGCTCTCCACCAGGTGGATGAAAAAATACCTCCATGAAGGTGTAAGGCCCTTCATGGTCATCCGCACCTTTTGTCTTCAACACCCCATTCTCCAAACACTCCCTGTGTCCCATTTCCAGGAGTACTTGGCGAAAGTTTATATTTGGGGGCAAGACGACTGGAGATTCACCCTCTCTCCAGTAATTGAGGCGTAAGGCATCCCTCAATGTATCAGCTGACAAGGCACACTAGATTGTTCCATCCTTTAATGTGAAACTGATGGAGGAACAATCGGAAGAAAGAACGACAGTGTACCAAAACTCACATAAGTAGTTGTGAAACAACTTACGTGGGTTTAGAGAGAATGAGGGTCCTATTGGAGAATTCTTCAAAAACTTTTGAATTCTACCAATAAGGGTATCGGACCCTTGAGATCCTCGTAGGCTGGCCATAGGATTATTTGGATTTAGTTTTATGACCGAAGCACTACTAGGGGCACCAGGTGCCTGTGTGACATCTGGTGAGGGATTATATGGAACAGTCAAGAGATTTACATCTCTTGAACGAGATGATCTAGGAGCCATAGAAGAATGAAAATGAAATTTGGGATTTAGGGTTTTTGATTTGTGAAGCAAAGAGAAAAATGAAGCAATTTTGATGATTGGAAAGTAAATGAAAGAATGTAAGAAAAGAAGTAAATGAGTTCGAAGTAAATAAGGGTATTTATAAGGATTCAAGATCCCAATGTAACACCAAAATTATATTTTAATAAACAAAATCCCTTTTTGAAGATATTTTCACAAAAGTTGGTTTGAATTTTGAAATAAAATAATAATTTGCCATGTAAACATTAAATGCTTCCATGTCAGCATTAAATGCTACGACGGCTTATCTTACCCACGCGCCCACTCACTTTTGTTTTCCCAATACAAACAGTTGTCAAGTACTAAAATGGTTTCAAACACGTCAGATCACGATATCAAGTGGTTTAAGACACTCGAGTATCATCACGTGTCACACATATTGACCAAGTATTTGTAACGTTATAACAAAAAAGACAAGACTGAACCTGGTAACTGGAGGATCAGTCCAGCGCCAGTTTCCAACTGAAGAGTTCTCCAGTTGCATTTTCAAACAAAAACGAATTTTAGTCAGAAAATTATTTTGAGTCTTTCCCTCTAAAACGATGATCCAGAAATCAATTAGTGCCAAGATAGTATCACAAAGGCGTTCGATAGCCTGGCGAGCAAAGATTATCTGGACCTCCTCAACTGGAGAACTTCATCAGTGTCACTGACGCGTTCAATAACAAAGAAAGCTCCAGTTAAGGGTTTAACATTCCCAGTTCGCTGATGAGATGTTTGAAGGTTTTCTCATCGAGAGGTTTAGTAAAAACATCAGCTAACTGTTTGTCAGTGGGGATGAAATGAATTTCAATATCTCCTTTCATAACATGATCTCGAATGAAATGATACCTGATGTCAATATGCTTTGTTTTGGAGTGCATCACTGGGTTGTGAGATATAGCAATTGCACTGGTGTTGTCACAAAAGATTGGGGTCTTAGTAAACTTCTGACCATAATCTAGTAACTGGTTCTTGATCCAGAGAATCTGGGCACAGCAACTGGCCGCAGAAATGTACTCTGCCTCAGGAGTGGACATAGAGACTGAAGTCTGCTTCTTGCTGGTCCAACTTACCAGTTTTCCTCCAAGGAAATGACAACCACCAGTTGTTGATTTTCTATCTATCTTACAACCTGCATGATCAGAATCTGAATAACCCATTAGATCTAATCCTGAGCCTTTGGGGTACCAAAGACCAAGATTAGGACACCCTTTCAGGTATCTAAAGATACGCTTTACAGCGTGCAAATGTGATTCTTTAGGGTTAGCCTGAAACCTGGCACATAAACATGTTGCAAACATTATATCTGGTCGACTGGCACTTAAGTACATCAGTGAACCAACCATACCTCTATAGTCAGTTATGTTAACTGGTTTGCCAGTTGGGTCAGAGTCCAAATTCAATGGTGCTGCAATAGGTGTGTTTTTTTGATGGGATTGAATCATATTTGTATTTTCTTAACAAATCTCTGACATATTTTCCTTGGTTTATGAAAATTCCATTTTCAGCTTGCTTAATCTGAAGACCTAAGAAAAATGTTAATTCACCCATTAAACTCATCTCATACTCAGATGACATGATTTTAGAAAACTTTTTACACATTGCATCATCAGTTGAACCAAAAATAATGTCATCAACATAAATTTGTACCAATAAGATATTACCTCTTTCTTTCAAGATAAACAAGGTATTATCTATTGCACCTCTTTGAAAGCCATTTTTAAGAAGATGTTTAGTTAAAGTATCATACCCGGCTCTTGGGGCTTGTCTTAGACCATACAATGCTTTGTTCAGTCTATAAACCCAATGAGGATGCTTCTCATCGATGAAACCTGGAGTCTGCTTAACATAAACTTCTTCTTCCAATGTTCCATTAAGGAACGCACTTTTGACATCCATCTGGAAGACCTTGAACTGCAGATGGCTGCATAAGCCAAAAATATTCTTATGGCTTCAAGTCTTGCAACTGGAGCAAAAGTTTCATCAAAGTCAACGCCCTCTGCTTGACAATAACCCTGAGCAACTAGTCTGGCCTTGTTTCTTACAACATGGCCATCTTCATCCATTTTGTTTCGGTAGACCCATCTGGTACCAATAGGTTCTTTCTTTAACCCTGGTGGACAAGGAACAAGCTCCCAAACATTGTTCCTTTCAAACTGGAGGAGCTCTTCTTGCATAGCTTCCACCCAGCCTGGGTCTGCCATAGCCTCGTCAGTCTTCTTTGGTTCAATTAAAGATAAGAAGGTGACGTTTAAGCATTGCTCACTGGTGGCTCTTCTAGTCTGAACCCCACTAGTTGGATCACCCACAATCTGTTCAATTGGGTGGGCTCGAGTCCATCTAGTGTATTGACTAGGCTGGTGAACTATAATATCAGTGCAAGTCACCTGGCGATCTTCTTCAGTTGCAACAGCTTCTGGAGAAGGATCAGTCCAAACAACTTCTACATCCTCATCAGAGTCAATGAGGTCTCGATTAGCATCATGAAATTCCTCATTTGAAGGTATTTCATGAAGAACTGGAGAAGTAGGTGTTTGAACTGGTGCTGATATTGGAGTGGCACGTATATCTGATCCAATCACCAATTCTTGTGGTAAGTTAAAATTGATGGAGGGATAAAATGATGTGTCACTGGTGCTTTTCTTCTTCTTGACTGGTTCCAGTTTGTTGTAACTGGAAGCATTTTCTGGTGAAACAACTGACCGATGAACTTGGTCAGTTTCACCAAAATTGATTGGAATGACTGGAGAAATATCAAGGCTTGGTCTCTTGTTGATTACTTCAGTTGATTCATCGAATGTGACATGAATTGTCTCATGCACCTTTTTGAGTCTATAATTATAAACTCTAAAGGCTTTTCGAATATCTGAATAGCCTAGAAATACCCCTTCATCAGCTTTTGCATCAAACTTTCCAAGCTGACTGGAATCGTTCAGTATATAAACTGGACAACCAAACACATGGAAATATCCAATATTTGGTTTACGATTCCTGAGTACTTCGTAGGCAGTCTTCTTATGTCTCTTGATGTAGACTGACCGTTTTTGGGTGTGACAAGCAGTTGCAACTGCCTCAGCCCAAAAACTGGTGGGAAGACCAGATTCAGATAGCATACTTCTGGCGGCTTCTATCAGTGTACGATTCTTTCTTTCAACAACTCCATTTTGCTCTGGAGAGTGAACTGATGAGAAGTTTTGAGAGATGCCAGTGTCATTGCAAAATGTTTCAAGTACTTTGTTTTGGAATTCAGTACCATTATCACTTCGCAACTGACAAACTTTTCGAGTATACTTGAGCTCAATTCTTTTGATAAGAGAGATGATTTCAGCAGGTGCATCACTTTTGGATCTGATGAATACCACCCAGCAATATCTGGTGAATTCATCAACCACAACTAGAGTGTATTTCTTTCCAGCTCTAGTTTGAACATTCACTGGACCAAATAGATCCATATGTAGCATGTGAAGAGGTTCAGTGATGCTAAAATTTTGCCTAGTTTTAAAACTGGCTCTCTTCTGCTTACCCATCTCACACCCTGGACATGGCTTTTCCTTATTGAAGGAAATCTGAGGTATCCCATCAACCAGTTGCTTGCGAGACAACTTGTTAATGTTTTTGAAATTAAGGTGGGATAACCTTTTATGCCATATCCAGTTGGTGTCCTCATCAGCTTTGGTATAGAAACATTGCTCTTTTGGAGCTGGTTCCATATCCATGATGTACACATTTCCTTTTCTTGGTGCAATCATCACCACTTTCCAATCCTTGTTAAATATGGTGCCTTGTGCAATATCGAACAATACTCTGAAGCCATCATCGCAAAGTTGGCTGACACTGATCAGGTTGTATTTCAAACCATTCACAAATGCAACTCTTTTGAATTCGACTTGTCCATTATTGAGCACACCATATCCTTCAGTCTTTCCAGATTGATCGTTACCAAATGTCACTGTCGGTCCATCTTGGACAGTGAACTCTTCCAGTAGGGGCTTACAACCGGTCATAGTCCGGCCAGCAGCGCTGTCCAGATACCAGATATTTTTCTTTCGATCGCCCTACACACACACAAAAAAATCATTAGTTCTTTTTGTGAACCCATCTTTTCTTGATGGGTCCACTGGACTTCTCTACAGAAGCCACAGTTGATTGTTGAGGTGTTGAACTGGATGCTGCATCTGGAGCATTATCACCAGCTCCAGGTGCAGGAGTAAAAACAATTGGTATTTGATACTTACTCCCTTTAATTTTACCAGATTTTGTTCTGAAGGAACATTCTTTTGTTTAGGTATTAAAGAGAGTGGATTAATATTTTGTTTGAAAACTGGAGGTAATAAACCTCCTTCCAGATTGTTAATCCGGGCAGTACAACTCTGAACCTGCCGAGACAAAAGTTGGAGTTGTCTTTCCAGATTAACCAAAATATTATTTTCTTCAGGCAGTTGAACCTTGGACCTAGGTTCAACTGGTGCTTTAGTCTGTCGGGTCTTGGGCTCCTTAGACTTTTGAGGTAAAGGCTTGTTACCAGTGGCCTTTTTAACTGGAGCTTTAGCCTGTTTGGCTCCAGTTTTAACCTCAATAGGGGTGGTCTCAAAGGTTTCAGTTTCAACAGCTTCAGGTTGATCATAAGGTGTTTCAACCTTGAGAGCTGGAGGCAATGCATGAAGATCTGGTATAAGAGCTGCCATCTCCAGATCTTCAGATTTCCATGCATTTTTCTGGGCATCTATAGTTCTTGAAAATGCATCGTAGTTTTTGCCAGATGCTTTTACCCATGACTTGATAATCTTTTGTGCTTTTTCAAAATCAGAAAATAATTTTTGATTATCAAGTTCTAAAGCCTCAATCTTTAAAACTGACTCCTTGAGAGCCAACTAGACACTTTGCAAATCATTTAGTTGTGGTTTAACATTGTTCAGTTCAATTAGGATAGTGTCAAGATATCTTTCACTATCAGCTCTTACAGTTTCCACAAATGCCAAATCACCACTTAATGATTCAGCCAGGTCCAGTTTTAGTTCAGGGTCAACCTGGTTATCATAGTCACATACCTTTTTCAGTATGATGTCCACCCATCTTCCAGAGATGACATCTTCTTTCACCACATGCTGCTGTTGTTGATCTTCCAAGGCCATGAAACACATGTCCCTTTCCTCTTCTTCATCATCAGATGAGTCATCAGAGTACTCCCATTTTCCCTCAGTTTGTGCCATTAAGCACTGATCCTTTTTCTTTTCCATGGACAGGAGGGCAATCTGGGCCTTAAGCTTCTTGTATTTAGCTTTGTAGCTATCATCAGGCCGATTGAAATTAGGGACAGAGGGGCCAGTTTGGTTGTTCAACTGACTAGATCTGCATTCCTTCATAAAATGACCTTTCTTACCACACTTATAGCATGTAAGATTGGTCTTATCCAGAGAGCTGGAGCTGGAAGCATTGTTGGGGCCATTAAATCTTTTGGATTTATGCTTAAACCTATTAAAGGTTTTAGCAATCATGGCGACCAGATCATCATCGTCAGTTTCATTACAACCATCACTGTTTTCAGTGGTCAGTCCAGAGTTTAAGAAACTGTTCAACATCTCCTTCATCGAGTGTACCTGGACACTCTCAGCAGACATTAAAGCAGCACAAGGTCGCTCAGTTGCACTAGCAACCTTGGGACTCTGGGCATGGTTCATGGCATCTTGCTCAGCCACAAGTCTTGCAGCATTATTATCTTCAGTGAATCTGAAGGCTCCATAGAGCGATGCAAGAGTATGAGTGTGCAAGGTTTTACCTTGTCTCAAGACAAGAACCATGTTTTCCCATTTGGAAGGAAGAATATCACAAAACTTCTCAAGAAGAATATCCTTATCCTTCTCTACACCCAATCCTCTCAACTGATTGATGAGGCTAGAAAATCTGGTGTATGTACCAGTTAGACTTTCATTGGGCAAGGCAAAGAAGGATTCATACTTCTTGTTCAAAGCAACTTTTCTGGTGACAATAGTGTCATCACCTCCTTCAAATTGAATCACTAATTCATCCCACATAGACTTGGCACTGGGAAACAACACAAGTGTTGGAATTAGGTCTTCAGGGATAGCCCCAAGGATCATGTTTTTCAGTCTGGTGTCCAAGTCCACCAGTCTGCGATCCTCATCAGACCAATAGTCTTCAGGCTTTTCCCTTGAACCTCTTCTTCCAGTTGGATCAAGAAGAGGACTAACCCCAAGGGATATGGGTATATATGGTCCATCCTTAAGGATTTTCAACATATACCTTTCAATCCCACCAAAATGCAAAAGCATTCTAGCCTTCCATGTACCGAATGTCTCACTTTTTCCATCAAATTTTGGAACAGGAGTGTTAGAGTAGTGTACATGGACATGGTTTGGGGCAGTAGGAGGAGGAGGGTTGGTGTTAACATTTTGAAAAGGTTGTGCATTTGTATTCGAGGGGTTTTCACCTGAACCAGAACCATCTCCACCTTCAGTAGTGTTCATCTTAGCAGATCTAGGCAAGTTTATTAGCCTTCTGCTCTGATACCACTTGTAAGTCCCAACTCGTTAGATGGTACTACTGAAGACACCTCTATGTCGATGGTGGAGTTACTTTGCAATATATGCACTGAACTGGAGACGACCAGTTGCAGTGTGTATATACCAAGTTCTAGATAGATTACTTATATAAAAAGACAATAAGTAAAGAACAATGCAATAATACAAATAACTTGTAAGATAACTTGATGAGACAATATGTATTTTTCAATGTGTAATTTATTTATTGATATTAAAAAAATTACAAGGTTGATGCGGAACCAAGATAATACACGAATGTAAATATCCTAACAACCTATGAAATACAATTGATCTATACTCGGAATTTCTCAAGACAATCGAAACACTTAAAGTTGTGAAATGTTCCTTTTAGCGATTGAGAGAAGATTGCACAAGTTCACCAAGAATATTGCAGGTTTGCAAAGTGTGAATTCTATCGAAGTTTATTCGAAGAAGTGATATTCTTGGTTGTGCAATGACTTGTATTTATAGGCAAAGTTAACATTGGAATGTTAACTTTAGCCGTACAAATGTGGTTGGGAGCATTTAAGGAATAGCATTTAATTCCTTAAAAAGCAGTGTAAAGTCGCATGTTAAAGTGACTTTTCATAACCACCTTTATGTACCTTTTAATACTTAAATAATAAGATAAGGCTTATTATCCGGGTAAAGATACATAAAGCATACAAGTCAATTCCTCGTAATCAGTGTAAAGCTTTGTAAGGGCTTTCCACTGATGGTCTCCAGTTTGTAACTGACTAGAATGCCAACTGGGCTTCGCTGCCATTGCCATTCTCTATCTTCCATTTGTTGTCTTCGACTTCAACTGGAATGCTTCTTCAACTTGGTCAGTTCTCAACTGGAGGAAGTCTTCAGTTGCGTTAACTGTACGGTGCAACTGGACTTCAATATATTTCTCGACAAATCATCTTGGTCACCAGTTTCACTAGTCTCCAGATGCAACTGGTGACTGGCAAGTGTGAACTGGTGACTGGCCAGTTTCAGGTGAACTGGTCCTAACATGCTCTACTTCCATGGAATCCACAATTACTACATTGACCAGGAGGTATGAGAGATTTTTCTCTTTGAGAAATGAATCCTTGACTGACACTCATACCCGCTTTAATGCTTTGGTAAATGATTTAGCTGCTGTTGGAATTGTTAAGAAAAATGAGGTTTTAAAGAGTAAATTTCTTGATTCATTACCACCTAAATGGAACAACTATATTTCTTCTGTTAAATTAAGTTCTGTTTATCATGATCTTGATCTCCCTGGACTTTTTGGTTTGCTTCATAACCAAGAATGTTCAGAGGCTGAAAAGTTATTAAAGGTTAAACAGATTACTGAAACATGGTGTATAAGTTCCAAAAGAGTTGCTAAGTGTGTGAATGACCAAATACCTCATCAGATCCAAGCTATTTTTGATGGTGATTGTTGAGTCCCAATGTTAATTGTAAATTTAATGATGACAAATCTAACCTATAAACACGTAGTAATCTTTGGTTCTTGTAATCTAATCTGGGTCAGACTAAGTTGACACAGCTTACGATCTGTCTCTGACCCAGATCATGCTTCATACTTGTAATTATAATATCTTATGGAAGCAAGTGTTATTCAAGCTGCATCAACAATGTATTAGCATTCAGTCCAAGTCGAAGATGAGGATTGAAGATAGAAGACCAAGATGTTAGTGGAAGACAGCTTGGGATTAGCAGTCAGCTTGGAAATACTTAGGCAGATTGGTACCTTGACAAACGGTCCAATCTGTGTCTGACAATCAAGTAAAGATAACAACCTGGATTGAAGATAAGGACAAATGACGTGACTAGAAAGATTCCTAGGATCCAGGTTGGTGGTTGTTTTACATATGCGTGTCCATACTCCTATTGGTAGATGAAGAATGTGCGTCAGTACGTGGGGGACCACAAGTACTATGAAAGGCACGATTGATTATTCCTTCATCAACCACTGATTGAAGAACACGTAGCTGCAACGGACACCTAATGAATGAGCGCTTGTGCCTATAAAAGCCTCATTCATGGATTGCATATGGGTGACATTTCCTGAGAATCATTCTTCACACAAGTTTCTCTGCTCTTATACACAGCTTAGTCTGTACGAGATCAGCTTGGGCTGATTCTCTTGAGCTAAAACTGATTGATTATTGTTTGTCATTTCATAGGGTTGTTTAGATATCTATAGGCTATCTTTATTCCTCAACAACCCTGTAATTCTTTGTATAGATTATTTCTTAATAAAGGATTACATTTGAAAACCACAATCTGTGTTCAAGAATGTTTTTATTTCTTTACTGCTTTACTGTTTTAATGATTCCTGCACTTTACTTACTTGCTTAATATTCCTTGTCTGAATCTTAAAACGTTTTGTGTTAAAAAGTTTGTAAAGATTGTGAAAAGTTGTATTCACCCCCCTCTACAACTGTTATGTGTTCAATATACTTTGGTATATTGATACACCGTGGGACGTATCAATTGGTATCAGAGAGAGGTTGAGAATTAACTTGACTTGATCCTTGCATATTTTTCATTTATAGTAAAGCGTAATGTCATCTTATATTGATAATGGTTCTTCAACCCGACCACCCATGTTTGACAAAGATGATTTCAGTGGGTGGAAAGGTAGAATGTCTTTGTTCCTTGAATCCATCGATAACAATATGCCTGACATCCTTAGGGATGGTCCTTATGTTCCTACACAAACCATTGTGGTAGAAGCTGTGGTCAGGGAAGGTCAACCAACCATTCCTGCCACAGTCAAATCTATTGTTAAGGACAAGGCAGATTGGGGGGATGAGGATAGGAGGTTGGCAAACTTAGATGTGAAGGCTAGAAATTTCATTGTCCAAGCTGTGCCCAAAGACCTTTACCATTCAATTAAAATGTGTTCAACAGCAAAGAAAATGTGGGGTACTTTGACTGTTATATTTGAGGGTTGCTCTACCTCCATGGAATCCACAATTACTACATTGACCAGGAGGTATGAGAGATTTTTCTCTTTGAGAAATGAATCCTTGACTGACACTCATACCCGCTTTAATGCTTTGATAAATGATTTAGCTGCTGTTGGAATTAATAAGAAAAATGAGGTTTTAAAGAGCAAATTTCTTGATTCATTACCACCTAAATGGAACAACTATATTTCTTCTGTTAAATTAAGTTCTGTTTATCATGATCTTGATCTCCCTGGACTTTTTGGTTTGCTTCATAACCAAGAATGTTCAGAGGCTGAAAAACTAATTGCTATGGGTGATTCTTATAGTCAGCCTGCTGCTGCACTTGTTGCTTCTATGATTGAACACCCTAGTTCAATCAATAATGAGATCATTCCTTGTGTTAATGATGATATTCCTGTGATGTCAAATCCTAACTCTGTTTGTGCTGAATCTGAGTGTGATGAATCTGATGGTGATGAACTAGCTAATGAAGTAGCTATGTTGGCTGAAAGGATCAGAAGGAGATCCTTTAACAAGTTTAAAGGAAAGGGAAGAGGTGGCCAAGCTGATAAAGCCAAGAAGCCATTTGATATGTCCAAGCTCAAGCTGTGCCAGCCAAAGGTGGAAGAGGTGAAAAATACTCTAAGCTCAAGACTAAGTACAAAGCCTTGAAAGCACAAGTAGCTGAGCTGACTGAGAAGGTGAACAAAAGTGAGAAGAGTCTGGTGGCCAAAGATTGGGCTGAAAGTGCCACATCATCTGATGATGAGCTGTACAAAGATGCCAAGTGTTTCATGGCTAAAGAAGCTACTCAAAGATTTGCTGAAGATCTGGTAAAAATACAACAACAATCTGAGTCAGTTCACCAGGCATCCACCAGTCAGACTGCTCCACCTGAGGTAACTTCTTTTTCCAATCTGTCTGATAATGAGAAGCTGTCCAAACTGAACAAACTTGGTGATGAGGTTTTACTGCAAAAACATTTTAATCAAGAACTCAAAAAGGAAATACATCTTTTGAAACTTGATAACAGCTCTAAGAGTCACACCATTGAAAAACTAGAATCTGAAGTTAAAGCTCAAAAGTAATTAAACTCCATTTTGATTAAAGAAGCTAAAACTGCAGAAGAAAAGTTTTTAAAGGTAAAACAGATTACTGAAACATGGTGTATAAGCTCTAAAAGAGTTGCTAAATGTGTGAATGAACAAATACCTCATCAGATCCAAGCTATCTTTGATGGTGATTATGATAGGGCCATAGCCATTGCTGAAGTATGTGCTATGGAGCCTTGTTATCAGCCTCCTTCACCACCCAAAGTCCAAAACAAAGAGACTATTTCTGTTAGGTCCAGATTTACTGGACTCGCTCCAGACTCGACTACTGGAGCCTTACTGAAGATCTGTCCAGAAATGGTATATTACTGGACCTACTCCAGACTTAGAATCTGGAGTCCCAGTGAGCAAAATACTTGTATAGGAAATCTGGAGTATTCTCCAGATTAGCTCATTGGACTTCACCCCAGTCCAGATCTACTCTACTGAAGACGTTCTCACTGAAGTCAAAGACTGAAGTCAGAATAAAGAAGACTGACAAATGGCGGAGTCCACTGAAAGTCTTACCAGATCTGTACACTGGAGGATTGTCAGTGTTCTAGACCTTACAAGTCTGAACACTGATATCGAGGAATTGACTTTTGCCTTTACACACTTTCCAAAGGACAATCCACTTGTTCTTTACCAAAGATTATACGTGTGTAAAGGTGGTTGGTTAAAAGAATAAAGTCATATTGATGTGACTTTATCCTTGTACCTTAACCAATGCATTTAATGTTCTTGTCGGATCATTAAATGCATGCAACCATATTTGTACGGCACAAAATTCACTGGTGAATTTTGTTGCCTATAAATACAAAGTCATTTCTTTGAGAAAATTACTTTAAAGCATACATTTAGCATTAGAGTGAATTTGTCTAAATACTCTCGATC
>CM067168.1:68736400-68779631 GCA_034093135.1 Erigeron breviscapus
CATTGGTTAAACCATAGAAGAAAATCTCCATGATCTCGTCCTTGTCTAGTCCATTCCCGTGACAGTTTCTGATCATTTCCCTAAGCCTTATCCATGCATCAACTAGTGATTCACCCTCGTCTGACTTGAAAGCCTTGATGTCTCGAAGCATTTTCCTTCATCCCTGACCTCCATACACACACAAACACCTTTTCACACACTAACTCCATTTTTGCACAAATCAAGCTCAAATTTCTACTTAACACAGGGACTAAATTTGACAAAAGTGAAAGTTGAAAAACGGGATTAGGGCTAGGATTAGCCTAATCTCCTTCCTTTAGCAGCCATAATCACTTCAAAGAACAAACCTAAACAACCTTTCAATCCTTCTTGAAATTCTAAAGCATCTCTTCAAGTTTTACGTAGATTGTTGGTGTCTTTTGGGCTTGATTTCGATCGGCCATTGTTAATTATAGGTAATGATCGGTTTGTTGATCATATTTTCAGATTTAGGGTTGTTTTATTGTGAGTCAAAAACTGATTTCAAAAGGTTTTGTCAAAGGATTAAGGCTAGTGTTTTGGTCAATTAACGTGCAAAACGATGTTAAACGAGTTTGTAATCGATCCGGATGATCAAAATGTGTTAAATTGTGTCAAAATCATGTTTTGGGGAAAAGCCTAGATGGATCGTTTTCTGGAAAATCGAAGAACTTAGTCGTTTTTGAAAAAACAGTCGAACCAGTGTTCGAACGAAGTTAATCTTCGTTTTATGACTATCTTCGTAAGTTATGTTAAGTTCGTTCTAATGCTATTTTCGTTGGCCAAGTTCGTAAGAAGGAGTTTTGTTAAATTCGTGAGTTAAAAACTATCTTCGTTTAAGCCATTTTTCGTGAAGTAAACCCAACGAATATTAAGTTCGTAATCTATTTTCGTAAAATGAAGCCAAACGAAGTTATGGTCTAAATTCGTAAGTTGTAAAGTAACGAAGTTAATACTCAAGTTCGTAAGAACAGAGTAAACGAAGTTAAGGCTTATTCCTAAGGTTTAATGCTGGACTTTTACGTAGTCAGTCCTAAGGTCATACGAGAGTTCGTTTGGTCCCAAATGACTTATATTTCATATGTTAATGTACGATAGGTGTCGGGGATTACTGATAAGCACTATTAGCTTTGTTTGCGCGCACATACTACTATCAGGTAAGATACACTACTTTTGTCACGCTGAGGGTGCAACGAAAATGGTTTGTAAACTATAACCTCTAAAACGGTAATGTATAACTCATATGTGGTTGGGTTGATATGGGAGGTACTAGGGGATTAATGATGACGATGTTTATGCCTAAAATGCTTCCCCGTACACATGGTTATGATATGATATGCAATGATGATGATTGCTTAACGATATGATATGATGTGATATGATATAATGAACGGTGGTTAATGACGTGTGTAATGTTGATATGTGCATGTATATGTGGCTTGTTCGTCTAGAACACTAGACCTTTTTAGGTTGCCATGACACGTGCACGTTTTAAGGGCCCTAACGTGAAAAGATGATAGATGTGGATTAGTTTAGGATTAATGTGGAAACCTAAACTAAATGTGGTAAATGCTCGAGCTAATTAGATGATGAGTGTTATGCATAACCCGTGCCTGGCTGTGGTAATAGGTACGTATAAACCGTGCTCGTATGTGGGAGAGTACGTCGTGCTCGCATGTGGGAGAGTACGTAGTGCCCGTATGTGGGAGGGTACGTTAAAATGGTTGATCGGGTGGCTCCTTGCAACAAGTCATATGTGGCGAGTAGTTCGGGTGGCCTGATGACCCACCTAATGTCATGAACATAACGTGTTACTCATGGATCGACATTGTCTTTCCTTAACGGTAACTTCGGTTACAACTTAACGGTGACCTAGTCACAACTTAATGAGATGAGATGAAATGACGAAATTGATTAGGCACGCTTAGGGTCATGGACTCTATGCTTATATGTGATATGGATACGTTATGTGGTGATATAAATGCCTAAATCAAATGACGTAATGTTTTAAAGTGACGTGTTTAATGGATGAAATGTTTGCTTAAACCTGGTGTTATCTTACTTAGCTTTATAGCTAACACTTGTTTCTTTTATGTGTTGACACCCCTCAGGTTAAGCAGTGAGATGTCGTGTGAAGCTTTGGCGAGAGATGGGTAGATGATCAAGATGGCTTTAGTTTACCCAATAACTTCGCATAGACCTAATGTTAATGATTTCCTTTATGGAACTATTGTAATGACTATGTTATGATTGCTTTATGTTGGGCAATCTTATGGATTTCTTCTATTACAGATTTGATGCTATTAGTAACACCACTTATGTTCTCAACTGTTTTCCTTAGTTGAGTATTTTCCTAAATCGTTTCCGCATGATTTAACGCCGTTAGGCGAAAATTTTTGGAAAATCCATATTTTTACGAAACGGGTGTTACAAATAAGGTCCTTCATTTAAAATTTTCATCATGTTTCTCTCAATACCAGTGATATGCAATATCATCCTAGCCTTCCACGTACCAAATTCATCACTATTCCCACTGAATTTAGGAACAGGATTGTTTGAGTAGTGCACATGCACATGTGGAGAAACAGGAGTAGGAGGAGGAGGGTGGATTAGTGTTAATGACAGGTGGTGGTTCATTATTTTGATCATTAATATTAGGATCAGGACCAAGATTAAAACCTCCTTGTGTATTTTCTGGGGTGGCCATCAAAGAAGCAGATCTAGGCAAGTTTGTTAGCCTTCTGCTCTGATACCAATTGTAAAGTCCCTTACTTGATGGTTTAACCCAATAGTGTAAAATACAACAAGTCTAATAAGCACTAGATTTGGACTAGTATTACTTGAATATAAATGCAAGTATATAAACAAGGTAATACAAGACTTAAAGTAAAGGTGGAACACAATGTAATATTTTCAAGTGTATTTTATTTATGATGTTAAATAAAATACAAGGTTGTGCGGAATCAAGATAATACAAATATGTAAGTATCCTAACAACTTATGAATTACAAATGATCTATATTTGCTAAATAAACTCTTTAGATCGAGATACTTAAAGTTGTGAAGTATCCCTGTTACGATCGAGAGTATTTAGACAAATTCACCTTAATTGCTAAAAGTAATTTTAACAAGGAAATGACTTTGTATTTATAGGCAAACAAATTCACCAGTGAATTTGTGTCCGTACAAATATGGTTGCATGCATTTAATGAACCAACAAGGTCATTAAATGCATTGGTTAAGGTACAAGGATAAAGTCACATCAATATGACAATAATCCTTTTAACCACCACCTTTACACACGTAAGAACTTTGGTAAAGAACAAGTGGAATGTTCTTTGGAAAGTGTGTAAAGGCAAAAAGTCAATTCCTCGATATCAGTGTTCAGACTTGTAAGGTCTAGAACACTGACAAATCTCCAGTCGTAGATCTGGTAAGACTTCCAGTGGACTCCGCCATTTGTCAGTCTTCTTTATTCTAACTTCAGTCTTTGACTTAAGTGAGAATGTCTTCAGTAGAATAGATCTGGACTGGAGTGAAGTCCAGTGAGCTAATCTGGAGGATTCCAGATTTTCTATACAAGTATTTTGCTCACTGGTCTTCCATTATTTCTGAACAAATCTTCAGTGTCGCTCCAGTTGTTGGATATATAATTGAGCTTTTTATGTGTGTTTCTAAGTTGTCCAGATTGGGTGAAAGCAATGCAGGAGGAACTGAATCAATTTGAACGCCTTGAGGTATGGAAATTGGTTCCCAATCCTTACAAGAACAAGGAGCCAATTAAGACCAAGTGGATCTTCAAGAACAAAAAGGATGAAAATGGAGTTGTTGTACGTAACAAAGCAAGATTGGTTGCAAAGGGATATTGCCAACAAGATGGAATTGACTATGATGAGACATTCGCACCAGTTGCACGAATTGAGGCTATTCGGATGTTCCTTGCCTATGCTGCCTACAAGAACTTCACAGTCTACCAGATGGATGTTAAAACTGCCTTCTTGAATGGAATTCTCAAGAAGAAGTGTACGTTGAACAACCAGAAGGTTTTGTGAGTTCCAAACATCCAGACTACGTTTACAGGTTAGACAAGGCATTATATGGTCTGAAACAAGCGCCCCGTGCATGGTATGATGCTCTATCCTCTTATCTTGTGAAATCTGGTTTTAGCAAAGGTTCGATTGACACTACCTTGTTTATCAAACGACAAGGGAGTGACATCATTCTAATCCAGATTTATGTTGACGACATAATTTTCGGGTCAACTAATCCTAAATACTGCAAGAATTTTTCAGCTTAATGATCAAGAAATTTGAAATGAGCATGATGGGTGAATTAAACTTTTTCCTTGGTCTTCAAGTAAAACAAATGACAAATGGAACTTTTATTTGTCAATCAAAGTACATTCTTGACATGTTGAAAAAGTTTGATATGATGGATTGTCAAACAATTGGCACACCCATGGAATCTCGAACAAAGATTAATGCTGACATAAATGGAAAATCTTTTGATCAAAAGAAATATCGCAGTATGATAGGGTCACTCATGTATTGACTGCTAGTCGCCCGGATATTATGTTCGCCACATGCATGTGTGCCAGGTACCAGGCCAATCCCAAGGAAAGTCATTTCCAGGCCGTCAAACGGATATTCCGATACCTGAAAGGCACAGTGAACCTTGGTCTCTGGTATCCAAGGGATACCGGGTTTCAGCTAATTGCATATTCAGATGCTGACCATGCAGGTTGTAAGCTTGATCGAAAGAGCACTTCTGGGAGTGTACAGTTTCTAGGGGATAGATTGGTCAGTTGGTCTTCAAAGAAACAGAACTGTGTATCTACATCAACTGCAGAAGCTGAATACGTTGCTGCAGCAAGTTGTTGTTCACAGGTTCTTTGGATGAAGACACAGTTGACTGATTATGGATTTCAATTCAACAGAATTCCCATATACTGTGACTCTAAGAGTGCAATTGCTATTTCTTGCAATCCTGTACAGCACACAAAGACCAAGCACATAGATGCTCGGTACCATTTTCTTAAAGATCATGTCGAGAAAGGTAACATCGAACTCTATTTTGTCCCGACAGACTACCAACTTGCTGATATTTTCACCAAACCTTTGGATGAAAACAGGTTCAATTTTCTGAAAACCAAGTTGGGAATGCTTAATTTACAAACTTAAATGCTTTCATGCATGTTTTCTATGTTCATTTTCTGTCTCAAACATTGATGTATTTTACTTGTTATTGCATGCAATGTTTGAGGGGGAGAAAAAGGGTAGAATGCATGATTTTAGGGGGAGTTTGTAAATTTAGTATAGTCTAAAATGCTTAAATTGAGGGGGAGTGTGCAAATGCATGTGAATAATTAATTGTTTAATTGTTAATTGTTTGTTTGTTAAATTTGTTTAAATTTTTTTTTTTATAATTTGTATGTGTGTTTGTTATTTCTAAATTTGAAAAAAAAATCAAATACAAAAATAGAAAATAATAAAATTCTAAAAAGATTTTTTTGTTTGTTTTAAATTTTTTTTAATCTGTATTTTTTTTAAATTTTTTTTTTTTATGTTCATTTGTTATTATCCAAAACAAGCCCAAACTACATAAGAGCCCAATTGATATGAATAGCCCAAGACCGGTTAGAATCCGGGTTGAGACGCGGGTCACACCCAGACCCGCGACCCAGATTTGAGTTTAAATAGAAAATGTGGGCGGGTCAAATCACTTTATTCAAATTCAAATCAAGTTTGTTTTATTTTCTCTCGAAACTGCTCAACATCACGTCAATCAATCATATTTTTTTCTTAAGCCATAAAAATCAAAGGAAGAATAACAAGAGAACTCATTTTCGGTCCATAACATATCTATTCTTCGATCATATAAAGAGTTTTGAGGTAAGATTACTTGCTTTTTAAGTGCAATCTAACTGTTTGATTAAAGGCCTCAATGAACTTTCATGCATAGTATACATTATTTGAAGTGTGATCGTGTGTTGTTGATGTGTTAGATGCATGATTAGGATGAATGCATATTGTTTTGATCGATATGACTGCTCTTGTTTATCTTTTTTCGATGTTACTGGGCGGATCACATTAAGGGCTGGGCATAAGTATGAATGTTTGAAGATTTGACTCGTTTGCAGAGCTCCCAGCTCGGCAAACGCTATGTTTGTTCATCTTGATCTTCAAATCTTCATATTATCCAAGTTTTACATGTTGTTTAAGTTGTACAAGTTTCTTATTAAAAAATGCCATTTGCAGAGCTCCAAGCTCGGCAAATGCATGTTTTATCTCAATTGAACAAAAACTTGTCACTTAAATTTTACAAGTAATTTTCTGAAAACACCATTTGCAGAGCTCCCAGCTCGGCAAATGCATGTTTTACTTGTATTTGATTTACTTGAAATTTTTCTAAGTAATGAAAAGGCCATTTGCAGAGCTCCCAGCTCGGCAAATGCATGTTTTACTTGAAATTTTTCAAAGTAATGAAATGGCCATTTGCAGAGCTCCCAGCTCGGCAAATGCATGTTTTACTTGAAATTTTTTTAAGTAATGAAAAGGCCATTTGCAGAGCTCCCAGCTCGGCAAATGCATGTTTTACTTGTATTTGATTTACTTGAAATTTTTCTAAGTAATGAAAAGGCCATTTGCAGAGCTCCCAGCTCGGCAAATGCATGTTTTACTTGTATTTGATTTACTTGAAATTTTTCTAAGTAATGAAAAGGCCATTTGCAGAGCTCCCAGCTCGGCAAATGCAGGTTTTACTTGAATTTGATTCTATCAAGAAATTTTGTTAAGTACTGAAAAGGTCATTTGCAGAGCTCCCAGCTCGGCAAATGCATGTTTTACTTGTACTTGGTTACCAAGAAATTTTGTTAAGTACTGAAAAGGTCATTTGCAGAGCTCCCAGCTCGGCAAATGAGTTTTTTTTTAAAAATGTTGTCAAAATCAAAGTATTTGTGTCATTTGCAGAGCTCCCTGCTCGGCAAATGCATATATCTTCATTGAAAAACATCCTTTATTCATTGGTAACATACTTGTTATTCAAATCAAAGGATTTTTCATATATCAAATTGAAGTTCATTCTGAAATGCTTATTTGCCGAGATATAAGCTCGGCATTTACGAGAATTGACTTCAAACACTCAATGGTTTGCTTACATGCTGGTCGCTAATCTCAACACTCGCATTTGCCGAGATATGAGCTCGGCAAATCATACTTTTTCAAACCAGCTGCCCAAAACAAATTTTCATAACTTGTCATTTATCTGGGCAAAACCTTCTGTTTGAACATGTCATTTGCCGAGATCTAAGCTCGGCAAATGAACATTTTTTAAAATTTTTTTCTTTCTTTCTATTTTGTTTTCATTCTTGTTTGTTGATATATTGTTTAAGTGTATGTATGTATGTGTGTATGTTTTGCTGTCTATATAGTTTTTCATAAGTGTTAGGGTAAGAAACAAGGTATCGAACGCCTTTGTGTACTACCTTATGTATCTTATCTTTTAATACTTATGAGATTCTATATGTCATTTCTTTTATCTTCTTTTTTTTCTGTGTATTTGTTGTTTACTAAAATAAATGTCTGGTCAAAATTTTCTTTTGGTCAGTTTATTTTCTCAGAAAAATTCATAAAAGAAAAAAAAGATGGTGATGTTTCAAGAAGGAGCTACAATGAAAATGCAAGCAAATCAAGCTCTGCACATTCCTTTCAATACAAGATTTCCAATCATTACTGAGATTTTAAGTCATCATCCTCTGAGAGTTGCTTTAACAAATGGTGCAGTAGTTCCAGAACAATATATCTTTGATCTATGGGAATCGATTGAATATGTCAAAGCAAGTAAGAGAAGAAACACTGAAGATTTCTTCCGATTCACTCTTAGATCTGGAAATAATGAAGTTGAGGGTATATCCCGAGGATCCGCAGGAAATCCTGAATCAGCATCGCTGAATTTAGGTCACACCACAAGTGTGCCAACAACCCCCGGGTTGGATACTCCACTTCCCACACAAACACAAAGAACACCAACACAAAATGAAAATCCATCAACATCAACAAATTTACCTACAAAAGACTCGGCGTGTGAAGTGTTATTGCATATTTTGAGGTCTGAAGGTGATTTGTTGAGTGTTACGGAACGAGGTGTGTTAAATGCTCTTGAAGTGAGGGAAAGGGAAAAAGCAACAGAAAGGAGGGTTAAAGATCTACAAGATCAGGTTGCAAATCAAAAAGCAGAGTATGATGCAAAGCTTGCTGCCTTTGAACTCAGACTGTTGGCTTAGAATCTTGCCGACCGGCCTCGGTTCCTTCTCGTCGGGATGATCCTGATTCTGATGATCACCCCGAGGGGGAGAACCAAGGAGAAGGTCAAGCCAATATTGAAAATACATCGGCAAGTGTGAAGTAAATGTTGGAGATGTGTTAATGGAAGAAAGAGTACAGGGTGAAAATGTTGAAAGTTCTAGACTTCAAACCAATGTTGATGCTGCTATTTTAGATCTAGTAACTGAAGCAGTTAACAAGGCAGTTGCCCAAATCTTTGAAGACACTGCTGAAGAAATCTTGGATGAAGAAATGGTGATGGAAGAAAGAGCAGAGGTTGAAAATGTTGAGAATGTTGAGAACGATGCTTTGAATGATGAGATTGAAAGAAGGATAATAGAAGTTTTTGGTGATGATTCTGATATGGATGATAATGATGAAGGAATTGAAGTTGTTGATGATGATGAAGAGTTTGTGAATGAGATGATGTTGTTGAATATGCTGAAGATGATGCAGATGTTGAAGCATTGAAAGATAATGTAACATTTGATGAACCAGAGATTGTTGAGAATCCAACAAATGTAGAAGTTGTTGAAGAACCTGTGTTTGAAGAATTTGCAGATTTAGATTATTTTGAAACAGGTCCTTCAGGCAGAGTAGAAGTTGGAGAATCATCTGCTCGTGCTAGCTCAACTCCTCAACATTATAATTTTGAAGATTTCAACAATTTCGATGAACTCAGAAAGACTCCAGAAGCTGCAAGTCAGAATTTCTACAATAACTAAAACCAAAAGACCTGAACTGGAATCAATGTACAAGTTTAAGGAAGCCAGGCAAATCGAAGAATATACAGCGCTTCTTAAACTTACAAAACAATATAACCCAAAGTTGCTGAAAGAACAGAGAAACCATAAGATTTTGGTGCTGATCAGGGTGATCCTAATTAAGAGAGTTTCTATTTCTATCCCATGTTTTCATGTCAAGAGAGATAATAACAAGATCTACCGGTTCACAGAAGCCCAATTTAAACTTTTGCCAGTGGACGACATTATCTTCCTTTACAATCATTTCCTGAATGCCATACAAAGATACCAAGAAGATGTTGTTGCTTTTGATGCTGTGAAAAGATACATGTCAAGTTGCATTCAATATGCTTCATTGGAAGATTTTCAGATAGGATTTGAAGTTGTGAAGAGAAAGATTAATGTGCCCTATCCTGATCAAAGTCTATACACTGCAGATATAGAAAAGCTAAGTATTGGTCATATCATTGAAGAACCATCCTTCGGAGTTGTGTTTTTGAATAGCAGAAAGAAGAAGATTTTCATTCGAATGGATGAACTTGCTTCATATTCTGATGGAACGTTGGAATTTTGTAAGAATGTATTGCTGTGCCTGCAAGAAGATGAGCAAGATGAAAAGAAAAGGGAAGTGTTTGATAAAGCAATCTCCAAGATTAACCAAAGACTCGAGTACAGAGACAGCATTAGAATGATGAGAGAAGCAAAGAATGCTAAGAAGTCTAAGTACGTCGTACGTCAACAAGGAGGTTGTTGGATCAAGTATGAACCTAGCCATCTTCCAGGACCACATAACATTCCTCCAATAAACTTTGAAGCAAATATGAATGTTCCAGCTAACAGACCCGAAGGAGATAACTGGTTCTGGCATCCAAACAAGGGTAGACCACATACAAGAGCTTAAAGAAAGACAAGATTGGATATTTTTGACAAATCACTACTAAGGGGGAGATTGTTAGATATATAAATGTAGTAGGTGATTTGTATGCTTTATATTACTTTGTACTTAGAATGTAAAGTTGTAAGTATGGAAGGGGGCATTGTGTAAATTGTATAGAAGTATATAAACCCCTCCACAATGTAAGTTGTAACCTTTTGACACTAAATACAATCCAATCTTTCACTGAATCTCTCTCTACTCTCTCTCTACTCTCTCTCTCTAGAAACCGCCATTGATAAACTCTAAACACACATAAAAAGCTCAATTATTTCTAACAACTTCACAGTCTTCAAGTCTGGAGTGGGTCCAGTAAATATTATTTCTGGACAAGTCTTCAGAGACTCTCCAGTCTTCAAGTCTGGAGAGAGTCCAGTAAATCTGGACCTAACAAAAGGTGAAGACCTTGTTCCACGTTGCAATGCATATGTTTGTTGATGTTGATAGTTCTTCAAAGTCTACAAAGAAAATTCTTAGAAACTGACGTTAGCCATTTGGCTAACGCCACTCCGACGCTCAAGTCAGTATCACCGTCTTGGAAAAAATAATAATAAGAAAGAAATTAAAGAATAAGAGATCATACCTGATTTTGCCTAAAGACAAAATAAATTATATATGATAGGTCTTGAGATGTATGGCGTTCCAAGCTCTTGGAACTAAAGTACCTTGCAAATCTTGAAGCCAATAAGATCCTTTTCCAGCTTCAGCCTCGATCAAATAAGGACCTTCCCATTTAGGATTCAATTTACCATCTGGTTTGGCCAAA
The DNA here is from genome assembly GCA_034093135.1 of Erigeron breviscapus. Taxonomy (NCBI): domain Eukaryota; kingdom Viridiplantae; phylum Streptophyta; class Magnoliopsida; order Asterales; family Asteraceae; genus Erigeron; species Erigeron breviscapus. The sequence continues at coordinate 68,747,183 of CM067168.1, forward strand.
ACCTTCTTGAGAACTAAATCGCCAACTTGAAATCGTCTTAACCTTAAATTTTTATTATAAGACTTAGCGATTCGTTGTTGATAAGCTGCTATCCTTATTTTGGTTCTTTCTCTTAGTTCATCTACAGCTTCTAGATCTTCAAGCAGTAATTCTCATAAGTTAATAAATTAACTCTAGCAGTAGGTAAATCCATTTCAGTAGGTAAAACTGCCTCAGCTCCAAAGACAAGTGAAAATGGAGTTTGTCCAGTGGCACTTTTCGAAGTTGTTCGATCATCCCATAAGACAAATGGTAATTCTTCAGCCCATTTTCCCTTTGCTTGTCCCAGTCTTTTCTTTAAATTGTTCATAATAATTTTATTGCTCGATTCTGCCTGGCCATTAGCTTGTGGATGGACTGGAGTAGAAGTAATCATCTTGATACTCCATCTCTCACAAAAGTTTGTAGTTTTCATTCCAATAAGTTGCGATCCATTGTTACAAATAATCTCCGTTGGTACTGCAAATCTTGTCAATATGTTCCTTTTAATGAAAGATATAACATGTAATTCATGGATCTTAGCATATGCTTCAGCTTCGATCCATTTGGAGAAATAATCTGTCATAGCCAAAAAATATTTCTTTCCAGCTGAAGATTCCGTCATTGGCCCAACGATATCCATTCCCCATTTCATGAATGGCCAAGGTGATAGAACTGGATACATAGGTTCTGCTGGCTGATGATAAATGTTGCTATGCCTTTGACAAGCATCGCATTTCTTCGCATACTTGTAACATCCCAAACGTTTTGTGTTTGACTATTTGACTTTCCGTTAGTTAACGTTAGGTTCGTTAAGTTATGTGCCTTATATGTGATTATGTGATTAAATGCTTATGTGATTAATGTGAAATGATTAATATGATGTTTAATGAAAGTAATCAAAGTAAAGTTAAGTAATTAAGTGCTTGTTAGTGTGTTAAGACTCCCGGTAGAAAGATAAGCTAAGAAAGTTAAGTTTAGAAGTTGAGGGGCCCTAAGTGTAAGTTTAGGAGTGGATGGCCAGGGATTAGAGGGCAATTAGGCAGCCCTAATTGTCACAAAACATCTGCCATCATACGTGAGAAACCCTCCAGCCGATTCCCCTCTCTTCCAAGCAAGTTTTCCCTCAAGATCCAATCGTTTCGTGCCGTTTTGATCAAGCTTTGTTTAGATCTTAGATCCCTTACATCAAGTGCAGGTAATATAGGTAATATTCTCTTTGAAATCTGATTAATTGAGTCATAGATGAGTATTCAATCCAGGCCATGGGGTTTGGGTTGGGTTAATCAATTAAACGTTTACCGATTTCATGTTATTCGGGTGATTCAATGAGTGATTATGTTGTAAGGATTAAAGGATTGATTGAAGGATTAAAGTCATCAAAAGTACTGTCAAAAAGGTTAATTTTATGTCTCCAGGTCGAATTAATGGTTTGAGTTCATATGGAATTCGATTAAAGGTTTAAAAGTTGGGGTTTTGGTCGAACTGGGTTTCATGCGGCGCATGAGGCTTTCATGCGGCGCATATCTGCCAATTTTTAAAATTGATTTCAGGTGAGAGCCCGATATGCGGCGCATAGAAATTCTATGCGGCGCATAGAATGGGTGCTCAGAATGTTGGATACTTTCTGTGACAAAATTCGATGATTTATGCGGCGCATACTTATTCCATGCGGCCCAGATTTGGATTTGTGCGGCGCATGAGGCTTCCATGCGGCGCATAAAAGAGTCCAGTTTGGTACTTAAGTTTGTTTAGCTTATAGACCGATCTTATACTCATTCTAGGTTGTCGGGAGCACTAAGCAAACACTATAAGATACTCTTAACTTGTTGGTAAGCTGTATCAAGGTAAGATACACTACTTTGACACGCTGAGGGTTCAACAAAAACATGGTTTCATATAAAAACTTCCCAAATGATATCTTGATTGCTTATGGGTATTCGGGGTTACACGGGAGGTGATGTGGGCTATGTAAATGACCATTGAGGCCTGATATGCAGTCCCTATGATATGATATGAAATGATATGATATGTAATGATATGTTATGCTTTGAGATGTAATGAAATGTGCATGATTGTATGTCTTGTTCATCTAGTTCACGAGACTTAATAGGTTGCCATGATACGTGTACGTTTAACGGCCCAAACGTTAATATGATATGTGATAAGGTTTAGGTAATGTGGACACCTAAACTATATGTGATGTAAATCGAGCTCGTAAATGATGTGAAAGTGTTAAGCTTAACCCGTACTTGCCCTTTCCCGGCGGGTGCGTATATGTGGTTGCTCGGGTGGCTCCTTGCAACATAATTAAGTGGTAGAGTATCTCCGGGTGGCCTGATTACCCACCAATGTCTTTGAACATACGGATTACTCCTGGGTTGGCTTGCCATTTCTTAACGACGTTGATGGACAGCCTTAAGGTTTATTCATCTAGTCGGGTGGGACTTATGTAACCATTACAAAGATGTTTGGATGTGATATGTGAAGATGCTAAAGATGGTTAGGCACATTTAGGATGATCTATCCTATATGAATGATGTTAAATGCAAAGATGTGATGTCTTGAGATGATATGTGCCTTAATGATGTAATACGACTTTTATATAATGTTTTAATTGGACAAATGTTTTATAATGATGTGTTATCTTACTTAGCTAATTCGTTAGCTAACACTTGTTTCTTGAAATGTGTTGTCCCTTCGGGTTTAGAAAGTTATGTGATGGATGATGAATAAGAGCGAGACATGGGTAGATTGACTTGAAGATGGCTATAGTTTACCCATAGTGGCTGCTCACTTTAGACTTTGCATTATGTTTGGATATTTACGACTTGTATTCGTATTGTGGTCGGTTGCTTTATGTTGGGTAACCGATGGGTTTCCATTTAAACTTATTTTGATGATATGGCTAGTAACACCAACTAATAAAGGAACCAAACAGATTATGTGGTTTGAACTTTTAAAGTTTACTTCCGTTTTCTTTTGACGCCGTTAGGCGAAAAATTTTAGAAATCCATATTTTTAAACGACAGGTGTTACAAGTGGTATCAGAGAAATGGTTTAAGTGAACCAAGGACTATAGGTTTACCATAGGAATTGGACTTAAACCGATAGAGGATAAGTTAGGCTTAAGTAGGAATGCTTAGCCTTTGAGATGAAATGCTTTAGGACGGGTTTGGGACTGAGTGAGAGTGTAGATTGAGACTTGAATGTGTTTATATGTTGCTGAAATAAATGTTATGTAGCCTTAATCTCTTTGTTCTCACTTTAACCTTTGCTAACCGTCGTCATTGCATTGTAGACAACATGGTTAACACTCGTACTAACAGTCAACGTGAGAGAGCTACTCCAAGCAATGCTCCAGCTGATCAGAATGGGGCTGGAAATGGTGTTAATCAAAGGCCTCCTCGAAGGCCATTACCGGGTGAATTGCCTATTAGATCAGAAATTGATCGGGCTAAACCAGTAATCGAATAGATTCCTACTCAAGCTGAAATGCATGAAGAATTGAGGGCTATTCGAGCCCATTTGTGAAGGACTGAAGAGAAGTTGGCTCAAATGAGAGCTGAAAGGGAAGCAAGCTTGCATCGGGATGAGCATACTGATGGAAACTATTCCAACCGCTCAAACCGTGCTGAGCCATCCATTGTAAGGTCACAGGTTGCTCTAGAGAATGTTGTTGCTGATGTGAATGGTGGGGGAAATGTAGTGGAGCCTCGTGTTGTGGTTGCTCCTCGTGCCACTAACTTTAAGTATGATAGCTTCCAGAAATGTGGTGCGAAAGAGTTTGATGGTACTCAGGATGTTGTAGGTGCTATGGAATGGCTGGATGATATAGAGGTTGTATTTGCTTCATGTTATTGTCCCGAAGATATGAAGGTGTTGTGTGCTTCCCGTATACTTAAGAAGAATGCTCGCAATTGGTGGAGATCTACTACAGTTTCTTTGGCTCCCGAGGTACTAGCTGCCATGCCTTGGGGTACTTTCAGGGAGAAGTTCTTGGAGGAATATGTTGGTACTCGTGAATTGAGGCTGATTGAGAAAGAGTTTAGAGCTTTAACCGCTAAGCCCGGTGCCATAACTGAGTATGCTCACTCATTTATGGAAAAGCTCAAGTTTGTTGGTCACATGGTTCGTAGAGAAGTTGATCAGATTGAAGCTTATTGTGATGGTCTCCCTGCTAGTTATCGTGGCCTTTGTAGGCAACATACTACATTGTCTGCTGCCATTAAGGAGTCCAAAAGGTTAGATGATGATTTCAGGTCTGAGAAAGTGGTTGATAAAGCTGATGATAAGAAGACTGGATTCAAGAGAAGGTTCAATAGGTCATCAAATTCTAATAAGAGGTTTAAAAGTAGTTCTTCCTCGACTGGGGAGAACGACAAGAAGAAGAACAACATATGGTGTTCAGCTTGCAAGTCCCATCATGATGGTCCATGTTCAGACAAGACCAAGAGGTGTGATAAGTGTGGTAAACCGGGGCATGCTGCAGCTGTTTGTAAAGACAAGACTCGTTGTTATAAGTGTCAAGAAACGGGTCATTTGATTGTTGATTGTCCTTAGATGAAGAATGATGGGAAGAAGGTGGTTGCCCAAAAGCAAAAGGTTCAAGCTCTTCAGATGACAGTGGAAGCTGCCAAGGACAACGATGAGGTAGTAAGCGGTACTTTTCTTGTTAATTCAAAACCTGCTTCTGTTCTTTTTGATTCGGGTGCAAATAGGTCTTTTGTGTCTACATTGTTTGCTCCTAAGATCGAAAGAGTTACTACCCCCTTGATTGTTCTATAGAGGTCGAAATTGCTAAGGGTACTATTAGTGACATCCGTGTGGGTTATGATGATTGGTCTATCGAGATTGAGGGTCGTTCCTTTCCGGTCCAGTTATTGCCTACTACTTTTGTCGTTTTTGATATAGTGATAGGCATGGACTGGTTGTTTCAAAATGATGCTACTATTATATGTTCTCAAAAGATCGTTCGTTTCTCTACTTCGGATGGTAAGGTTATTTCAGTATATGGAGATAAGAAGAAAGGGAGCATAAAGATCATTAATTTGATGAAGGCTCTCAACTGCATTCGGCATAATAAGAATCACTTCCTCGCTTATGTTATCGATACATGAAAGGATAAGTCTTCTATCTCTAATGTTGATGTGGTTTCTGAATTTTCTGATGTCTTTTCGGATGATCTTCCCGGTATTCCTCCTGACCGAGAGGTCATTTTTCAGATTGATCTTGTACCTGGTGCTACTCCTGTTGCAAAAGCACCATATCGTTTGGATCCTACTGAAATGAAAGAGCTAATGACTCAGCTCCAAGAGCTACTTGACAAAGGCTTTATACAACCTAGTTCTTCGCCTTGGGGAGCTCCGGTTCTCTTTGTCAAAAAGAAAGATGGTTCTATGCGCATGTGCATAGACTACCGTGAGCTGAATAAGCTAACGGTTAAGAATAAGTATCCTCTCCCGCGTATTGATGATCTCTTTGATCAGCTCCATGGTGCTTCTTACTTCTCTAAGATTGATTTACGGTCCGGTTATCATCAGTTAAAAGTCAAAAAGGAAGATGTAGCCAAGACAGCTTTTCGTACACGATATGGGCACTATGAGTTTCTTGTCATGCCATTTGGGTTGACAAATGCTCCTGTCGCTTTTATGGATTTAATGAATCGGGTATGTTGCCCATTCTTAGATCATTTTGTGATTGTCTTTATTGATGATATTCTGATTTATTCTAAGTCTGAAGCGGAGCACCGTGAGCACTTAAGAGTCGTTCTTGAGGTTCTTAGGGAGAAAAAGTTATATGCAAAGTTCTCCAAGTGTGAATTCTGGCTTCGAGAAGTTCAATTTCTCGGGCATGTTATCTCTTCTAAAGGAATTAAAGTTGATCCCGCAAAGATCGAAGTTGTCTCTAAATGGGAACAGCCAAAGACACCCACGGAATTCAAGAGTTTTCTTGGTTTAGCGGGCTACTACCGAAGGTTCATTCAGGATTTCTCCCGTATAGCTAAGCCTATTACTTAATTGACAAAGAAAGGGGTGAAGTTTGTGTGGACCGAAGCTCAGGAAAAGGCCTTTCAAACGTTAAAGACCAAGTTATGTGAAGCTCCGATCCTTGCCTTACCCGAAGGTACCGATGATCTTGTTGTTTATAGTGATGCTTCTCTTTCAGGTTTGGGTTGTGTTCTTATGCAAAGGGACAAAGTTATTGCCTATGCTTCACGTCAGTTGAAGCCTCATGAAAAGAACTACCCGACCCATGATCTAGAGTTGGTTGCTGTGGTGTTTGCTTTGAAGTTATGGAGGCATTACTTATATGGCACTAAGTGTACCTTGTACATGGATCATAAAAGTTTGAAATATGTGTTCTCACAAAAGGAAATGAATGTAAGACAAAGGAGATGGATGGAACTTCTGAAAGATTATGATTGTGTAATTAAGTATCATCCCGGTAAAGCTAATGTGGTGGCGGATGCATTGAGTAGAAAGGTGCAGAATTTTTCTTGTAGATTGATGAGTATGGTTGTACAAGCTAAGTCGGGGTTACTTGACCGCATCAAGGAAGCTCAAGTTAAGTCTTTGATGAAGGATAACATTGACAAGGAAAGTATTGGAAAGAAGAAACGTCTTGTGATGGAAACGAACAGCCGTGGATTTAGGACATATAAGGGTCGAATTTGGGTACCATTGCTTGATGGTAACCGAGAGTTGATCCTTGAAGAAGCTCATAGGTCAAGATATTCAGTTCACCTCGGTGCTACAAAGATGTATGCAGATTTGAAGCCTATTTATTGGTGGTCGAACATTAAGGGAGAAGTAGCACATTTTGTTGAAAGATGCTTGACTTGTGCTCGTGTAAAGGCTGATCACAAAAAGCCATATGGAATGTTGCATCAGTTAGAGATTCCGGAATGGAAATGGGATGATATTACTATGGATTTTGTGACCAAGCAACCTAGAACAGCAAAGGGAAATGATATGGTATGGGTTATTGTGGATAGGTTGACGAAGAGTGCTCATTTCTTAGCAACACGTCAAGATGTACCATTGATCAAGATGGCAAAGATGTATATAGATGAACTCATCTCAAAGCATGGTGTTCCATTTTCTATTGTTTCAGATCGAGACACGAGGTATGTATCTAGCTTTAGGAAAAGTCTTCAACGAGGGTTAGGTACTAGAGTAAATTTGAGCACGACCTATCATCCTCAAACTGATGGGCAAAGTGAAAGAACAATTCAAACATTGGAGGATATGTTGAGGGCTTGTGTATTAGAGTATGGTGGAGCATGGGATGATCATTTGAAGTTGATTGAATTTGCTTATAATAACAGCTATCATGCAAGTATTGGAATGCCACCATTTAAAATGCTTTATGGTAGAAGGTGTAGGACTCCACGTTATTGGTTAGAGCCCGGCGAAAAGCAAATTACAGGTCCCAAAATTATAGAGATCATAGCTGAAAAAGTTAATATTGCAAAGGAAGCACTTCGTGTAGCAAGAGAACGACAGAAGACTTATGCCGACAAGAAAAGAAGGCCGGTTGAGTTTAAAGTTGGTGATATGGTGATGCTGAAAGTTTCCCCATGGAAAAGAGTTATTCGTTTTGGAAAGAAAGGAAAGTTAAGTCCACGATTTATTGGACCATTTAAGATTTTGAAGCGTATCAAAGATGTAGCTTATCAATTGGAATTGCCTCCGGAATTGGATGGAATTCACAACACATTCCATGTATCTTATTTGAGGAAATGCTTAGCGGAGGAGACTAGTGTTATCCCTATTGAGGATGTGAGTATTGACCCAAGGAAAAGAATGATTGAGGAACCAGTAGCAATACTTGGGAGAAAGCAAAAGAAGCTACGCCGGAAAATGATTGACCTTGTGTTGATCAAATGGAAGCATAACCATGGTGAAAGTCTAACTTGGGAAACCGAATCCGTGATGAAGGAGAAGTATCCAGATTTGTTCATTTCTGATGAGATTCCGGGGACGGAATCCTCTTAAGGGGGAGGTAATTGTAACATCCCAAACGTTTTGTGTTTGACTATTTGACTTTTCGTTAGTTAACGTTAGGTTCGTTAAGTTTATGTGCCTTATATGTGATTATGTGATTAAATGCTTATGTGATTAATGTGAAATGATTAATATGATGTTTAATGAAAGTAATCAAAGTAAAGTTAAGTAATTAAGTGCTTGTTAGTGTGTTAAGACTCTCGGTAGAAAGATAAGCTAAAAAAGTTAAGTTTAGAAGTTGAGGGGCCCTAAGTGTAAGTTTAGGTGTGGATGGCCAGGGATTAGAGGGCAATTACGCAGCCCTAATTGTCACAAAACATCTGCCATCATACGTGAGAAACCATCCAGCCGATTCCCCTCTCTTCCAAGCAAGTTTTCCCTCAAGATCCAATCGTTTCGTACCGTTTTGATCAAGCTTTGTTTAGATCTTAGATCCCTTACATCAAGTGCAGGTAATATAGGTAATATTCTCTTTGAAATCTGATTAATTGAGTCATAGATGAGTATTCAATCCAGGCCATGGGGTTTGGGTTGGGTTAATCGATTAAACGTTACCGATTTCATGTCATTCAGGTGATTCAATGAGTGATTATGTTGTAAAGGATTAAAGGATTGATTGAAGGATTAAAGTCATCAAAAGTACTGTCAAAAAGGTTAATTTTATGTCTCCAGGTCAAATTAATGGTTTGAGTTTATATGGAATTCGATTAAAGCTTTAAAAGTTGGGGTTTTGGTCGAACTTGGTTTCATGCGGCGCATGAGGCTTTCATGCGGCGCATATCTGCCAATTTTTAAAATTGATTTCAGGTGAGAGCCCGATATGCGGCGCATAGAAATTCTATGTGGCGCATAAAATGGGTGCTCAGAATGTTGGATACTTTCTGTGACAAAATTCGATGATTTATGCGGCGCATACTTATTCCATGCGACGCATAGATGCCCAGATTTGGATTTGTGCGGCGCATGAGGCTTCCATGCGGCGCATAAAAGAGTCCAGTTTGGTACTTAAGTTTGTTTAGCTTATAGACCGGTCTTATACTCATTCTAGGTTGTCGGGAGCACTTAGCAAGCACTATAAGATACTCTTAACTTGTTGGTAAGCTGTATCAAGGTAAGATACACTACTTTGACACGCTGAGGGTTCAACAAAAACATGGTTTCATATAAAAACTTCCCAAATGATATCTTGATTGCTTATGGGTATCCGGGGTTACACGGGAGGTGATGTGGGCTATGTAAATGACCATTGAAGCCTGATATGCAGTCCCTATGATATGAAATGAAATGATATGATATGTAATGATATGTTATGCTTTGAGATGTAATGAAATGTGCATGATTGTATGGCTTGTTCATTTAGTTCACTAGACTTAATAGGTTGCCATGACACATGCACGTTTAAGGGCCCAAACGTTAATATGATATGTGATAAGGTTTAGGTAATGTGGACACCTAAACTATATGTGATGTAAATCGAGCTCGTAAATGATGTGAAAGTGTTAAGCTTAACCCGTACTTGCCCTTGCCCGGCGGGTGCGTATATGTGGTTGCTCGGGTGGCTCCTTGCAACATAATTAAGTGGTAGAGTATCTCCGGGTGGCCTGATTACCCACCAATGTCTTTGAACATACGGATTACTCCTGGATTGGCTTTCCATTCCTTAACGACATTGATGGACAACCGTAAGGTTTATTCATCTAGTCGGGTGGGACTTATGTCACCCCTACAAAGATGTTTGGATGTGATATGTGAAGATGCTAAAGATGATTAGGCACATTTAGGATGATCTATCCTATATGAAATATGTTAAATGCAAAGATGTGATGTCTTGAGATGATATGTGCCTTAATGATGTAATACAATTTTTATATAATGTTTTAATTGGACAAATGTTTTATAATGATGTGTTATCTTACTTAGCTAATTCGTTAGCTAACACTTGTTTCTTGAAATGTGTTGTCCCCTCAGGTTTAGCAAGTTATGTGATGGATGATGAATAAGAGCGAGGCATGGGTAGATTGACTTGAAGATGGCTATAGTTTACCCATAGTGGCTGCTCACCTTAGACTTTTGCATTATGTTTGGATATTTATGACTGGTATTCGTATTGTGGTCGGTTGCTTTATGTTGGGTAACCGATGGGTTTCCATTTAAACTTATTTTGATGATATGGCTAGTAACACCAACTAATAAAGGAACCAAACAGATTCCGTGGTTTGAACTTTTAAAGTTTACTTCCGTTTTCTTTTCACGCCGTTAGGGGAAAAATTTTGGAAATCCATATTTTTAAACGACAGGTGTTACAATACTCTTCATCATCTTGCTTCATTGTGGGCCAGTAATAACCTGTTCTTAAAATCTTTGAACATAAAGATCTTCCAGCTGTGTGATTCCCACATTCATTGGTCTCAGGATTTTCTAAGCACCTAAGATATGGTCCTGCAAGAGATTTTCTATACAAAATACCATTGATTATAGAATAATGTGTTGTTTTCATGCGAAAGGCCTTTGGGTTTTCATCTTTAGGAATTGTCCCATTATTTATATATTCAATTATTGGTGTAATCCATGAATTTTGATTGTCCCCAGAATTTTCAGTTTCCTCATTCTGAATAGCTAATATATTAGTTGGTTCTTTTTCTATAGCGGGGTATAATACATGAATTATAGGAATTTTAGTATCCGGTGACATCTTAAGTGTTGATCCTAGATTTGCTAAGGCATCAGCTTCGGTATTTTCTTCTCTAGGCACTTGTTCTATGTCAAACAAATCAAAATTTTCTGCTAGTTTCTTTACTATTTCTAAATATTGCATTAATTTTTCACCTTTCGTAGCATATGTTCCATTAAAATGATTAGCTAAGAATAATGAATCTACATATACCTTAAGATTTCTAATGTTCATATCCTTAGCTAATTGCATACCAGAAATTAAAGCTTCATATTCCGCTTCATTATTAGTGGCTATAAAATGACAATTCACTGCTTGGGGTATGATATCCCCCTGTGGCGATTTTAGTACGATACCTAATCCTATTCCTTTAACTGTCACTTAAATAAGTAATCTATCTAGAACTTGGTATATACTCCTGTAACTGGTCGTCTCCAGTTCAGCGCTTATATTGCAAAGTAACTCCACCATCGACATAGAGGTGTCTTCAGGTAGTACCATCTATTGAGTTGGGACTTACAAGTGGTATCAGAGCAGAAGGCTAAAATACTTGCCTAGATCTGCTTAGATGACTACTACTGAAGGTGGAGATGGTTCTGGTCAAGGTGAAAACCCTTTGAATACTAATACACCACCTATTCAAAATGTTAATACAAACCCTCCTCCTCCTACTGCCCCAAACCATGTCCATGTACATTATTCTAACACTCCTGTTCCAAAATTTGATGGAAACAGTGAGACCTTTGGTACATGGAAGGCCAGAATTCTTTTACATTTTGGTGGGATAGAGAGATATATGCTGAAAATCCTTAAGGATGGACCGTATATACCCATGTCTCTTGGGGTAAGTCCTCTTCTAGATCCAACTGGAAGAAGAGGTTCCAGAGAAAATCTCGAAGACCACTGGTCTGATGAGGATCGTAGACTTGTAGATCTGGACACCAGACTCAAGAACATGATCCTTGGAGCTGTCCCTGAAGATCTAATTCCAACACTTGTGTTGTTCCCCAGTGCCAAGTCAATGTGGGATGAATTAGTTATTTAGTTTGAAGGAGGTGATGACACCATTGTCACCAGAAAGGTTGCCTTGAACAAGAAGTATGAATCCTTCTTTGCTCTGCCCAATGAAAGTCTAATTGGTACTTACACCAGGTTTTCTAGCCTCATTAATCAGTTGAGAGGCTTGGGTGTAGAGAAGGATAAGGATAAGGATATTCTTCTTGAGAAGTTTTGTGATATTCTTCCTTCCAAATGGGAAAATATGGTTCTTGTCTTAAGACAAGGTAAAACCCTGCACAGCCATACTCTTGCATCGCTCTATGGAGCCTTCAGATTCACTGAAGACAATAATGCTGCAAGACTGGTGGCTGAGCAGGATGCCATGAACCATGCCCAGAGTCCCAAGGTTGCTAGTGTAACTGAGCGACCTTGTGCTGCTTTAATGTCTGCAGAGAGTATCCAGGCACACTCAATGAAGGAGATGTTAAACTGTTTCTTGAACTCTGGCCTGGCCACTGAAATAAGTGATGGTTGTGATGAAACTGACGATGATGATCTGGTAGCCATGATCGCTAAAACCTTTAATAGGTTTAAGCATAAATCCAAAAGATTTAATGGCCCAAACAATGCTTCCAGCTTCAGCTCTCTGGATAAAACCAATCTTACCTGCTATAAATGCGGTAAGAAATGTCATTTTATGAAGGAATGCAGATCTAGTCAGATGAACAACCAAACTGGTCCCTCTGTCCCAAATTTCAATCGGCCTGATGATAGCTACAAAGCTAAATATAAGAAGCTTAAGGCCCAGATTGCCCTCCTGTCCATGGAAAAAGAAAAGGATCAGTGCTTAATGGCACAAACTAAGGGAAAATGGGAGTACTCTGATGACTCATCAGCTGATGAAGAAGAGGAAATGGACATGTGTTTCATGGCCTTGGAAGATCAACAGCAGCATGTGGCAAAGGAAGATGTCATCACTTGAAGATGGGTGGACATCATTTTGAAAAAGGTATGTGATTATGACAATCAGGTGGATCCAGAACTGAAACTGGACCTTGCTGAATCATTAAGTGGTGATTTAGCTTTTGTGGAAACTGTTAGAGCAGATAGTGAAAGATATCTGGACACTATCTTAATTGAACTGAACAATGTTAAACCACAACTTAATGATTTACAAAGTGTCCAGTTGGCTCTCAAGGAGTCAGATTTGAAAATTGAGGCTTTAGAATTTGATAATCAAAAATTAATTTCTGATCTTGAAAAAGAACAAATGATTATCAAATCTTGGGTAAAAGCATCTGGAAAGAACTATGATGCATTTTCTAGAACAATTGATGCTCAGAAAAATGCATGGAAATCTGGAGATCTGGAAATGGCAGCTCTCATACCAGATCTTCATGCATTGCCTCCAGCTCTCAGGGTTGAAACTCCTTATGATCAACCTGAGGCTGTTGAAACTGAACCCATTGAGACCACCCCGATTGAGGTTAAACCTGGAGCCAAACAGGCTAGTGCTCCAGTCAAAAAGGCCACTGGTAACAAGCCTTTACCTCAGAAGTCTAAGGAGCCCAAGACCCAAAAGACTAAAACTCCAGCTGAACCAAGGTCCAAGGTTCAGCAGCCTGATGAAAACAATATTTTGTTTAAACTAGAAAGTCAACTCCAACTTTTGTCTCGACAGGTTCAGAGTTGTACTGCCCAGATTAAAAATCTGGAAGGAGGTTCATCACCTCCAGTTGTAAAACAAAATATTAAACCCCCTTCAAAACCAAAACAAAAGAATGTTCCATCTGGAACTAAATCTGATAAAAAAAAGGGGAGCAAGTATCAAATACCAATCATTTTTACTCCTGCACCTGGATCTGGTGAAAAAGATCCAGATGCAGTCTTCAGTTTACCACCACAACAATCAACTGTGACTTCTGTAGAGAAGTCCAGTGAACCCATCAAGAAAAGATGGGTTCACAAAAATAACTGATAATTTTTGTGGGTGTGCAGGGCGATCGAAAGAAGAATATCTGGTATCTGGACAGCGCAGCTGGCCGGACTATGACCGGATGTAATCCCCTGCTTGAAGAGTTCACTGTCTAAGATGGACCGGCAGTGACGTTTGGTAATGATCAAAGTGGAAAGACTGAAGGATATGGTGTGCTCAATAACGGACAGGTCGAATTCAAAAGAGTTGCATTTGTGAATGGTTTGAAATACAACCTGATCAGTGTCAGCCAACTTTGTGATGATGGCTACAGAGTTTTGTTCGATATTGCTCAAGGCACCATATTTAACAAGGATTTGAAAGTGGTGATGGTTGCATCATGGATATGGAACCAGCTCCAAAAGAGCAGTGCTTCTACACCAAGGCTGATGAGGACACCAACTGGCCGTGGCATAAAAGATTATCCCATCTTAATTTCAAAAATATTAACAAGTTGTCTCGCAAACAACTGGTTGATGGGATACCTCTGATTTCTTTCAATAAAGAAAAGCCATGTCCGGGGTGTGAGATGGGCAAGCAAAAAAGGGCCAGTTTCAAGACAAGGCAAAACTTTAGCATCACTGAACCTCTTCACATGCTTCACATGGATCTCTTTGGTCCAGTGAATGTTCAAACTAGAGCTGGAAAGAAGTACACTCTAGTTGTGGTCGATGAATTCACCAGATATTGTTGGGTGGTATTCCTCATATCCAAAAGTGATGCACCTGCTGAAATCATCTCTCTCATCAAAAGAATTGAACTCAAGTATACTCGAAAAGTCTGTCAGTTGCAAAGTGATAATGGTACTGAATTTCAAAATAAGGCACTTGAAACATTTTGCAATGACACTGGCATCTCTCAAAACTTCTCATCAGCACACTCTCCAGAGCAGAATGGAGTTGTGGAAAGAAAGAATCGCACACTGATAGAAGCATCCAGAAGTATGCTATCTGAATCAGGTCTTCCCACCAGTTTCTGGGCTGAAGCAGTTGCAACTACTTGTCACACCCAAAACCGGTCAGTCTACATCAAGAGACATAAGAAGACTGCCTATGAAGTACTCAGCAATCGTAAACCAAATATTGGATATTTTCATGTATTTGGTTGTCCAGTTTATATTTTAAACGATTCCAGTCAGCTTGGAAAGTTTGATGCTAAAGCTGATGAAGGGGTATTTTTAGGTTATTCAGATATTCGAAAGGCCTTTAGAGTTTATAATTATAGACTCCAAAAGGTTCATGAGACAATTCGTGTCACATTCGACGAATCAACTGATGCAATCAACAAGAGACCAAGCCTTGATATCTCTCCAGTCGTTCCAATAAATTTTGGTGAAACTGACCAAGTTCATCAGTCAGTTGTTTCACCAAAAGATGTTTCCAGTTACAACAAATTGGAACCAGTTAAGAAGAAGAGCACCACCAGTGACACTTCATTCTATCCCTCCATCAATTTCAATTTACCACAAGAATTGGTGATTGGATCTGATGTACGTGCCACTCCAATATCAGCACCAGTTCAAACTCCAACTTCTCCAGTTCTTCAAGAAATGCCTTCTAATGAAGAATTTCATGATGCAAATCGTGACCTCATTGACTCTGATGAGGATGTAGAGGTGGTTTGGACTGATCCTCCTCCAGAAGCTACTGCAACTGAAGAAGATCATCAGGTGACTTGCACTGATATTGTTTTACACCAGCCTAGTCAATACAGTAGATGGACTTGAGCACATCCAATTGAACAGATTGTGGGAGATCCAAGTAGTGGGGTTCAGACTAGAAGAGCCACCAGTGAGCAATGCTTAAACGTCACCTTCTTATCACTAATTGAACCGAAGAAGATTGACGAGGCTATGGCAGACCCAAGCTGGGTGGAAGCTATGCAAGAAGAGCTCATCCAGTTTGAAAGGAATAATGTGTGGGAACTTGTTCCTTGTCCACCAGGGTTAAAGAAAGAACCCATTGGTACAAGATGGGTCTACCGAAACAAAATGGATGAAGATGGCAATGTTGTAAGAAACAAGGCCAGATTAGTTGCCCAGGGTTATTGTCAAGCAGAAGGCGTTGACTTTGATGAAACTTTTGCTCCAGTTTCAAGACTTGAAGCCATCAGAATTTTTCTGGCTTATGAAGCCCATCTGCAGTTTAAAGTCTTCCAGATGGATGTCAAAAGTGCGTT
Source organism: Erigeron breviscapus (assembly GCA_034093135.1). Lineage (NCBI taxonomy): Eukaryota > Viridiplantae > Streptophyta > Magnoliopsida > Asterales > Asteraceae > Erigeron > Erigeron breviscapus. Next base: position 68,763,033 of record CM067168.1, read on the forward strand.
CCTTAATGGAACATTGGAAGAAGAAGTTTATGTTAAGCAGACTCCAGGCTTCATCAATGAGAAGCATCCTCACTGGGTCTATACACTGAACAAAGCTTTGTATGGTCTTAGACAAGCCCCAAGAGCCTGGTATGATACTTTAACTAAACATCTTTTTAAAAATGGCTTTCAAAGAGGTGCAATAGATAATACCTTATTTATCTTGAAAGAAAAAGGTAATATCTTATTGGTACAAATTTATGTTGATGACATTATATTTGGTTCAACTGATGATACAATGTGTAAAAATTTTCTAAAATCATGTCATTTGAGTATGAAATGAGTTTAATGGGAGAATTAACATTTTTCTTAGGTCTTCAGATTAAGCAAACTGAAAATGGAATTTTCATAAACCAAGGAAAATATGTCAGAGATTTGTTAAGAAAATACAAATATGATTCTATCCCATCGAAAAACACACCTATTGCAGCACCATTAAATTTGGACTCTGACCCAACTGGCAAACCAGTAAACATCACTGAATATCGTGGTATGGTTGGTTCACTGATGTACTTAACTGCCAGTCGACCAGATATAATGTTTGCAACATGTCTATGTGCCAGGTTTCAGGCTAACCCTAAAGAATCACATTTGCACGCTGTTAAGCATATCTTTAGATACCTGAAAGGGTGTCCTAACCTTGGTCTTTGGTACCCCAAAGGCTCAGGGTTAGATCTAATGGGTTATTCAGATTCAGATCATGCAAGTTGTAAGATAGATAGAAAATCAACAACTGGTGGTTGTCATTTCCTTAGAGGAAAACTGGTAAGTTGGACCAGCAAGAAGCAGACGTCAGTCTCTATGTCCACTGCTGAGGCAGAGTACATTTCTGCAGCCAGTTGTTGTGCCCAGATTCTCTGGATCAAGAACCAGTTACTAGATTATGGTCAAAAGTATACAAGGACCCCAATCTTTTGTGACAACACCAGTGCAATTGCTATATCTCACAACCCAGTGATGCACTCCAAGACAAAGCATATTGACATCAGGTATCATTTTATTCGTGATCATGTTATGAAAGGAGACATTGAATTACATTTCATCCCCACTGACAAACAGCTCGCTGATGTTTTACAAAACCTCTTGATGAGAAAACCTTTAAACATCTCATCAGCGAACTAGGAATGTTAAATCCTTAAAACTGGAGATTTTTGTTATGAACGTGTCAGTGACACTGATGAAGTTCTCCAGTTGAGGAGGTCCAGATAATCTTTGCTCGCCAGGCTATCGAACACCTTTGTGATACTATCTTGGCACTAATCGATTTCTGGATCATCATTTTAGGGGGAAAGGCTCAAAATAATTTTCTGACTAAAATTCGTTTTGTTTGAAAATAGCAACTGGAGAACTCTCCAGTTGGAAACTGGCAATGGACTAATCCTCCAGTGTCCAGGTTCAATCTTGTCTTAATTTTTCATAACGTTAGAAAATACTTGGTCAATATTTGTGTCACGTGATGGCACTCGAGTGTTTTAACCCACTTGGTATCGTCATGTGACGTGTTTAAAGTCATTTTGGTAAATGACAACTGTTTTTATTAGGAAAATGAAAATTAGTGGGCGCGTGGGTAAGTTAAGCCGTCGTAGCATTTAATGCTGACACGGTGAATTATGTTTTTGGTTCAAAATTCAAACTTATTTTGTAAAAATATCTACAAAATTGATTTTTGTTAATAAAATATAATTTTTGGTATTTCATTGGGATCTTGAATTCCTTATAAATACCCTTATTTACTCCGATCACATTTACTTCCCTTTACATTCTTTTCATTTACTTCCCAATCATCTAAAATTGCTTCTTTTCTCTCTCTGCTTCATAAATCAAGAACCCTAATTCCAAAGTTTCAATTTCATTTTCAAATGGCACCTAAATCATCCCGTTCAAGAGATGTAAATCTCCTCTCTGTTCCATATGCTCCTTCACCAGATGTCAAACAGGCATCTGGTGCTCCTGGTAATACTACGCTCATAAAACTAAATCCAAATAATCCGATGGCTAGTTTACAAGGAACCCAAGGGTCTGATGCCGTTATTGGGAGAATCCAAAGATTTTTGAGGGATTCTCCAATCGGACCCTCCTTCTCCTTAAACCCACGCAAGATGTTTCACGACTACTTGTGTGAGTTTTGGTACACCGCTTCTCTTTCTTCCGAATGTTCTTCCATCAGTTTCACATTAAAAGGTGGAACAGTCCGGTGTACCTTATCAGCAGATGTATTGAGGGATGCTCTACACCTCAATTACTGGAGACAAGGAGAGTCTCATGTTGTCATCTCCCCTAACATCAATTTTCGCCAGGTCCTCCTTGACATGGGACACAAGGAGTGCCTCGAAAAAGGGGTTTTGAAAACAAAAGGTGCGATGACCATGAAGGGCCTTACACCTTCATGGAGGTACTTTTTCATCCACCTTGTGGAAAGTATGGGTGGGAGTTCAGGTGGACTTGACCAGATTAACTCCGCACAGGCAGAAATGGCATACTGCCTATGGAATGGTTTGAGAGTGGATTTTGCTGATATCCTATTCAGAAGCCTGGTTCAAAAACTGAAGGGCACCAGGGGACTATGTATCCCCTTCTCCAGGTTTCTCTCTCTCTGTTTTCTACAAATTCTGGGCAGTGAAGCTTATTTAAGCACAGATTCACTTACACTGTCCCAGATTTGTTGAGGAATCTTGACTCTCTAGTATCTGAAGCTGGAGAGGTCGAGATTCCAGAAAGAATGCGGCTGGAATTCGCAAAAACCGATGCACCAGTCCAAGGTGAGTCGGAAAGACAACTGGGCGGGCCTCAAAATAATGAAGGACCCACCAGTTCGTCTGCTGGAATTGTGACCATTGCCGAACCCGGGCAACAGTCTAACCCTCCAGCTCCAGCGTGTCTGTCCCCACAACCATTTACCCTGGAGACCTCCCAACAGGTCTTTCAGGAGTTCCAAAGGCAACAAGAACACGTCGCATTAGGACTTTGTCAACACTTGCCACTGACAGTAGAAACCTGACCAGCCCTCCAGTTTCCTCCCAACAGGAACCTGGAGATAGTCAAATGGGACAACCGCAAGCAGCCACCCTCGTAATTTCTGTAGGAGAGGGTGGTGAAGATGAAACTGGGCTACCCCAACCCAGATTAGAGTTTGAGTCAGCATAAAGTGTCCACGGCCTATCTTCTGACACTTCTATTGCACGAACTGACGACGTCTCTGGCCAGTCACTGCTGGAGACTGAGGTTTCCAACTCTACGGCTGATGATGTTATGATTGTGGATAGAGCAATTATAACTGAGGCAACCCCAGTGACCTCTATCCCTGGTGACGTTACCTCGGTAATTGATCCTCCAACAAATGCAACCTTCCAGGAAACTGGAGAAGGTCATCTGGAGACTGACCCATCTAGTCAGCCCTCAGTTACATTCATGGATCTGGACATGAATGTTAATGACGAGGAAATCCTTATTGAGTCTTCAGATTCAGAAGGTACTGCATCAGACTTGGAGATTTTTTAGTCTTCTGTACAAGATCAAAACCCTTCATCTCAAGTCTCGCCTCCAGATGCTTCAATTTCAGTTTTACCATCCCAAGTAAATGAGCCTACTAATATTCCATTCCCCACATATAACTATATGTCTGGAAACAGACGTATGGCACCATCACCATCTGGGCAGTTCTCACTCCTTCGAGAAATGCCACCCCCACCGCCGCCGTTGTTCACACCTGAGCATTCTCAGCATGAACAACAAATTGTTACTTCAGTCCCTTCTTCTTCTACCACTCCTATTATTACTTCTTCGGCTGCTGCGACTTCAACTGGGGAGGCTTCCCTCAATTTGCCTCCTCCAGTTACTCCAGTAGTAACTGCTGCTGGTCCAGTGACACCTTCCCCTCCGTCACTGGACAGTCAAGTTTTGTCTGTTCAAGCCGATATCCAAAACCTTCTTACCAGGATGGAGGATATTCAAAAGACACTTGACAAAAACACTAAGTCTTTCTCCAGATACCACAAGGATCATCTGACCAATATTAAAGTGGTTGATCTGGGGATTAACAAGTTCTCAACAAATGAAGACTTGGTGTTAAAGAAGCTCAATGAGCTGGTCGGAGGCTGCAACAATCTGGCAACTTCTCTAAAGGAAGCCTTCGACCTCACTCAGTCTAATGTCACAACCTCAATCTCCAATTTGCTGGATAACACTGTCAAAGATCTGAAGTTGACTTAAGGGAGATTGAAAAGCAGGTGAAAGAGTTAGTTGAAAAGCCTGGGTTGAATGTGACTGAGCTTGGGCAGTAGTTGATGGTTTCGGTTGGTCAGAAAATTGATGATACGCTGGGTGCTAGAGATACACAGTTGATTGAAAAGGTGATAGCTGAGATCACCAAGCTGGCCACTCCTTAGGTTGATCTGGCCCCACTCACTAATGAGATCAACCAGTTGAGAGGCAGCATTGATAATTTGAGCACCCATGTATCTAATCATACTCAGTCTATTGACAAACTGACAACTGAAGTTGATAATTTGAAGAAAAAGGATGAGGAAGTTAAGGAACAGGTGGTTTCGGGTCTTCGTGAAGATTCTAAAATTTTGGATGAACTAAAAACTGGTCAGCAACAGGTTACAGCAAATGTTCTGACCCAGTCAAAGGAGACCAACATCTGTGGAGGTCTTTCAGGATGATGTGTGGAATTTTCAAAGAATGCAAGGACATGCAAACATGGCAGCCTCTCGACCGGTTGCCATCTCACCCTTCTGAATGGGAAGCTATAAGGGCAGGTCTAGAAGCTGCCAAGGGGGAAAGAAGTGCAGTCCTTGCACCAGTTGCACCTGGAAGAACTCCATCTGAAAGTCAATCTGGTGGTTAAATGATTGTGGCTGCCAGTACTGAAGCTGGTGAGCAAAGGGTAGAGGAGACCGATGTGATTGATAGAGGGAATGTGAATAAGGGTAAAGCAATAGCATCTGATGAAGCCCAACCGGCCACTGATGTACCAATGTTGGAAACTGGCAATGCTGATATACTTCCTCCAGTTTCTGAAAGTGATAGCAAACGCCTGGCAAGGCTTGGTGATCAAATTAAAGAAAGAAAGAAAATTAAACAAGAAAACCAAGCTAAAGCCAGACAACATCTGGCCAAGTTAAAATTGCTTGATATTAGTGATGCTCACTTGTTGGGAATCACTAAGGAGGAGTATGCTAGAGTGAAAGATGATGTCAGGATAGTGGGTATGTTAAAAGAAATGCTTGACATTGAACTGGACAGGCACTATCCTGATGATGAAGCTGAGCATGATGCCAGAAATTTAAATATATCAGTGGAGAAGACAAAGGAGAACAGGGCCAGTGGGATTCAGAAAAGAATTGAAAATGTAAGAAAGGTTGTGAAAAGGGTCTTGAATCCTCCAAGAAGGAACCCTCAACCAAGAAAACCACTGCATAGAGATGCTGATCTTAGAACCTTCATCGAACCAACTGGTGATGTATCAAATGATGACATCAAGAATGCTGTGCTGGCTGCTGGAGCTGGAGTATTAAAATTTCAAATGAATCTGAAGCTAGAGAGTATTATTCCCAGATCATGGCAACCAGAAGACACAGTGGGGTAATCAATGGTGTTTTTGTAACAATTAAGCCAGGCACCAAGCACTTTCATGTTGAAGTCAGTTATGCTAGAGGGCCACTAGTTAGAACTGACAATCCTGGTGCAATGCAATATGGGTTCTCGGAATGGGTGGAAATGGTGAACTTTTTGGAAGCAAAGGCACAAAAGAATAGGTTTGAGAAAGCTTGGGTTAACTTCTTGAAGGCAAGATTCAACACAAAGAAAATCTGGAGCTTAAGTTGAATATTGATCCTGAAGACTCTCAGCCTATCTCTTCAGTGAGAAAGAAAAGGAGAATTGGCGAAGGGCCATCTTAAATTTTCCTTTCAGTTTATCTGCTTGTATTTTTGTTTACATTCTGTAACCTGTGTAAATTTCATTTCTCTGTATAAATGAAGTTACCAGTTTGTAACCACAAGATAGATAATAGATTAGATCTAACAAACTCAAAAGATAAACCCAAGGCATTTACTGATCTATAAAAATGCCTTGGAAAACTTAGATAGATTTAATCGAACAAGTCTCTCCAGTTCACACTTGTACAGATACAAGAACTGAAAAAGACTTGGCAATAGTTCAGGACAAATAGGGGGAATTTGTTAGGACCAGTTTCAGTGAAACTGGCCAGTCTCCAGTTGCACCTGGAGACCAAGAAGATTTGTCCAGAAATATATAGAAGTCCAGTTGCATCGTACAGTTAACGCAACTGAAGACTTCCTCCAGTTGAGAACTGACCAGTTGAAGAATCATTACAGTTGAAGTCGAAGACAACAAGTGGAAGATAGAGAATGACAATGGCAGCGAAGCCCAGTTGACATTCTAGTCAGTTACAAACTGGAGACCATCAGTGGAAAGCTCTTACAAAGCTTTACACTGATTACGAGGAATTGACTTTTATGCTTTATGTGCTATTACACGGATAATAAGATTTATCTATGTATAAAGTACAAAAAGGTACATAAAGCTGGTTGAGTAAAGTTGCTTTATACTACAACTTTACACAGCATTTTAAGGAATTAAATGTTATTCCTTAAATGTTCTCAACCATATTTGTACGGCCAAAGTTAACATCCCAATGTTAACTTTGCCTATAAATACAAGTCATTGCACAACAAGAATCAACACACTTTGCATATCAGACTTTGCATACAATATTCTTGGTGAACTTGTGCAATATTCTCTCAATCGTAAAAAGGAACATTTCACAACTTTAAGTGTTTCAATTGTTTAGAAAAATTCCAAGTGTAGATCAATTGTAGTTCATAGGTTGTTAGGATATTTACATACTTTGTATTATCTTGGTTCCGCAACAACCTTGTAATTTATTTAAAGTTAATAAATAAATTACACTTGAAAATTACATATTGTCTCACCAATTACTTTACAAGCATTTTATATTATTGCATTATTTTTTACTTATTGTCACTTAAATAAGTAATCTATCTAGAACTTGGTATATACTCCTGTAACTGGTCGTCTCCAGTTCAACGCTTATATTGCAAAGTAACTCCACCATCGACATAGAGGTGTCTTCAGGTAGTACCATCTATTGAGTTGGGACTTACAGTCCTAGGTTCATAAATTAAATTAAAAGCACTTAATTTTACAGACCATTTAGCCATTCTACCAGACACTTTAAGTTTTCTTAGCACACATTTTATAGGATAATTAGTCTTAACATGTATAGCATGCATTTCAAAATAATGTCTAAGTTTAGTAGATGCCATAACTAATGCAAGTATAAGTTTTTCGAGATGAGAGTACCTGGTTTCAGCATCAATTAAACTTTTACTTACATAGTAGATCGGTTGTTGCTGACCTTTGCTTCCTTTACTAGAACAGCGCTTACTGCATTTGATGAAACTGCCATATAGAGATATAGAGGCTCACCATCTTCAGGCTTCACCAGCAATGGTGGAGTGGATAGATACTTCTTTAATTCTTGAAAAGCTGCTTCTTGCTTTTCTCCCCATTCGAACTTTTTATTCTTCTTTAAGATGTCATAAAATTCTTTACATCTGTCAGAAGATCTTGATATGAACCTATTCAAAGCTGCCAACCTCCCGGTTAACCTTTGAATATCTTTAGCATTCGATGGAGACTTCTGGTTCAAGATGGCTTTGATTTGTTCTGGACTTGCTTCAATTCCTCTTTTTGTGACCATATATCCCAGGAATTTTCCAGCGCCTACTCCGAAATTGCACTTTGCAGGATTCAGCTTCATATTATACTTGTCCAGGATATTGAATGCCACTTCAAGATCTTTCAAGTGATCTTCAGCTTTCTTGGATTTGACCACCATATCGTCTATATAGACTTCCATCGTATCCCCCAGTTGGTCTTTGAACATCATGTTAACTAGTCTCCGATATGTTGCACCTGCATTTTTAAGACTAAATGGCATAGCAATATAACAATAAATACCTGTCGGGTCATGAAGGCAGTAGCTTCTTGATCTTCAGGCTCCATTTGAATCTGTTGAAATCCAGAAGAAGCATCCATAAACGTGAGCATCTCATGACCAGAAGTTGCATCGACCATGGCATCAATATGTGGTAGTGGAAATGGATCTTTCGGGCAAGCTTTATTGAGATCTGTGAAGTCTACACAAACTCTCCATTTTCCATTTTTCTTTTGCACCACCACCACGTTTGCAAGCCATTCAGGGAATTTTACTTCCCTTATCATTTTTGCTTTCAATAATCTTTCCACATCTTCTTGAATAATAGCGTTTCTTTCTGGAGCGAATTTCCTTCTTTTTTGTTGAATCGGCTTGAAACTTTTATCAATTCCAAGCTTGTGTGTAATAACATCTTTAGATATTCCTGTCATATCTTCTTGCTTCCAAGCAAAAGTCTTCATTCTGGTTTTTAGAAAGTCAGTGAGTTTGACTTCTAATTCTTTTGAAATTTTTGCCCCCACCAATACTTTAATGTTAGGATCTTCAGGAACCAGAATAATTTCTTTAACATCCTGCTCCTCTGGCTCAATAACATCGAAGATCCTCTTCTGTAATTGCTATTGTGAAGTCGACTTTGCTGCTGACTTCATGGTGGATGTATAGCATTCTCTAGCCTCTTGTTGATCTCCTTTAACAGTGACCACTCCCCAAGGTGTTGGTAGTTTAACACATTGGTGATAGGTTGAAGGCACTTCCTTCATTTCATGAATCCAGGGCCTTCCCAAAATTATGTTGCAGCCTGGAAGAGTATCGACGACGCAAAATTTATGCATGGAATTAATCCCACCAACATACACCGGTAGCTTAATTTCGCCAACAGTATACTTGGTTTCACCACTGAATCTAATTAAAGGTGACGCCTTGCCAGTGATGTCTTCTTCTGAAATGTCCATTCTTTTCAATGTTTCCATCTTGATTATATTTACTGAGCTCCATTATCTATTAAGATCCTGCGAACATAAGGGTTAGCAATAAATAAAGTGATAACCAAACCGTCATGATGAGGTTCCAGTAAGTCATCGAAGTCGTCTTCCTCAAAAAAGACAAAATCCGAATATGAAATTGATGCTTTCTTCACGCTTTTTTCTCCTTTATCTGGTTTGCTTTGCTTAGCAAATCTTTTTGCTGCTGAGTATGTTGTCCCACATACTTCCGATCCGCCAGAAATGGTGTTAATTACTCTTGCATCTGGAGGTGGAGAATCTGCTTTTTGAGTTGGCTTAGGCTTTGAAAAATTCACGCCTTCAAGATCTTTAGCCTTCTTCCTTCCAAGGAGTTCTATAAGATATCCTTTATCTAGAAGAGTGGAGATCTCCCTTCTCAACATCTTGCAATCTTCAGTGAGATGGCCGAAGTCTTCGTGATATGCACACCATTGGCTATGATCCTTCTTTTTGAAATAAGAATCATTTTTCTTCTGTGGCCATCTTACTTTGTCTCCAAGATCTCTAAGCGCCATTATAACGCTAGGTGTTCCTACTGAAAAGCAGTATGTTGAAAGTGCAGGATAATCAACCCCATCATCTTCTTCGACTGAATTAACTTGATTATCAACATGTCATGTGTATTGTGTAAGGTTTGTTTCTTGGCTTGAACACTGGAGTTTTTGCCTTCCGATTTGGACGATCATATGATAAAGCTTCCAATTTTGAAGAAGTTAATTCATTTTCTTCAAGCCTTATAAATCTTGCAGCCTTGCTTTTGCCTCATCCAGATTTCTGCATGGCGTCATAATAAGATCTTCTTGGAATTTGGATCCTTTGAGACCTCTCTGCAAAGCTTGAATAGCGGTCAACATATCTAATTTCGGAATATTAAGTGATTCTTTCGTAAACCTAGTCATAAAATCTCTAAGTGATTCATTAGGTTTTTGAGTGATTTTATAAAGATCATCAGTCAATTTTTCGAAAGTCCTACTACAAGAAAATTGACTATAAAATAAATTAGTTAAATCTGCAAAAGAGTTAATAGATAAAGGAGGCAAACTCTGCAGCCATTTTAAGGCTGATCCAGAAAGTGTAGATCAAAGCTTCTACATAAGCAAGCTTCTTTTAGGTTGGAGGAAAGACAGGCACAGTCTCCATCTTCTCCAAATATAGTGCTATATGCTCTTGAGGATCTGTAGTTCCATCGTATGGCTTCATATTTGGAACTTGAAACTTCTTTGGGATTTCCACGTTAGCGATCCTTTCACCATATCTGTTGATAAGGTAGGATGCTGGGTTGACCTCTGGAATTGGATTACAGAATCCAGGAACGCTTGAAATCATATCTTTAAGCCTCTGAAACTCCCTTGCGATATATTCGTTTGATCCTTGACCCTGCGATGAATTAGTAAAACCAAACGAACCAGTAAAATTATTAGAATTATGTAAACCTGCACTCATGGACGCGGATGCTCCAGCAGCCTGAGTATTTTGTGGAATATTGCTCCCAAAATTCGGAGTTGCAGTTGGGAATGACGTGCTTTGCGGTGCAGATCCAGGGGCTGCAGATGCTCCTGGAGTCGAAAATAGATTTCTTGGAGTGAATGATGGTCCATTCTCTGAAATCCTGGACTCCAAGATCTTAAATTGAGCCTGATTAAATTCCGGATTTGTTTTGATCGTATCGTTAATATTCTGCAAAATAGTAAACAGATTAGGCATGTTTTCAAAATCATTATTTTGAGCAGAATCTCTAGATCCAATATTAAATGGATCTGGATAGCTGATGTGACCAATTTATACCCATCGCCCACATCGTTATTGGCCTTTTTATTATATGTTTTTAGTCGATTTTGTGGCATTTGGCGCGTTTATGGGTTTTGTTAGTGGTTTCAGGTTCTAAACAGGTGACGTTTCCGTTTGGTGCAATTTCAAGTAATTTTGAGGCCATGAAGTTGATTGAGAGTTCGAGAGTTATTAAGGTGAAAAGAGATAGAAAATATGCAAGTCTTCATAAGTTGATGTGTGGCCTTCGGTTCAGTATATTTATACTGCGACGCAGTGGTGGTGAACAAGTCCACTGCGCCGCAGTCATCTCAAGGAAATGAGCATCGAGTCCAGTAATATTATACTGCGCCGCAGTGGGGGTGACCAAGGCCCACTGCGCCACAGTCAGCTAGTGGAGAAAGGAGAACTCAACCAGTAACATTGGACTGCGCCGCAGTGGGGTTTGCAGGTGCCCACTGCGCCGCAGTCAGCCTTGACCAACGAGCACCAAAGGCAGTGTATAAGCACTGCGCAGTGGGGGCATCACTCGCCCACTGCGCCGCAGTGAGAGTACGGGGCTGAAAGGTTTTGGGCAGCTTTTGCTTCAGATTAAAGGGAGGTATAAATAGAAAACATAACCTAATTCCCAAAGCATCAAGTTTTCTTTCTAGGAGCTGCACTACAAGGAACACCTTCAAGGATCAAATCAAGATTTCATCGTCTTCCGATTCATTGAAGATTCACGTGCACCCATCTAGATCGTATCTATTTTATTGTCTCGCAATTTCTATTTCTCAAACGATTGGTACATCATGTTTTTCCTTTATTTTGATTGTTATTTCAATTTAATCATGAGTGGCTAATCTTTTAATCACCCACCTTGATGAAACTAGACGAATGACGTGATTGCTATATGTTTTAATTCCAAGAGTTGATTTCATTTATCGTTGTGTCGAGATCTTGATGATTTAATTCCTTTATATTTATTATTATGATATTGGTGGCATGTGTGTCCTTCGTTAGTGGTACTAGTTTGATACAGATGTGATTTTCAAACGGTTGCTTGTCTATGAGCAATTATCACTAGTTCATGGTATGATAGTGAATGTCATTTTAATAAAAGGAATATTTGTCAACGTGTTTAGAAACGGTTGGTGGTACCACATTTTAATTCACATAGGCACAATTGGTAATTTGTTGATCAAGCAAACTAATTGTTGGTAAGGTTGTCTAGGCATTGGTGGTACCGGCTTGGGTAATTAAACTAGCAACTTAGGTGATTGGGTGCCTTGTGAGCGGTTGGTGGTACCACGCGAGCATTTTATCCTTTCACGATTATCGTGTCAACTCTCAATGAATTTGGTCTTAATTGAATGCAATCATGTTTGAAGTCTAGCGAAGTCAAGGTGGATGATCTTTACTATTATTGTTTGAAGCTTTACCTTTACTTTTACGTGTTTAGTCTTTTAAATTTACTTTAATTTATTTGTCAAAGTGAGATTCAAAGTGTTCCACCCTGTTTTCCAAACTACTTTATTAGACAATTGATTCAAACCAATCCCCGTGAACGAACCTGGACTTACTTTGTAACTATATTGCATACGATCGGGTCCACTGCCCGATAGTGTGTAGTAGTGAGTTTCGAGGTACTTCTAGTTTTAAATTTTAAACTCGATTTAGCACATCAATAGCCTTCAGAATTATAAAAGCTCGATCGTTCTGCTCGGCCAGATCCAGTGTTGAATTGAGACGAAATTCCCGCAGGAACATCTCCAGCAGCATCATTGGCCTGATCAGTAGGTCCCTTATCTTTGTTTTGAGTCGTGTTATTCCTGTTCCTTCGATACGAATTATTTCCTGCAGAATGACCAATCATAGAAGAAGAAACAGCAGGAGCAGTTTGCGAAGAGTTAGTTGGTTGAGTCGACATTTTTGGAATTAATTTCGGAAAATTGGTTTTCTTTGATAAAAATTGAAAATTTTAATCGATTGAAAGCACCTTTTGCCCCAACTTGTTTTGGTCAAAAATTATCCAAGATAATCTACCTTGAAGACTTAGATTAATTATGTAACCAAACTTTCGTTCGTGAGGTTAAGGGCTTGTAAAATATGTAGTTTCAAAGATGCGTTTTGAAGTAAAAAAGATTTGCTTAAAAAGATGTCGACTAAACAAGGATTGGAAGACAAAGATAATCGTAAATAAAGAACTTAAACGTATCAAGATAATGCTAAGAACAGAATGTAATGCTAATTATAATGAAGATCTAATAATTAATGAAATAAAAGTAAAGATGAAGGAACAAGAACACCAAGATTTGTTGACGAGGAAAAGCCGTTAATCCTTATGGATCGCCGGCATAAAAACCCCGGGAGGAAACAATCATCCTTACCTTTGTTCTCTTATTAATGATTGTTAAAATGATTACAATGGTGGAATTCGGTTGATCAATATTGCTAAGTGTGAGAATAAAGATCGTGAGCAGTGTGTGTGAATACAAGTGTATAGTGTTGTAGCAAGTGAGTAAAGGATATCCTAAATCGATCAGCCTCATTCGTTTATATAGACCTAGATGCTAACTAACTATGCGAGTTTGTAGGGATCTTCCAGGTCTTCAGTATTTGAACGTTGGAGAGTATCTTGCCCAGTCAAGTGAACGTTGAAGTATTTTCCTCATGATGAAATCAACTTGAAGTCCGATTATGTTGGGAGACTGAGTCTTCTTTGCGTGTTGATGATTAATCCCATGTGTGAATTCCTCTTTGCACCGTTGGAGATATTTTCCACAACTTTATATCGAATATTTTGGAGTCTGCCCACTTAACTCACGTGGAAATGATAATAACAAGTAATTCATAACGTTAGCGAGATAATAATAAGTCATCAGAATATCCATAAATGTCAAGATCCTGATAAGTCAAGATCTTAAGCTTTCAAGATATTGGTACTTGAAATTTCACCCATAACACTTATGCTGCAAAAGGTGAAAAACTAATGCAATATTTAGAAATAGTAAAGAAAATAGCAGAGAACTTTGATTTGTTTGACATAGAACAAGTGCCTAGAAAAGAAAATACCGAAGCTGATGCCTTAGCGAATCTAGGATCAACACTTAAGATGTCACCGGATACTAAAATTCCTATAATTCATGTATTATACCCCGCTATAGAAAAAGAATCAACTAATATATTAGCTATTCAAAATGAGGAAGCTGAAAATTCTGGGGACAATCGAACTTTCATGGATTACACCAATAATTGAATATATTAATAATGGGACAATTCCTAAAGAAGAAAACCCAAAAGCCTTTCGCATGAAAACAGCACATTATTCTATGATCAATGGTATTTTGTATAGAAAATCTCTTGCAGGACCATATCTTAGATGCTTAGAACATCCTGAGACCAATGAGGTTCTTAAAGATATACATGAAGGAGAATGTGGAAATCACACAGCTGGAAGATCTTTATATTCGAAGATCTTAAGAACAGGTTATTATTGGCCCACAATGTAGCAAGATGCTGAAGAATATGCGAAGAAATGTGATGCTTGTCAAAGGCATAGCAACATTTATCATCAGCCAGCAGAACCCATGTATCCAGTTCTATCACCTTGGCCATTCATGAAATGGGGAATGGATATTGTCGGGCCAATGACGGAATCTTCAGCTGGGAAGAAATATTTTCTGGCTATGACAGACTATTTCTCAAAATGGATTGAGGCTGAAACATACGCCAAGATTCATGAATCACATGTTATATCTTTCATTAAAAGGAACATATTGACAAGATTTAGAGTACCAGCGGAGATTATTTGTGATAATGGATCACAATTTATTGGAAAGAAAACTACAAACTTCTGTGAGAGATGGGGCATCAAGATGATTACTTCTACTCCAGTCCATCCACAAGCTAATGGTCAGGAAGAATCGAGCAATAAAATTATTATGAATAATTTAAAGAAAAGACTGGGACAAGCGAAGGGAAAATGGGTTGAAGAATTACCATTTGTCTTGTGGGCTGATCGAACGACTTCGAAAAGTGCCACTGGACAAACGCCATTTTCACTTGTCTTTGGAGCTGAGGCAGTCCTACCAACTGAAATGGATTTTCCTACTGCTAGAGTAAATTTATTAACTTATGAGAAAAATAAAGAACTACTGCTTGAAGATCTAGAAGCTGTAAATGAGATAAGAGAAAGGACCAAGATAAGGATAGCAGCTTATCAACAACGAATCGCTAAGTCTTATAATAAAAATCTAAGGTTGAGACGATTCCAAGTTGGTGATTTGGTTCTCAAGAAAGTCTTGGCTAAACCGGATGGTAAATTGAATCCAAAATGGGAAGGTCCTTATTTGATCGAGGCTGAGGCTGGAAAAGGATCTTATTGGCTTCAAGATCTACAAGGTACTTTAGTTCCAAGAGCTTGGAATGCCATACATCTCAAAACTTATCATGTGTAATTTATTTTGTCTTTAAGACAAAAATCAGGTATGATTTCTTACTCTTTTTATTCTCTATTTGTTTTATTTATTATTATTCTTTTGAAGATGATGATACTGACTTGAGCGTCGGAGTGGCGTTAGCCAAAGGGCTAACGCCAGTTTCTAAGAATTTATTTTGTAGAATTCGAAGAACTATCAACATCAACTAACACATGCATAACAACTTGGAACAAGGTCTTCACCTTTTGGCTTTCACGCCAACTTTTGGTTGAAGGTTTTCACCTTCTCTTAAATTCGCCCGTGTCGCAAGTTAATTAATTTCACGGTTGAAGGGTTAAATTCCAAGGTCGTCGAAATTAATTCTATTGGTTGTCGATGTTACCATCGATCTCCCGAATTGTCTAACCACGCCACCCATTACACAAACACACGAAAATGGCTAACTGTCACACCCCGTTGTTAATAAATTACGAGTTGTCACAGCATCCCCGACTTCTAAGGATTTCGTCCCGAAATCAAGTCTTGCTTAGTAAAAAGATGAGGATACTTACCCCTCATATAGTCCTCACGTTCCCAAGTCAAGTCTGGTCCGTGTTTTGAGTTCCAACGAACTTTGACCAACTTGATACGACTTCGTCTAAGCTGTTTGAGCTGTTGGTCTAAAATTTCAACAGGCTCCTCTACAAATTGAAGAGAGTCATTCACTTGCAACTCTTCCACAGGTACAACCAACGTTTCATCAGTTAAACATTTCTTTAGATTCGATATATGAAATGTGGGATGAACATGTTCAAGCTCCTGGGGTAAATCGAGCTTATAAGCCACGGAACCAATCCTTCGAACAATTTCGAATGGTCCGATATAACGGGGACTAAGTTTTCCTCTCACGCCAAAGTGTGCAGTGCCTTTCAAGGTGACACTTTCAACATAACTTTATCTCCCACTTGAAACTCAAGTGGTTTCCTCCTACGATCTGCATAGCTCTTTTGGCGATCCTGAGCCGCCTTTAGCCGTGCCCTAATTTCGACAATCTGGTCAGTAGTCCTCTGAACCAGTACATACTTGTACAAACGACGCTCACCAGCATCAAGCCAACAAACAGGCGATCTACATTTCGCCCATACAAAGCTTCAAAAGGCGCACACTTTATGCTTGTGTGATAGCTGTTATTATATGAAAATTCAGCTAACGACAAAAAGGTATCCCAGCTACCTTTGAAATCGATAACACATGCCCGAAGCATGTCTTCTAACGTCTGAATGGTACGCTCACTTTGCCCGTCCGTCTGTGGATGGTAAGCCGTACTCAATTTCAACTGAGTGCCCAAAGCGTCTTGAAAATATCTCCATGATTGAGAAGTAAAACGACCATCACTGAT
>CM067168.1:68780631-68796418 GCA_034093135.1 Erigeron breviscapus
CATTGAATTACATTTCATCCCCACTGACAAACAGCTCGCTGATGTTTTTACAAAACCTCTTGATGAGAAAACCTTTAAACATCTCATCAGCGAACTGGGAATGTTAAATCCTTAAAACTGGAGATTTTTGTTATGAACGTGTCAGTGACACTGATGAAGTTCTCCAGTTGAGGAGGTCCAGATAATCTTTGCTCGCCAGGCTATCGAACGCCTTTGTGATACTATCCTGGCACTAATCGATTTCTGGATCATCATTTTAGGGGGAAAGACTCAAAATAATTTTCTGACTAAAATTCGTTTTGTTTGAAAATGGCAACTGGAGAACTCTCCAGTTGGAAACTGGCACTGTTAAATCCTTAAAACTGGAGATTTTTGTTATGAACGTGTCAGTGACACTGATGAAGTTCTCCAGTTGAGGAGGTCCAGATAATCTTTGCTCGCCAGGCTATCGAACGCCTTTGTGATACTATCCTGGCACTAATCGATTTCTGGATCATCATTTTAGGGGGAAAGACTCAAAATAATTTTCTGACTAAAATTCGTTTTGTTTGAAAATGGCAACTGGAGAACTCTCCAGTTGGAAACTGGAACTGGACTAATCCTCCAGTGTCCAGGTTCAGTCTTGTCTTAATTTTTCATAACGTTAGAAAATACTTGGTCAATATTTGTGACACGTGATGGTACTCGAGTGTTTTAACCCACTTGATATCGTCATCTGACGTGTTTAAAGTCATTTTGGTAAATGACAACTGTTTTTATTGGGAAAATGAAAATTAGTGGGCGCGTGGGTAAGTTAAGCCGTCGTAGCATTTAATGCTGACACGGTGAATTATGTTTTTGGTTCAAAATTCAAACTTATTTTGTAAAATATCTACAAAATTGATTTTGTTAATAAAATATAATTTTTGGTATTTCATTGGATCTTGAATTCCTTATAAATACCCTTATTTACTCCGATCACATTTACTTCCCTTTACATTCTTTTCATTTACTTCCCAATCATCTAAAATTGCTTCTTTTCTCTCTCTGCTTCATAAATCAAGAACCCTAATTCCAAAGTTTCAATTTCATTTTCAAATGGCACCTAAATCATCCCGTTCAAGAGATGTAAATCTCCTCTCTGTTCCATATGCTCCTTCACCAGATGTCAAACAGGCATCTGGTGCTCCTGGTAATACTACGCTCATCAAACTAAATCCAAATAATCCGATGGCTAGTTTACAAGGAACCCAAGGGTCCGATACCCTTATTGGGAGAATCCAAAGATTTTTGAGGGATTCTCCAATCGGACCCTCCTTCTCCTTAAACCCACGCAAGATGTTTCACGACTACTTGTGTGAGTTTTGGTACACCGCTTCTCTTTCTTCCGAATGTTCTTCCATCAGTTTCACATTAAAAGGTGGAACAGTCCGGTGTACCTTATCAGCAGATGTATTGAGGGATGCTCTACACCTCAATTACTGGAGACAAGGAGAGTCTCCTGTTGTCATCTCCCCTAACATCAATTTTCGCCAGGTCCTCCTTGATATGGGACACAAGGAGTGCCTCGAAAAAGGGGTTTTGAAAACAAAAGGTGCGATGACCATGAAGGGCCTTACACCTTCATGGAGGTACTTTTTCATCCACCTTGTGGAAAGTATGGGTGGGAGTTCTGGTGGACTTGACCAGATTAACTCCGCACAGGCAGAAATGGCATACTGCCTATGGAATGGATTGAGAGTGGATTTTGCTGATATCCTATTCAGAAGCCTGGTTCAAAAACTGAAGGGCACCAGGGGACTATGTATCCCCTTCTCCAGGTTTCTCTCTCTCTGTTTTCTACAAATTCTGGGCAGTGAAGCTTATTTAAGCACAGATTCACTTTACACTGTCCCAGATTTGTTGAGGAATCTTGACTCTCTAGTATCTGAAGCTGGAGAGGTCGAGATTCCAGAAAGAATGCGGCTGGAATTCGCAAAAACCGATGCACCAGTCCAAGGTGAGTCGGAAAGACAACTGGGCGGGCCTCAAAATAATGAAGGACCCACCAGTTCGTCTGCTGGAATTGTGACCATTGCCGAACCCGGGCAACAGTCTAACCCCTCCAGCTCCAGCGTGTCTGTCCCCACAACCATTTACCCTGGAGACCTCCCAACAGGTCTTTCAGGAGTTCCAAAGGCAACAAGAACACGTCGCATTAGGACTTTGTCAGCACTTGCCACTGACAGTAGAAACCTGACCAGCCCTCCAGTTTCCTCCCAACAGGAACCTGGAGATAGTCAAATGGGACAACCGCAAGCAGCCACCCTCGTAATTTCTGTAGGAGAGGGTGGTGAAGATGAAACTGGGCTACCCCAACCCAGATTAGAGTTTGAGTCAGCATAAAGTGTCCACGGCCTATCTTCTGACACTTCTATTGCACGAACTGACGACGTCTCTGGCCAGTCACTGCTGGAGACTGAGGTTCCCAACTCTACGGCTGATGATGTTATGATTGTGGATAGAGCAATTATAACTGAGGCAACCCCAGTGACCTCTATCCCTGGTGACGTTACCTCGGTAATTGATCCTCCAACAAATGCAACCTTCCAGGAAACTGGAGAAGGTCATCTGGAGACTGACCCATCTAGTCAGCCCTCAGTTACATTCATGGATCTGGACATGAATGTTAATGACGAGGAAATCCTTATTGAGTCTTCAGATTCAGAAGGTACTGCATCAGACTTGGAGATTTTTTAGTCTTCTGTACAAGATCAAAACCCTTCATCTCAAGTCTCGCCTCCAGATGCTTCAATTTCAGTTTTACCATCCCAAGTAAATGAGCCTACTGAAATACCATTCCCCACATATAACTATATGTCTGGAAACAGACGTATGGCACCATCACCATCTGGGCAGTTCTCACTCCTTCGAGAAATGCCACCCCCACCGCCGCCGTTGTTCACACCTGAGCATTCTCAGCATGAACAACAAATTGTTACTTCAGTCCCTTCTTCTTCTACCACTCCTATTATTACTTCTTCGACTGCTGCGACGTCAATTGGGGAGGCTTCCCTCAATTTGCCTCCTCCAGTTACTCCAGTAGTAACTGCTGCTGGTCCAGTGACACCTTCCCCTCCGTCACTGGACAGTCAAGTTTTGTCTGTTCAAGCCGATATCCAAAACCTTCTTACCAGGATGGAGGATATTCAAAAGACACTTGACAAAAACACTAAGTCTTTCTCCAGATACCACAAGGATCATCTGACCAATATTAAAGTGGTTGATCTGGGGATTAACAAGTTCTCAACAAATGAAGACTTGGTGTTAAAGAAGCTCAATGAGCTGGTCGGAGGCTGCAACAATCTGGCAACTTCTCTAAAGGAAGCCTTCGACCTCACTCAGTCCAATGTCACAACCTCAATCTCCAATTTGCTGGATAAAACTATCAAAGATCTGAAGTTGACTTAAGGGAGATTGAAAAGCAGGTGAAAGAGTTAGTTGAAAAGCCTGGGTTGAATGTGACTGAGCTTGGGCAGTAGTTGATGGTTTCGGTTGGTCAGAAAATTGATGATACGCTGGGTGCTAGAGATACACAGTTGATTGAAAAGGTGATAGCTGAGATCACCAAGCTGGCCACTCCTTAGGTTGATCTGGCCCCACTCACTAATGAGATCAACCAGTTGAGAGGCAGCATTGATAATTTGAGCACCCATGTATCTAATCATACTCAGTCTATTGACAAACTGACAACTGAAGTTGATAATTTGAAGAAAAAGGATGAGGAAGTTAAGGAACAGGTGGTTTCGGGTCTTCGTGAAGATTCTAAAATTTTGGATGAACTGAAAACTGGTCAGCAACAGGTTACAGCAAATGTTCTGACCCAGTCAAAGGAGACCAACAATCTGTGGAGGTCTTTCAGGATGATGTGTGGAATTTTCAAAGAATGCAAGGACATGCAAACATGGCAGCCTCTCGACCGGTTGCCATCTCACCCTTCTGAATGGGAAGCTATAAGGGCAGGTCTAGAAGCTGCCAAGGGGGAAAGAAGTGCAGTCCTTGCACCAGTTGCACCTGGAAGAACTCCATCTGAAAGTCAATCTGGTGGTTAAATGATTGTGGCTGCCAGTACTGAAGCTGGTGAGCAAAGGGTAGAGGAGACCGATGTGATTGATAGAGGGAATGTGAATAAGGGTAAAGCAATAGCATCTGATGAAGCCCAACGGCCACTGATGTACCAATGTTGGAAACTGGCAATGCTGATATACTTCCTCCAGTTTCTGAAAGTGATAGCAAACGCCTGGCAAGGCTTGGTGATCAAATTAAAGAAAGAAAGAAAATTAAACAAGAAAACCAAGCTAAAGCCAGACAACATCTGGCCAAGTTAAAATTGCTTGATATTAGTGATGCTCACTTGTTGGGAATCACTAAGGAGGAGTATGCTAGAGTGAAAGATGATGTCAGGATAGTGGGTATGTTAAAAGAAATGCTTGACATTGAACTGGACAGGCACTATCCTGATGATGAAGCTGAGCATGATGCCAGAAATTTAAATATATCAGTGGAGAAGACAAAGGAGAACAGGGCCAGTGGGATTCAGAAAAGAATTGAAAATGTAAGAAAGGTTGTGAAAAGGGTCTTGAATCCTCCAAGAAGGAACCCTCAACCAAGAAAACCACTGCATAGAGATGCTGATCTTAGAACCTTCATCGAACCAACTGGTGATGTATCAAATGATGACATCAAGAATGCTGTGCTGGCTGCTGGAGCTGGGAGTATTAAAATTTCAAATGAATCTGAAGCTAGAGAGTATTATTCCCAGATCATGGCAACCAGAAGACACAGTGGGGCAATCAATGGTGTTTTTGTAACAATTAAGCCAGGCACCAAGCACTTTCATGTTGAAGTTAGTTATGCTAGAGGGCCACTAGTTAGAACTGACAATCCTGGTGCAATGCAATATGGGTTCTCGGAATGGGTGGAAATGGTGAACTTTTTGGAAGCAAAGGCACAAAAGAATAGGTTTGAGAAAGCTTGGGTTAACTTCTTGAAGGGCAAGATTCAACACAAAGAAAATCTGGAGCTTAAGTTGAATATTGATCCTGAAGACTCTCAGCCTATCTCTTCAGTGACAAAGAAAAGGAGAATTGGCGAAGGGCCATCTTAAATTTTCCTTTCAGTTTATCTGCTTGTATTTTTGTTTACATTCTGTAACCTGTGTAAATTTCATTTCTCTGTATAAATGAAGTTACCAGTTTGTAACCACAAGATAGATAATAGATTAGATCTAACAAACTCAAAAGATAAACCCAAGGCATTTACTGATCTATAAAAATGCCTTGGAAAACTTAGATAGATTTAATCGAACAAGTCTCTCCAGTTCACACTTGTACAGATGCAAGAACTGAAAAAGACTTGGCAAAATTTCAGGACAAATAGGGGGAATTTGTTAGGACCAGTTTCATTAGAAACTGGCCAGTCTCCAGTTGCACCTGGAGACCAAGAAGATTTGTCCAGAAATATATTGAAGTCCAGTTGCATCGTACAGTTAACGCAACTGAAGACTTCCTCCAGTTGAGAACTGACCAGTTGAAGAATCATTACAGTTGAAGTCGAAGACAACAAGTGGAAGATAGAGGATGACAATGGCAGCGAAGCCCAGTTGACATTCTAGTCAGTTACAAACTGGAGACCATCAGTGGAAAGCTCTTACAAAGCTTTACACTGATTACGAGGAATTGACTTTTATGCTTTATGTGCTATTACACGGATAATAAGATTTATCTATGTATAAAGTACAAAAAGGTACATAAAGCTGGTTGAGTAAAGTTGCTTTATACTGCAACTTTACACAGCATTTTAAGGAATTAAATGTTATTCCTTAAATGTTCTCAACCATATTTGTACGGCCAAAGTTAACATCCCAATGTTAACTTTGCCTATAAATACAAGTCATTGCACAACAAGAATCAACACACTTTGCATATCAGACTTTGCATACAATATTCTTGGTGAACTTGTGCAATATTCTCTCAATCGTAAAAAGGAACATTTCACAACTTTAAGTGTTTCAATTGTTTAGAAAAATTCCAAGTGTAGATCAATTGTAGTTCATAGGTTGTTAGGATATTTACATACTTTGTATTATCTTGGTTCCGCAACAACCTTGTATTTATTTAAAGTTAATAAATAAATTACACTTGAAAATTACATATTGTCTCACCAATTACTTTACAAGCATTTTATATTATTGCATTATTTTTTACTTATTGTCACTTAAATAAGTAATCTATCTAGAACTTGGTATATACTCCTGTAACTGGTCGTCTCCAGTTCAACGCTTATATTGCAAAGTAACTCCACCATCGACATAGAGGTGTCTTCAGGTAGTACCATCTATTGAGTTGGGACTTACAGTCCTAGGTTCATAAATTAAATTAAAAGCACTTAATTTTACAGACCATTTAGCCATTCTACCAGACACTTTAAGTTTTCTTAGCACACATTTTATAGGATAATTAGTCTTAACATGTATAGCATGCATTTCAAAATAATGTCTAAGTTTAGTAGATGCCATAACTAATGCAAGTATAAGTTTTTCGAGATGAGAGTACCTGGTTTCAGCATCAATTAAACTTTTACTTACATAGTAGATCGGTTGTTGCTGACCTTCTGCTTCCTTTACTAGAACAGCGCTTACTGCATTTGATGAAACTGCCATATAGAGATATAGAGGCTCACCATCTTCAGGCTTCACCAGCAATGGTGGAGTGGATAGATACTTCTTTAATTCTTGAAAAGCTGCTTCTTGCTTTTCTCCCCATTCGAACTTTTTATTCTTCTTTAAGATGTCATAAAATTCTTTACATCTGTCAGAAGATCTTGATATGAACCTATTCAAAGCTGCCAACCTCCCGGTTAACCTTTGAATATCTTTAGCATTCGATGGAGACTTCTGGTTCAAGATGGCTTTGATTTGTTCTGGACTTGCTTCAATTCCTCTTTTTGTGACCATATATCCCAGGAATTTTCCAGCGCCTACTCCGAAATTGCACTTTGCAGGATTCAGCTTCATATTATACTTGTCCAGGATATTGAATGCCACTTCAAGATCTTTCAAGTGATCTTCAGCTTTCTTGGATTTGACCACCATATCGTCTATATAGACTTCCATCGTATCCCCCAGTTGGTCTTTGAACATCATGTTAACTAGTCTCCGATATGTTGCACCTGCATTTTTAAGACTAAATGGCATAGCAATATAACAATAAATACCTGTCGGGGTCATGAAGGAAGTAGCTTCTTGATCTTCAAGCTCCATTTGAATCTGTTGATATCTAGAAGAAGCATCCATAAACGTGAGCATCTCATGACCAGAAGTTGCATCGACCATGGCATCAATATGTGGTAGTGGAAATGGATCTTTCGGGCAAGCTTTATTGAGATCTGTGAAGTCTACACAAACTCTCCATTTTCCATTTTTCTTTTACACCACCACCACGTTTGCAAGCCATTCAGGGAATTTTACTTCCCTTATCATTTTTGCTTTCAATAATCTTTCCACATCTTCTTGAATAATAGCGTTTCTTTCTGGAGCGAATTTCCTTCTTTTTTGTTGAATCGGCTTGAAACTTTTATCAATTCCAAGCTTGTGTGTAATAACATCTTTAGATATTCCTGTCATATCTTCTTGCTTCCAAGCAAAAGTCTTCATTCTGGTTTTTAGAAAGTCATTGAGTTTGACTTCTAATTCTTTTGAAATTTTTGCCCCCACCAATACTTTAATGTTAGGATCTTCAGGAACCAGAATAATTTCTTTAACATCCTGCTCCTCTGGCTCAATAACATCGAAGATCCTCTTCTGTAATTGCTATTGTGAAGTCGACTTTGCTGCTGACTTCATTGTGGATGTATAGCATTCTCTAGCCTCTTGTTGATCTCCTTTAACAGTGACCACTCCCCAAGGTGTTGGTAGTTTAACACATTGGTGATAGGTTGAAGGCACTTCCTTCATTTCATGAATCCAGGGCCTTCCCAAAATTATGTTGCAGCCTGGAAGAGTATCGACGACGCAAAATTTATGCATGGAATTAATCCCACCAACATACACCGGTAGCTTAATTTCGCCAACAGTATACTTGGTTTCACCACTGAATCTAATTAAAGGTGACGCCTTGCCAGTGATGTCTTCTTCTGAAATGTCCATTCTTTTCAATGTTTCCATCTTGATTATATTTACTGAGCTCCATTATCTATTAAGATCCTGCGAACATAAGGGTTAGCAATAAATAAAGTGATAACCAAACCGTCATGATGAGGTTCCAGTAAGTCATCGAAGTCGTCTTCCTCAAAAAAGACAAAATCCGAATATGAAATTGATGCTTTCTTCACGCTTTTTTCTCCTTTATCTGGTTTGCTTTGCTTAGCAAATCTTTTTGCTGCTGAGTATGTTGTCCCACATACTTCCGATCCGCCAGAAATGGTGTTAATTACTCTTGCATCTGGAGGTGGAGAATCTGCTTTTTGAGTTGGCTTAGGCTTTGAAAAATTCACGCCTTCAAGATCTTTAGCCTTCTTCCTTCCAAGGAGTTCTATAAGATATCCTTTATCTAGAAGAGTGGAGATCTCCCTTCTCAACATCTTGCAATCTTCAGTGAGATGGCCAAAGTCTTCGTGATATGCACACCATTGGCTATGATCCTTCTTTTTGAAATAAGAATCATTTTTCTTCTGTGGCCATCTTACTTTGTCTCCAAGATCTCTAAGCGCCATTATAACGCTAGGTGTTCCTACTGAAAAGCAGTATGTTGAAAGTGCAGGATAATCAACCCCATCATCTTCTTCGACTGAATTAACTTGATTATCAACATGTCATGTGTATTGTGTAAGGTTTGTTTCTTGGCTTGAACACTGGAGTTTTTGCCTTCCGATTTGAACGATCATATGATAAAACTTCCAAGTTTTGAAGAAGTTAATTCATTTTCTTCAAGCCTTATAAATCTTGCAGCCCTTGCTTTTGCCTCGTCCAAATTTCTGCATGGCGTCATTATAAGATCTTCTTGGAATTTGGATCCTAGTTTGAGACCTCTCTGCAAAGCTTGAATAGCGGTCAACATATCTAATTTCGGAATATTAAGCGATTCTTTTGTAAACCTAGTCATAAAATCTCTAAGTGATTCGTTAGGTTTTTGAGTGATTTTATAAAGATTATCAGTCAAATTTTCGAAAGTCGTACTACAAGAAAATTGACTATAAAATAAATTAGTTAAATCTGCAAAAGAGTTAATAGATAAAGGAGGCAAACTCTGCAGTCATTTTAAGGCTAATCCAGAAAGTGTAGATCCAAAGCTTCTACATAAGCAAGCTTCTTTTAGGTTGGAAGGAATGGGCACAGTCTCTATCTTCTCCAAATATAGTGCTATATGCTCTTGAGGATCTGTAGTTCCATCGTATGGCTTCATATTTGGAACTTGAAACTTCTTTGGGATTTCCACGTTAGCGATCCTTTCACCATATCTGTTGATAAGGTAGGATGCTGGGTTGACCTCTGGAATTGGATTACAGAATCCAGGAACGCTTGAAATCATATCTTTAAGCCTCTGAAACTCCCTTGCGATATATTCGTTTGATCCTTGACCCTGCGATGAATTAGTAAAACCAAACGAACCAGTGAAATTATTAGAATTATGTAAACCTGCACTCATGGACGCGGATGCTCCAGCAGCCTGAGTATTTTGTGGAATATTGCTCCCAAAATTCGGAGTTGCAGTTGGGAATGACGTGCTTTGCGGTGCAGATCCAGGGGCTGCAGATGCTCCTGGAGTCGAAAATAGATTTCTTGGAGTGAATGATGGTCCATTCTCTGAAATCCTGGACTCCAAGATCTTAAATTGAGCCTGATTAAATTCCGGATTTGTTTTGATCGTATCGTTAATATTCTGCAAAATAGTAAACAGATTAGGCATGTTTTCAAAATCATTATTTTGAGCAGAATCTCTAGATCCAATATTAAATGGATCTGGATAGCTGATGTGACCAATTTATACCCATCGCCCACATCGTTATTGGTTTTTTTTATTATATGTTTTTAGTCGATTTTGCTGGCATTTGGCGCGTTTATGGGTTTTGTTAGTGGTTTCAGGTTCTAAACAGGAGACGTTTCCGTTTGGTGCAATTTCAAGTAATTTTGAGGCCATGAAGTTGATTGGAGAGTTCGAGAGTTATTAAGGTGAAAAGAGATAGAAAATATGCAAGTCTTCATAAGTTGATGTGTGGCCTTTGGTTCAGTATATTTATACTGCGACGCAGTGGTGGTGAACAAGTCCACTGCGCCGCAGTCATCTCAAGGAAATGAGCATCGAGTCCAGTAATATTATACTGCGCCGCAGTGGGGGTGACCAAGGCCCACTGCGCCACAGTCAGCTAGTGGAGAAAGGAGAACTCAACCAGTAACATTGGACTGCGCCGCAGTGGGGTTTGCAGGTGCCCACTGCGCCGCAGTCAGCCTTGACCAACGAGCACCAAAGGCAGTGTATAAGCACTGCGCCGCAGTGGGGGCATCACTCGCCCACTGCGCCGCAGTGAGAGTACGGGGCTGAAGGTTTTGGGCAGCTTTTGCTTCAGATTAAAGGGAGGTATAAATAGAAAACATAACCTAATTCCCAAAGCATCAAGTTTTCTTTCTAGGAGCTGCACTACAAGGAACACCTTCAAGGATCAAATCAAGATTTCATCGTCTTCCGATTCATTGAAGATTCACGTGCACCCATCTAGATCGTATCTATTTTATTGTCTCGCAATTTCTATTTCTCAAACGATTGGTACATCATGTTCTTTCTTTATTTTGATTGTTATTTCAATTTAATCATGAGTGGCTAATCTTTTAATCACCCACCTTGATGAAACTAGACGAATGACGTGATTGCTATATGTTTTAATTCCAAGAGTTGATTTCATTATCGTTGTGTCGAGATCTTGAGGATTTAATTCCTTTATATTTATTATTATGATATTGGTGGCATGTGTGTCCTTCGTTAGTGGTACTAGTTGGATACAGATGTGATTTTCAAACGGTTGCTTGTCTATGAGCAATTATCACTAGTTCATGATATGATAGTGAATGTCATTTTAATAAAAGGAATCATTTTGTCAACGTGTTTAGAAACGGTTGGTGGTACCACGTTTTAATTCACATAGGCACAATTGGTAATTTGTTGATCAAGCAAACTAATTGTTGGTAAGGTTGTCTAGGCATTGGTGGTACCGGCTTGGGTAATTAAACTAGCAACTTAGGTGATTGGGTGCCTTGTGAGCGGTTGGTGGTACCACGCGAGCATTTTATCCTTTCACGATTATCGTGTCAACTCTCAATGAATTTGGTCTTAATTGAATGCAATCATGTTTGAAGTCTAGCGAAGTCAAGGTGGATGATCTTTACTATTATTGTTTGAAGCTTTACCTTTACTTTTACGTGTTTAGTCTTTTAAATTTACTTTAATTTATTTGTCAAAGTGAGATTCAAAGTGTTCCACCCTGTTTTCCAAACTACTTTATTAGACAATTGATTCAAACCAATCCCCGTGAACGAACCTGGACTTACTTTGTAACTATATTGCATACGATCGGGTCCACTGCCCGATAGTGTGTAGTAGTGAGTTTCGAGGTACTTCTAGTTTTAAATTTTAAACTCGATTTAGCACATCAATAGCCTTCAGAATTATAAAAGCTCGATCGTTCTGCTCGGCCAGATCCAGTGTTGAATTGAGACGAAATTCCCGCAGGAACATCTCCAGCAGCATCATTGGCCTGATCAGTAGGTCCCTTATCTTTGTTTTGAGTCGTGTTATTCCTGTTCCTTCGATACGAATTATTTCCTGCAGAATGACCAATCATAGAAGAAGAAACAGCAGGAGCAGTTTGCGAAGAGTTAGTTGGTTGAGTCGACATTTTTGGAATTAATTTCGGAAAATTGGTTTTCTTTGATAAAAATTGAAAATTTTAATCGATTGAAAGCACCTTTTGCCCCAACTTGTTTTGGTCAAAAATTATCCAAGATAATCTACCTTGAAGACTTAGATTAATTATGTAACCAAACTTTCGTTCGTGAGGTTAAGGGCTTCTAAAATATGTTGAGTTTCAAAGATGCGTGTTAAAGAAAAGATTTGCTTAAAAAGATGTCGACTAAACAAGGATTGGAAGACAAAGATAATCGTAAATAAAGAACTTAAACGTATCAAGATAATGCTAAGAACAGAATGTAATGCTAATTATAATGAAGATCTAATAATTAATGAAATAAAAGTAAAGATGAAGGAACAAGAACACCAAGATTTGTTGACGAGGAAAAGCCGTTAATCCTTATAGATCGCCGGCATAAAAACCCCGGGAGGAAACAATCATCCTTACCTTTGTTCTCTTATTAATGATTGTTAAAATGATTACAATGGTGGAATTCGGTTGATCAATATTGCTAAGTGTGAGAATAAAGATCGTGAGCAGTGTGTGTGAATACAAGTGTATAGTGTTGTAGCAAGTGAGTAAAGGATATCCTAAATCGATCAGCCTCATTCGTTTATATAGACCTAGATGCTAACTAACTATGCGAGTTTGTAGGGATCTTCCAGGTCTTCAGTATTTAAACGTTGGAGAGTATCTTGCCCAGTCAAGTGAACGTTGAAGTATTTTCCTCATGATGAAATCAACTTGAAGTCCGATTATGTTGGGAGACTGAGTCTTCTTTGCGTGTTGATGATTAATCCCATGTGTGAATTCCTCTTTGCACCGTTGGAGATATTTTCCACAACTTTATATCGAATATTTTGGAGTCTGCCCACTTAACTCACGTGGAAATGATAATAACAAGTAATTCATAACGTTAGCAAGATAATAATAAGTCATCAGAATATCCATAAATGTCAAGATCCTGATAAGTCAAGATCTTAAGCTTTCAAGATATTGGTACTTGAAATTTCACCCATAACACTTATGCTGCAAAAGGTGAAAAACTAATGCAATATTTAGAAATAGTAAAGAAAATAGCAGAGAACTTTGATTTGTTTGACATAGAACAAGTGCCTAGAAAAGAAAATACCGAAGCTGATGCCTTAGCGAATCTAGGATCAACACTTAAGATGTCACCGGATATTAAAATTCCTATAATTCATGTATTATACCCCGCTATAGAAAAAGAATCAACTAATATATTAGCTATTCAAAATGAGGAAGCTGAAAATTCTGGGGACAATCGAATTTCATGGATTACACCAATAATTGAATATATTAATAATGGGACAATTCCTAAAGAAGAAAACCCAAAAGCCTTTCGCATGAAAACAGCACATTATTCTATGATCAATGGTATTTTGTATAGAAAATCTCTTGCAGGACCATATCTTAGATGCTTAGAACATCCTGAGACCAATGAGGTTCTTAAAGATATACATGAAGGAGAATGTGGAAATCACACAGCTGGAAGATCTTTATATTCGAAGATCTTAAGAACAGGTTATTATTGGCCCACAATGTAGCAAGATGCTGAAGAATATGCGAAGAAATGTGATGCTTGTCAAAGGCATAGCAACATTTATCATCAGCCAGCAGAACCCATGTATCCATTTCTATCACCTTGGCCATTCATGAAATGGGGAATGGATATTGTCGGGCCAATGACGGAATCTTCAGCTGGGAAGAAATATTTTCTGGCTATGACAGATTATTTCTCAAAATGGATTGAGGCTGAAACATACGCCAAGATTCATGAATCACATGTTATATCTTTCATTAAAAGGAACATATTGACAAGATTTGGAGTACCAGCAGAGATTATTTGTGATAATGGATCACAATTTATTGGAAAGAAAACTACAAACTTTTGTGAGAGATGGGGCATCAAGATGATTACTTCTACTCCAGTCCATCCACAAGCTAATGGTCAGGAAGAATCGAGCAATAAAATCATTATGAATAATTTAAAGAAAAGACTGGGACAAGCGAAGGGAAAATGGGTTGAAGAATTACCATTTGTCTTGTGGGCTGATCGAACGACTTCGAAAAGTGCCACTGGACAAACGTCATTTTCACTTGTCTTTGGAGCCGAGGCAGTCCTACCAACTGAAATGGATTTTCCTACTGCTAGAGTAAATTTATTAACTTATGAGAAAAATAAAGAACTACTGCTTGAAGATCTAGAAGCTGTAAATGAGATAAGAGAAAGGACCAAGATAAGGATAGCAGCTTATCAACAACGAATCGCTAAGTCTTATAATAAAAATCTAAGATTGAGACGATTCCAAGTTGGTGATTTGGTTCTCAAGAAAGTCTTAGCCAAACCGGATGGTAAATTGAATCCAAAATGGGAAGGTCCTTATTTGATTGAGGCTGAAGCTGGAAAAGGATCTTATTGGCTTCAAGATTTACAAGGTAATTTAGTTCCAAGAGCTTGGAATGCCATTCATCTCAAAACTTATCATGTGTAATTTATTTTGTCTTTAAGAAAAAATCAGGTATGATTTCTTACTCTTTTTATTCTCTATTTGTTTTATTTATTATTATTCTTTTGAAGATGATGATACTGACTTGAGCGTCGGAGTGGCGTTATCCAAAGGGCTAACGCCAGTTTCTAAGATTTTGCTTTGTAGATCTCAAGGGATGATCAATATCATCAAACACATGCATTACAACGTGGAACAAGGTCTTCACCTTTTGGCTTTCACGCCAACATTTGGTTGAAGGTTTTCACCTTCTCTTAAATTCGCCCGTGTCGCACGTTAATTAATTTCACGGTTGAAGGGTTAAATTCCAAGGTCGTCGAAATTAATTCTGTTGGTTGTCGATGTTACCATCGATCTCCCGAATTGTCTAACCACGCCACCCATTACACAAACACACGAAAATGGCTAACTGTCACACCCCGTTGTTAATAAATTACGAGTTGTCACAGCATCCCCGACTTCTAAGGATTTCGTCCCGAAATCAAGTCTTGCTTAGTAAAAAGATGAGGATACTTATCCCTCATATAGTCCTCACGTTCCCAAGTCGAGTCTGGTCCGTGTTTTGAGTTCCAACGAACTTTGACCAACTTGATACGACTTCGTCTAAGCTGTTTGAGCTGTTGGTCTAAAATTTCAACAGGCTCCTCTACAAATTGAAGAGAGTCATTCACTTGCAATTCTTCCACAGGTACAACCAACGTTTCATCAGTTAAACATTTCTTTAGATTCGATATATGAAATGTGGGATGAACATGTTCAAGCTCCTGGGTAAATTGAGCTTATAAGCCACGGAACCAATCCTTCGAACAATTTCGAATGGTCCGATATAACGAGGACTAAGTTTTCCTCTCACGCCAAAGCGTGCAGTGCCCTTCCAAGGTGACACTTTCAACATAACTTTATCACCCACTTGAAACTCAAGGGGTTTCCTTCTACAATCTGCATAGCTCTTTTGGCGATCCTGAGCCGCCTTTAGCCGTGCCCTAATTTCGACAATCTGGTCAGTAGTCCTCTGAACCAGTCCATACTTGTACAAACGACGCTCACCAGCATCAAGCCAACAAACAGGCGATCTACATTTCCGCCCATACAAAGCTTCAAAAGGCGCACACTTTATGCTTGTGTGATAGCTGTTATTATATGAAAATTCAGCTAACGCAAAAAGGTATCCCAGCTACCTTTGAAATCGATAACACATGCCCGAAGCATGTCTTCTAACGTCTGAATGGTACGCTCACTTTGCCCGTCCGTCTGTGGATGGTAAGCCGTACTCAAATTCAACTGAGTGCCTAAGGCGTCTTGAAAATATCTCCATGATTGTGAAGTAAAACGACCATCAC
>CM067168.1:68797418-68832255 GCA_034093135.1 Erigeron breviscapus
AATGTAGCTGGTCTAAATAATCCACCTATTGTTTGGTCATTTGATTAATCCAAATTATCGATCTCGTGTTGAGAATGATATGTTCGTGGATGA
This sequence comes from Erigeron breviscapus, assembly GCA_034093135.1. Taxonomy (NCBI): domain Eukaryota; kingdom Viridiplantae; phylum Streptophyta; class Magnoliopsida; order Asterales; family Asteraceae; genus Erigeron; species Erigeron breviscapus. Next base: position 68,797,512 of record CM067168.1, read on the forward strand.
TGAAGACAATTCTGATCATGAGGATGAAGAAAGTTCAGATGATAGTTCGGATGGTGATTCTGATGATTCTGATAGTGGGAATGATGGTGATGATGATGTAGTTGAAGCAGACACAGATGAATATGATAGTGTCGCTGCTGATTCTGGTAATGAGCATCGAACGAAGATGGCTCATGATGTAGATGTAGCTGTTTCAGGAAGTGATAATTCATATCACTTTTCTCGAGAAGATGTACTTGGTGCTTTACGCCGAGAGCGTCGGAGTAAGGCATGTCATTCTTCACCTGTTCTGTCTGAAACGAATCAATCTGTTCAAGAAGAAGTTAATCTGGATGAGGATGTTGGTGCTGAACAAGAAGTTGTATCTGGTTATCAAGAACAATTGGAACATAGAGATATGGCATCAAGTCCATTACATGAAGGTACAAGTAATGTTGGATCGAAGAGGACACTGGATGCTCCTCTCACTTATCGCAGAGCTAAGCGTGCAAGAATTTCTGAGGATACTTCAGTACCTGCAGCTGCTGCTGATATTCCTGCTGTCTCAACAGCACCAGTTCCTACTGTTGCTGGCAGTGTACCATTACGTCCACTTTTGCCTCCTGCCAGATTAATATTGCCCAGATTGCCTACTTTTCCTCCTATTCCTTCAGATTACTCCCTGGTTAGGCGTATAGATGTTCTTCAGGCTCGTGTTGATACGTTAGAGTCTGATCTTACAAATGTTCGAGGTACTTTAACCTTTTTGATCGACTGGGTCAAGAATCAAGGGGGAGATGTTCCTGAAGAAGTCTGTAGATTATCAGCAGTTCAGCCAAGACGTCAGAATGATGATGATGATGCTGATGATGCTGGTAATAGGAGTGATTCTCGCCCAGTTTCTGACAAAGGAAAAGGGGTTGAGACTCAGGGGGAGACAGAAAGAGATACTACCCAGACTGGTACTTCTGGTGCGGGTGGTTCAAGTGCTCCTCGAGAGGCTGAAGTTATTGAAGCACTTGATTCAGGTAATTCTTCGAAATCGGTTGATTATTTAAGTGATGATCAAGTTGAAGCTGAAACTGAACGATTAAAGTGTGAAGTTAAGGCAAAATTTGGACATGACTATAATACCGAAGAAAATGCTTTTCATTCTGTATTTGATAACTTATTAGATAAACAGCAAGAAGCAGAAACTGAAAGAGAAAAAGAATTACAGATTCAAAGGCAAACAGCCTTGGAATCTGATTCTGATTCTGATTCAACTTATGATTTTGATAAAGATTGATAAAGTGTATATTAGGTTGCATGTAATAAGGTTACGACATGTGAATGTAATTTATCTTATTTCAATGCAATTATATTTCATCTTTATTATTATTATCATGATTATTCATTGTATTCCGGTATTCATTTTGTGTAATCTTAATAGATGATACAGATGATACAGAATTACTTTTCGATGGTGATGAACTTGAGGAGGGTGAGCTTGTTCCTGAACCGGATATGAATATATTCAAGAAACCTTATGGGTTTGATGATGTTTGGGATTCAACTCCTGAAGACCCATCTTTGGAAGAAAGAAAAGAGTTGGAGATAAAGAGGAAAGAATGCTTCAAACTTCAATTAGTAGCTCCGCTAAAGTTTTAAACTTCGTGGTATATGCTAGGATTGATGATGCATTGATTCCTTTTCACTGGGAAATCAATTTGACACGACCTTTTAATCCAAATAATTATCCTGTACCTCTCAGAGAAGATGATCCACTACATGAGATTGATAGACTTGTGCCTGGTCAAAGAATCAATGATTATATAGTCACATGGGATACTATGAAACCCATCATGTATTGGACTCATATCTCAGATAAAGATGCTGCAAGATATAAGACAATAATCTGGAGTTGGTTTTATGATGAAGAACTGAAGCTGTTTGTTCTTAAAAGACCAGAAGGTTGTCAATATCTAGCATGGCGTGAGAGACATTTCAGAAGTTTGTGTGAAGAAGACTTACATGAACTAGGAAATAACAGGATTATCAATCCAAGTAGTTATGGTCTTGCAGATGTGATTGGTAAGAACCTTCATGAAGATTTCAAGTTGAGGTCGAATATGAAAGACTCTGAAAAACCAAAGTTTCATATTGAACCAAGACGAAAGAAGAAGGTGGTGAAGCCAGATAATAGTGTTGAGTATATTCAACGTGATATCAAATGTATGATCAAAGTCCCTGCCAAGAAATGGGCACAAGATGTCTTGGATAAACTGGATAATTGGGAGATTGATCGAAATTCTGGTGAAGCTAAGATGTATGCAGATTCAAAGAAGAAGATATTGTTGAGAAGGATGTATGATCCAATGCAGTTGGTGAACTTCTCAAGAAATGATCAGAGGAAATTATACGATACTGAATGCTCATTTCTACCATTTTGGAAGAATGAAGAAGATAAATATCGTAAGATTCTCCAAGTTTGCTTACATGAAAATATCCATGCAAATAGCAAACGATTGTTATTTGATGGATGATGAAGATTTTTTGAAGACTGAAGAAATCGAAGATGCTGCTGTCAAGGGGGAGTTTGTTGATGCATGTTGATGTGACAACAGCAACTTAGATTTGATTATGTCTTATTCATTTATATGTAATTGATAGATTATGGACTTCGTGTTTTAGTAATGATTAATTACATGTTTTGGTGTTATTTATATGTTTATATATGATGTTTGTTATGTATATCATACAAGTACAAACATAATATATGTTAGGTTTCTTGTACATAAAGTACTTGGAAAATAACTAAGCATAGATATCGATGGTATTAACTCATAATTGATCAGAAGGATAATCAAAAGAATAATTAAAGATGATCTAAAACCAAAGTCAACAAAATTTCAGCCCACTGTTCCAGCCCTATAACTCGACTTCTAGACCTCCAAAGACAAATTCAACGGTTGAAAATGTTGGAATATATGTCAGAAATCTACTGTCAAAAAATGAAGATGATCCGACGGTTCAATCTCCGGGGATCGGATGTTTTCTGGGCTGTGATATGTAAAAACGGGATTTCTTGATCTTTTCGTTTCGAACTCATCTCAAACCCTCACGACCTGAAACTTTGTAGATCACTTGAAGGCATCATTGAAAACTTAATTAACACCATGAAACCATCAATTGATCCTTAGATTACTGTAGGGATGATTGAGGGATCAAAACGTAAGAGAAATCACCACCGAATTGCTTTCGAATCACCTAGAAGCAAAAGAGAGGCTAGGGTTTTCTGTGTGAAGCTTTAATTGAGTATAAAACCTGATTATGGAACTAAACTCACGTATAATGGTCCTAAAATCAGCTGGACACACTTTCAAATCCTGACATTTAAACCCTTGAACTTTCCAATAACTCCCATTACCGCTCAATATATCGTTTAATGTCTTTGGGAGCACTTAACGTCACTTTAAATCTTTCGGGAATACATATTATTATCATTAATCACTTTACTAACATGTTACTTGTTATAAGACATATTAAACTCTTCACTTGAACATATTTAATGAAATTAATCATTAACACATAGGCACCTTAATCATATATAATGATCGTAGTCATTATCACATAGCATATATATCTTTAAACACATAAACCTAACGGAAGGCAAAGGTTGACTAACGACTTGGTCAATGGTCAACATAAAAAGTTTGGGATGTTACACTAAGTATATGTGTATGTGAATACAGGTGATTGAATGAATAATGAAAAGTAAATATGTGTTGTAGCAGTTTGAGTGTACTATCGAATGCTTGATGTGTCCCTTGTGCTGGCACTTGAGCTTGTATTTATAGAGCTAGAGGTTTAACTACTTGTGCGAAATATTCGGGATCCTCCTGTACTTGCTCACTACGTTGAAGACTTAGTAGAGATGACCGTTGAGGCTTATTTTACACATGTCAAAGTCTTTTTCAACTCCGATCTTTCAGGTTGACTTGGTTTTCCAGCCGGTAGAACTTGTTTTTTCATGTGTAAATGGTTCTTGACCCATTCCTTAGACGAATTTTGCTGTTATTAAGGCTTATCCTGTACAAAACATCCCAACATACTAGATATACATTCGTTAGACATTATCTTGATCTTGGTCATCTCAATATCCTGTTTCGTCAAGATAATATAATAATATACCTCACAGGAATCATGATCCTAAGGCTAATATCTTATGCATAATATTAAATCATATCATAATCTAATCGAATTCAAGTACCAGAATCCTAGCAGTGAAAACTTCACCCCAAACAATATCCTTATTACTATCTTTGTTACATAAATATTTCGAACGTCGGACGTCATCACATCCAACTTTTTAAACGTATGTGCCTGTGAAAATACCTTAAATACATCCAAGTGACTCCCAGTGTACCACCCAAATCTTCATAGAAGAAAGCTAGGGAGTTATGGACCAAAACTAACAAATATCATGTCAAATTTCTAGCCATAGTATCTTATTGCAAAATGACCAACGATAAAATAAAAGCGTTTCAAAAATCTAATGAAGAAATAGAGTCACAGGAGTACTAATATGTAACACAAAATCTCTAAAATTCCAATGAACAACTAAAACTAAAAATAAGAGTTTATGCGCCACCCAGATCCAATATCTCTCACATCGCTTTGCCCAAAATCCCTTTGATTACCTGCCGCATGGAAAAGAAAGAAAACTGCGGCTGAGCCAATTGCTTAGTGTGCCGATATAGAATGATGTATAACCATAACTAAAAGAGACAAGATATTTTTTTTACAAATAAATCATTTAACTCGTACAAAGATTTAAGAAAAAAATATTTTTAGCGAACCAAAGTATTAAAGAAACATTTTAAATAAATAATATTAATTCGAAACAAATATAGTCATAATATCAAATCAACATTTTTCGCATTATCAAAAGAACATATCGTATCCAACGTTATCAAAAAGCTTATATTTAAGTTCTATATTTTAATAAATTATTCGCTACAAAAGGATTTTTTTTTAGTGAACGTGTCACAGCTTCCTCCTTTTTTTTGTAAAGACGAAGAAAGAAATTCTATTTTCTCTCCTATTTACTACGGCGACGAAGAATCAAATTATCACTATATTTATTCCTTTTTCTACTTCTTTTTCCAAGTGCGGGATAACCCCAAGGGGTTATATTTCAGAGTTCCATATTTCCAAAACCCATCGAGCTCCTACACAAAACGCATACACTTGCATACCCAGTCACATGAACCGATAAACAAATGCCAGACATATGTACAATGGACTGCAGATCCAAGTGTACCCTACAAATGTGAAATGGTGTGTCGGGCACAACACAACCATCCACCCTACCAGAAACCTACAACTAGAGTCGACTCATACGCCTCCTAATAAAAATGACCAATGCTTTTTAAGCACACAAAAGGAGACGCCATGAACTAATCACACTGTCATGGGTAGTGTCACACCATTGGTGCCCCCAATGATATGCCTATGGTACCCCCATAGGTGGTTAATAGCTCGGGGTAACTTACATATTAATACTCGTTTCAAATAAGATTACAAAAAAAATAAATTCCTTATGCTTGTATGATAAGTTTCAAAAGCAGCTCACATTATCCATATTTAATAACCAAACCGTGAACCCTTTTATTCTGTAACCAAAAAAGGATTAGATACTATAAATGATAAAACAAGGACACTTTGCAAACTTTTGAAACAGCCTTGCGACTACAATGATATCAAAACTAACATATATATAAACGCTATTCACCGAAGCACAAGACGACAAATACACTATACTAACAGAACTGGCCAAGCAAAGCAGTATACACATGACTTTCGAAACAAAGACTAAACTAGCAGATAGATACACTAAAGGATGATCGCTGAAAGAATGCAGAGAATTCAAACCGACGCTTATCGTTCGATTGATAAGTTATAGAAACAAGAATCCGTACCTTAAACGATCGCGATGTCTAATGGAATCGTCCTATCTATCTCTTCCACGAACGATCTACACAAATTAAATAGCTACCCTTTTAACAACAACTCGCAACCATTCTCGACCCAACTTTGCAACACTGAAATTTGACTCCTTTATTATCTACTATTAAACATGAATCCATGCACCATGTAATCCTCTCAACCGCCCCTGTTTCCCCCATTTAACCCAGAGGAATTCAAGTAAATCTTGTTTTAGTGACCACCAACTACGTAGTCTAGCATTGTAAATTAACTATTATAAGTTTCAGATGTCAAACTTTATAACAAGCTACGTGTTTTACAACTCGAAAACTTACGTCTTGTCATCATGGATGGTGATTTTTGAAAAAGGTTTTGACTCGTGTAACACAGGTGATGAGACCCAAAAACATATATAACCAAGGTACTACAATACAACCTCTATAAAATAATAATATCGGGACCGAGATATTTTATCAATTTTACGAGATATCATTATATCGATAATATAATAAATTATCAATTTAAAGAGATTCATATATGACGAACTAGATGATGATTCGGTAGATTTTAACTGGTCACTCGGAAAAAAGCATTGCAAGCGGCAACAACACTTCACAACTTTTTGTTGTAATACGAAGACAATGGCTCAACTCTAAATTACAATGGAGATTTAAAGAAAAACTCAATATAGATTTGAAGTTCAAAAGAAGTTTACAAGTGACTATAGATTCATTTATACAAGACAATCTTAGAATTTTGAAATATTTTGGGAATTATTAATTTATATTTTCACTGGGACCAATATATTTATACTAGGATTTCAAAAAAGTTATTATCTTATTATTTAATATTGGGGTTCAATTTTGTACTAATCCCAAGTTGGGACCGGACAAATTATTAATTTTATCGAGATTATTAATTTATCGAGTATTAATTTATAGAGATTCTACTGTAAGTATATATACACAAGTTCGATGTGTTTTACCTCTAAGACTGAAATAGTTTTTGACTTGAACCTTTGCTCAACCTTTTGCCCAATTCAACCTGGTAACTCTCCTACCCTAAATTCTTATTTTCTTCTGGCGATTTGATATTTAAGCGTGTGTATCATATATATATATTCACAGTAATTCATTGAATGGGCCGCATAATACGGAATTTTAGTTGGGTAATTTGGGTTTGATCACGTACGTCTCTAAGGCCAGGGATATCTATTACGAGTACTAAACATATATTTATCTACTAGTCCTAATACCCGTACGATGTACGGTAGCTATATAGATTGTATCATAAGGAAATTCGAATATGCCTCATACATGATTCGTGAGTATGAAATAAATTTTGGTTAAAGTAAATCGATGATCGAAGCTAAATTATAATAAACAGTGTTGATAAATTATTATAAATGTAATAGAAGTTGAAGAATTGAGAAAGAAAAAGAGACAATTTATTAATGAGAAAATGATCAATCAAATAAGATTATAATGTCTTTTGTATTAATAAGCCAAGAGTTAGAGTTTAATTCTAAGTCTAATAAGAAATTGAATCTATATACAATTAAAAAAGCTAATTTAATAAAATAAATAAATTAAAAAGACACGTGTCGATCAAGGATTACGCCACGTGTCGTTTCAAGAACATTGCAATCCTGTTTTAGTTTATTGGTAGATACCTATGTTATTATTATTTTACTAATTTATCTAAAATAAAACTCGGGTGTTATACCGAGTGAGTGTCTGTAAAAAGGTTAAGGATTCATTAAAGTTAGGAACAACTTTACTTGTAAAGTTGGATGGTTCAGATTAAAATCAATGATTAAGATTTAAAACTTATCTTTGAATCTTGACATTAATTTTAATCCAACGGTCAAGATCTCAATCTTTATAAAAATAGATTAAAAGTATATCCAAAAATATGACTCCATATTTATACAGACACACTTATAGTATTACTATATGCACCATCTTACAATTATCAACATTTTTTGTATTTAACGTAATCTTCTACTGTATTATAAATAAATGTTATTGTAAGTTTAAATTTTCAATAATGTAAACATACTAATGCATCATATATCATACATCAAAACACATTACGTACATTAATAACATACACTACTAGTTGCTGCCAGCACCACCAATCGCTGACGCCGCCACCGCCGCCGCCGTTACACCACTACCGCCGCACGCCACCATCACCCGTCCGTACCAACATCGCCGCTGCCATTACACCTCCGAATCACGCGAGTATAACTCTATATCCTTTAACACAAATGACTTTTCATTTTTTAGATGGTTTAAATTATATTTGACACCAAGGTGTTTTTTTAATGGGTTCTAACCATAAATGCAATAATAACTAATTTAATAACTTAAGGGTATTTTAACTGATGAACCTTTTAAAATTTTAAAAGTTCCATATTATAGAACATCAACAATTTACATTATAAATCTTTTTATAAACTAATCTTTACTATAATCCGAACATTTTAAAACTTTGTAGATAAATTTGTAATTACATATTTATCATCATATCCCGTATCATTATGTATCACTATTTAGTTTTTCTTACATTTTTCTTTTTTGGTATCCTTAACTAATATATTGAAAACTTTTATTAAATATATGCTAAAATCATACCCGCACCATGTATACATGACAATGAATACTTTGTAAAGTTTAAATTGAAATTTGAGGCAAAGTTTCATTTTTAAAAATAAATTTAAAATTTCAAGAAAAGCAGCGGCAGTTGGCGACGGTCGGTTTTGCTAACTATCGACTTAAGACTATGTTTGATGTGGTGGTGTAATACAGAGCATTGATGGTGGCTTAATAAAACACATTTTTTCGTTAGAAATTTAATTAGATTGACTTTCGAGTATATTATATAGTTTCCTGAATATAGATATATGCGGTGAAATGGTAAGATACTTCTAGTTCTTACGAATTTGAATATTTCTTGTGGTAGCAGTCGATTACTTCACAAAATGGGTAGAAGCCAAGCCACTCGCCTCGATTAAAGGGAAAGCAATGGAAAAGTTTGTCTGGGAGCATATCGTGTGCCGGTTTGAAATGCCTCAAACAATTGTATCTGGTAATGGAAAGCAATTTGCCAAAGGAACATTCCCAAAATTTTGTGAAAGATTGAAGATCAAACGAAAATTCACCTCCGTATATCATCCACAGGCAAATGGGCAGGTTGAGTCCATCAACAGGGAGATAGTGAAAGGAATGGAGAAAAGGCTAGGAAATAAACATACTGGATGGGTCGACGAGCTACCATTCGTCCTATGGGCACAACGAACTACACCCAAGATCAGTAATGGGGAAACACCTCTCAGCCTAGCCTTTGGAACAGAAGCTATGCTACCAGCAGAGATTCAGGTATCAACATGCAGAACATCTAAGGTTGATGAAGAGAGAAACGAAGAGGAACTACGAGTGAACTTAGATATGTTGGAAGAACGAAGGGACATAGCAGCAATCAGGGAGGCGGCATACAAAAACGAATTGAGAAATATTACAACAAACGAACCAATCCAACCTCATTCAAAGTCGGTGATTATGTCCTTCGTCTCAACAGTGCAAGTCAGATCAAGTATACGGGAAAAATGGGGCCCACATGGGAAGACCCGTATCAGATCCAGATAGCCTTCGGCAATGGAGCATACAAGTTGGCAACACTGGATGGCGAGCCAGTAGATCGTACTTGGAACAGCTCCACTCTTCGTAAATTTTATAAGTAAAAATGTTTATTCTATATCGAAATGCTAAGGCATGAAATAAAGATTTGATAGTATTCACAATGTGATAACTACCCATCTAGGTCGAATAAAGCAATCACAAAGTGATGCATAACTTTTTTATCTCATACAAAGTGTCGCTCCCTGACGTATTTCTTTTATCACGATCGTTGTCTCATAAATAAATAAATAATAAAGACGTGTTTTCTGGATATGACGCATGTTTAAAGGGATGCCTACATAGCGTGCAATCAAGAACCCCAAGGACACAATCCTAAGGTAATAACGCGCACATAATTAGAGACATGGAAGGACGAAGGGGGACCCTTCGGGACCATGCACTTTTTCAAACAACCGAAAAGAAATATAATGTCTTAAAGCACAATTTAAACAACAAATTAAATTATAATAATAATTACATTAAAAAAAAGTAAATTTTTGTCTCCATCTCACACAGAACCACGAAACACATCAAAGATCTTCTCCGAAGAAGCCGTTATCTCCACCAGACGTTTAGCAGCCTCAGGATCAGTAATAGCAGTTTGGTAAACACGGGGAATAACCTCCTTCCTCCACTTTTCCAACTGCTCCTCCAAAGATTGGATCTTGGAATGGGCAACCTACACCTCGTCACATTTTTTACCCCACACTTCTCTAACACCATCAACATAGATATTGTTCTCTGATAGGCGTTTCTCTGCTTCTGAAAGCTTCTTGTTCAAATTATCAAAAACTTCATTGGCCTCCTCCAAACTTTCCTGATATCACTTAACGGAACTACGAAAACCAACGACAAGGATGGATTTCTCCACATCCTTAGATAAACGGCGGATCTCCTCACCAGCATATTTAACATCGCTCTTCAATCGGGCTTCCCTAAGCTTGACCTCAACATTTTCTCGGCGGAGACGGGCCCACTCTGTTCTCAAATCACGATACGACGCCTTGTCAACTTCTGAATCAGAATCGGAATCAGTAAAAACAACCGGATATCTAGTTTTTACAGCAGATCTTTTCCAGCGACCCTGAAAATATGTAGGAGCAGGGGTCCCACCAGCAGATGCACCAGTTTGAGCAGATGAGGATTGACCACCAACTGTTGTCTTTTTTGCCTTAGCACTAGCCATTTGGAAATCAAAAGACACACAGAAGAAGATAAATGAAGCAATTTGAGGATTCAGAGAAAAATGGAGTGGAAAGGATAATGCAAAATGTAACGGCAAAATATTAAAGATAACCCCCACCTACCGTATTGGTTATCGTGCAGATTCCCACTATCTTTCGAAATATGGCAAAATTACTCCTCCCACAAAAAGTCACCCTCCTTCGGCCCTCGAAAAGGACTATGTTGTTCATATCTAGTCCTTCGAACACCACCTTTGAGTATTAAATGAAGATGTACAGACAGAAATCAAGTCTAACATCATAGTCTTAGCAGCCTCTAATGCTAGACTGGGGGGCTTGATGATATACCCCTCCGATTCACCACACAAAGATCCACCACACGAAGCACATCACGAAGGGATTCATCTCGGAGGCATAATAGAAAGCTAAAGTTAAGGAGAAAAAGATATTCTATAAAAAAGAATATATATCTGACCTTAATTAAGATCATTATCTTAAGAAAGAGATCGGATAATTACTGTAACTAAATATAAGGAGGAAAGATCAAACCCTAATCTCCTCCTCCAAGAAAGCTCTCTCCTATATAAGGAGAGATAACCCTCCTCAATTCGACATCACCATTTAGCCGATCAATAACAACCCTAAACCACACCCTTGGCGTAAAGAGGCATTGCCCTACCTTCGGGGAATCGCCAATAAAACATATAACCCAATTCACCTTTTCCATAGCCCTCAAAGCCATATAAAGCTAACGCGGTTCGGTGCACAATCACTAAATGTATAGATAAAAACTAGTATTAATACTTGTACGATGTACGGATTTATTATATATGTTGTACAATGATAATAAAATTTGATTATTTAACCTCTAACAATATTGATTGTATACGTAAATCAACAATAAATAAATAAACATATTTAAAACTTCGTAATGTAAAAAAACTCACCATTGCATAATAATGAGTTGAATTTTTGATTAGATCAACATACAATTTTCTTGCTATATAAACCTTCGAAATCTCTTATATAAATAAAAGAAATTGTGATAACATCACCATTATTAAAGAAAAACCTATTTGGCATTATTAGGTATTTTCTCATTAATTATTGTTTTAAAAAAAATGATTTATGATCATATTTAATTAAATATAAAAATAATATGAAAATTATATTATCTGTCGCAGGTTTGTTAATTGACATGATATATTAATTATTTTAGTTAATAATAATAAATAGTAAAAAATTTATAGTAGTAATATAGTAATAATAAAATAAAGGTAATAATAAAACTAATAATAATAATACGAATTTCATATTATATGCTAATGTATACGTATGAAGATTGATCTTTTAGTTAATATTAATTATTACTTAAGAAAGGTTTTTTAATGTATTTATACTACTATATAAAGCAAATTGCCCCCTGTTTTAAGTAATTAAGACCTTAAAATGATCATATTACCCCTCTTCTTTATTCACACATCTTCATCTATATACCTATAATACCCTTAATGAAATAACTTACAACATAGATCCTCCAAAACTCTAACTAAGCATATATTATATTTATCATTACTGTTTATTATAATTTAGCTTCGATCATCGGTTTACTTTAACCACAATTTATTTCATACTCACAAATCATGTATGAGGCATATTCGAATTTCTTTATGATACAATCTATATAGCTACCGTACATCGTACGGGTATTAAGACTAGTAATTTGATATATTGTAAGACTTACAACATAGATGTCGGCTTAACCTTTTTTAATTTATTAAATTAAAAAGGACACGTGTTGCTTCAAGATAGTGTCACGTGTTGTTCAATAGAGACTACAATCATGTTTTAGTTTATTAGTAGCTTACGTATTAAGATATCAGAAATATTCCTCAATTTCCATTATTTAAAAGTATACCTGTCATGTGCATCGCCTGTTTAATTATTTACTTATCAAATATTATCAAATTAAAGTGTATGATATATAACTTATATAGATAGATTATTAATCAACATTTTTAACCAATGAAACACAAATCAACTAGCAATTATCTGAAAACTATGAAGATGCATCTTTGTTTTTTACTTATAGTTCTTAGGTTCGATTCTTCGGAGTCACAAGCATGCAAGGTTTTTCCCTTCCTTCGATCACATCCTGTCCGAATTACTCAAGATCTAATAGGCTCTGGGGATAAAATGTTTGGAAAAAAACTCAACATTTTTATTTGTCTTATGCGCGAAATGAAGAGTTAATTAGTAAACTAGATATGTGCCAGCACGATACGACGGTGTTGTGGCGCCGACAGGAGGTGGCGGTGAGATTATTAGTATAAAAGTAATCAATGTAAAAGAGGTAGTGTATATTTAATGGTTGAATGATGTATGTTGTTGATAATATCTTTAAGGGTATTATAGGTATATTAGATATAATATAGTATATTAGATATAAATATAGGTATTGATTAAATAATTTCATAGGAGTATTATAAAAGTATTAGTTGGAAATATTTAAATTAATGAATAAAGTCGAGATAATTTGGTATAAAAGATTTTGAAAAATTTGAAAGGGGTAAATGACTTATAAGGTAATATATAGATTATAACTAAAAAGAAATGCCTTAATTAACAAAGTTTTATATAAGTGACTTTTTTTAGTTAATTCATGTTTCACCGACTATCTATAAAATAAACAAACCCTTATGATTTTACCGAAACCCAGGGAAAGTTTAGAAGAGATGGAGAAAGCCAGCAGCTGACGTCAGTCTTCGTGGGGCGATTTGAAAAGGAGTATATGTTTCTTGCGCATCTATTCCACCACCCTGAATTTAATTGAGATATTTGGTGGCTTAATTAACAACAAACAATTAATTTAGATACAGACAAGTATTTATTAAAATTTTAAAACGTTGGTAATGCTCTCTCACACTATATCTCATCTCTTATAACAAATTCCCTTATGTTATTTGAATTTTATCTTTTTCATGCCCAATTCTCTTATTTTATAGGCTACTAGTCCTAATACCCGTACGATGTACGGTAGCTATATAGATTGTATCATAAAGAAATTCGAATATGCCTCATACATGATTCGTGAGTATGAAATAAACTGTGGTTAAAGTAAATCCGATGATCGAAGCTAAATTATAATAAACAGTAATGATAAATATAATATATGTTTAGTTAAAGTTTTGGATTTATGTTAAATTTTTAGAACCACATCAAACTCGAAACTTGTAAGCATAGTAGATGATGGCAAATAGCCTTGTGATTTCGGATCGTAAACTCAATTTTTTTAACTCTTCATGTTAATAACTTATTATATTTATTATAAGTAATAGGATTTGAAGAATTGATAAAAAGAAGAGACAATTTATTAATGAGAAAACGATCAATCAAATAAGGTTATAATGTCTTTTGTATTAATAAGATAAGAGTTAGAGTTTAATTCTAAGTCCAATAAGGAAATTGAATTTATATATAGCTAAAAAAGCCAATTTAACAAAATAAATAAATTAAAAGGACATATGTCGATCAAGGATTACGCCACGTGTCGTTTCAAGAACATGTCAATCATGTTTTAGTTTATTGGTAGATACCACACTACTTCTCATAACAGACTGCTATATTACGTACACCTCATAAATAAATAAACATACAAACATGATTAATTTATCTTTCCTTTCATTCAAGTGCGACATCCTATGCCACAAAACTTCATATCATACCCATCGTCGACAGTGTTGCCGCGTGCTATATATGGGGTATATCTCGTGTCATCTCTCATCCGTTGCCAACCCTCTAAAGTTAATTAAGTTCTAAACAAATATCCCGGATACATTTTCAATTAATGATTCTTGATGCTTCAAAAATTTTGTTAACATGTCTTCAAGTGGGTTGTTTGAAGGATTCCAAAGGGACTGATGTGTCGTATTTTATACCCATTTTCCACAATGTATTTAGTTGATTTAGCATGGTTTATGAGTCGTTTTAGTATACATTTGGTGCGTTTATGTTATTTGTTAGTATTTCAGGGAAATAACAGTTACTTAAGCGTATTTCTGGAGAAAACGACATTCTTGAGGTGAAATAAGTGCTAACGGATGATTTCCGGAGCGTTTGCATGAAGATAGCAGCTGGTCAACAAAAGTCAAAGCTGCAAAACATGCCATTGCGCCGCAATGATTCAGAAGTTAAGTTGCGCCGCAATGATTTCCAGAAAGTTAAGTTGCGCCGCAATGGATTTTCAGAAAGTTAAGTTGCGCCGCAATGCCTTCAAGTTTAAGCCAGCCACGAGTCAATGGAAGTCAACGGTCAACGCGGTCAAAGGCCTATTGCGCCGCAACCAGGAGAATTGCGCCGCAATGGATTTTCAGAAAGTTAAGTTGCGCCGCAATGATCTTCATTGCGCCGCAATGCCTTCAAGTTTAAGCCAGCCACGAGTCAATGGAAGTCAACGGTCAACGCGGTCAAAGGCCTATTGCGCCGCAACTACCCTAGTTGCGCCGTAATAGGTGCCGATTCTGGACAGATTTTAGGGAAGTATAAATAGCTTGCAAAAACATCCCAAAACCCTTCTTCTTGCTCCTAGCCGATTTTGAAGACTCTTTTCCAGATATTTTCATTTTGAATCATCTATTGGTAGATAATCATTCAATGATAATAGGGGGAAATGTGTTAACGGTTGGGTACAATCGATAGGTATAATTGTTATTTCAATAACCAAAACAATTGTTTGATTAGGGAAGTTATAAAAGATGTTTTGGGGTACCGGTCTTTGTAATTAAACTGGTTTAAACAAGAGAGTCAAATTATGTCATTAACTTAACGGGTACGGGGTTGGTGCTTGGTTTGAGTCTCGGTTATTTAATCAACTTAATTTGGATTTGAACTTCACTTATGTGCAATCTTAACATGTTGTCGAGCGAAATCAAGATGGATGCCTTTTAAATTATTGTCATACAAATTATTTTTACTTTCGTCTTCAGACGATCCCTGCCCCGGTAATACCGGATTTAATTATTCTTCTTTTACTTTAAGTTGAGCAAAGTGACAATTCGGTCACAAAACCCCCATTTCTACTTGAACTACTTTATTTGAACAATTGCTTACTTAGTCCCTGTGATCGATCCTGACTTACCATTTATCTATACTATACACGAACGGGTCCACTGCCCGAGAGTGTGCATTAGGTAGTAAAATCGGTATTTCTTGTTTATAAATTTAAAACTCGATTTTGCACATCAAGTTTTTGGCGCCGCTGCCGGGGACTTTTGCTTAAGTAGTTGTTTTATTTTGTAGTTCGATCCTTTTTCACATTCATTTGTGTAGAGTTCCTCACTTGATGGTTTAACCGAATAGTGTAAAATACAACAAGTCTAATATGCACTAGATTTGGACTAGTGTTACTTGAATATAAATGCAAGTATATAAACAAAGTAATAAAAGACTTAAAGCAATAAATAAAGAAAAGGTGGAACACAATGTAATTTTTTCAAGTGTATTTTATTTATGATGTTAAATAAAATACAAGGTTGTGCGGAATCAAGATAATACAAATATGTAAGTATCCTAACAACCTATGAATTACAAATGATCTATATTTGCTAAATAAACCCTTTAGATCGAAATACTTAAAGTTGTGAAGTATCCCTGTTACGATTGAGAGTATTTAGACAAATTCACCTAATTGCTAAAAAAGTAATTTTAACAAGGAAATGACTTTGTATTTATAGGCAAACAAATTCACCAGTGAATTTGTGTCGTACAAATATGGTTGCATGAATTTAATGAACCGACCAGGTCATTAAATGCATTGGTTAAAGTACAAGGATAAAGTCAAATCAATATGACTTATTATCCTTTTAACCAACCACCTTTACACACGTAAGTACTTTTGTAAAGACAAGTGGAATGTTCTTTGAAAAGTGTGTAAAGGCAAAAAGTCAATTCCTCGTAATCAGTGTTCAGACTTGTAAGGTCTAGAACACTGACAAAGCTCCAGTCGTAGATCTGGTAAGACTTCCAGTGGACTCCGCCATTTGTCAGTCTTCTTTATTCTAACTTCAGTCTTTGACTTCAGTGAGAATGTCTTCAGTAGAATTGATCTGGACTGGGTGAAGTCCAGTGAGCTGAAATCTGGAAGACTTCAGATTTCCTATACAAGTATTGTCTCACTGGTCTTCCATTATTTCTGAACAAATCTTCAGTGTCGCTCCAGTCTTCAAGTCTAGAGTGGGTCCAGTAAATATTATTTCTGGACAAGTCTTCAGAGACTCTCCAGTCTTCAAGTCTGGAGCGAGTCCAGTAAATCTGGACCTAACAAATTCCCCCTATTTGTTTAGAAATAATGCAAGGTTTTCAAGCTTCTATCTATACAATTTTGTATGCTTGAAAAACACTTGTTTTGATTTAGTCTAAAAATTTTTAAGTTACTGGAAAACACTTTATAGATCATCAGTGTTCCAGTTTCATCTTTTAATTCTAACTTTAGACTAAATCTGATCACTTACTTTGTGAATCAAAAATTACAACAATATTTACATACATCAACTGATAAACAGTTACAATTTTGATAGATAAATACAAGTACAAGTAAATGATAAAAGAGTCAGGCCCTTCTCTTTGACGTCTGTCCTTGAGCATCTTCAGTGGCCTTCCTCTTGGGTGATGGTGAGGATGGTACAGACTCTGGTGGTTTCATACCCAGTGCAACTTCCATCTGTTTCTTTCTCTTCCAGACCTTCTCAATCCTCTTCAAGAATGCTTTAACATCAGTAGACACAACAGTCTTCCCCCTGAATGTTAAGGCAATCTCCTTCAGTTCAGTCCATCCAAACGACTGGACTGAAGCATTCTTCCTTTCATCAGTAAAGTTACCCTCTCTGGTCAACTTTACTTCAAACCTGGTCATGCCTTCATGGTTTTCAGCTAATTTAATCCCTTCTGGCATCAGCCCTGAACTTCATCATATCTTCATACTTGGCTTTTTGCTTTGCCATCTGGATCATGTATTCAGTTTCCCTGGATACCTTCTCTTGTTCTAAGGCAGACTGGATTTCTTCACGATTAATTCTTAGTGAAGTATCCAAGGGAATGAAAGTGCTCAGATCTGCATCCCTGATTGCCTTTAACTGTTTGGCAGTGAGTTTGGGCAAGCCTTTTATCTTCTTTCTATACTCTATCTCCAGAGCACCAGCATTCTTTCTGATCTTCTTCTGGAGGTTCACCAGTTCCTCCGTCCTTTGTCTGATCAGTTCAACTACACTGACACCATAAGTTACTGCATCATAAGTTTGTTCTTTTAAAGAGTACTTGGAGCGAATATAGACGTCATCCAATGCATCTAGACATTGATGAACTCTGGGGTCTTCCTTCATATTTTTGTATACATCAATATGAATGCCCAACCTGCCAGCATTATACTCATCAAAGGTCCCCATTTTTGCCATTTCCATCTTGTGGGCCTGCAGTTCATCCTTTTTCCTTTTCTTAAAAATTTCAATCATTATGCACTCCTGCTCCAGTCTCTTTGAAGTGTCATCATCAGTAGTAGGAAATTCTGATGAACTTCCAGCAGTTTCAATTTCTCCTCCAGATACCACATGTTGCTTTCTTTTTACTGACTTTAGAGTAGTTGTGATATCTGGGAATGCTTCAAACTGGGGCTCACTGGCATCAGTACCAGCAGCCTCTTCATCCTGCACAATGGCTTTAGTGCCAAAGGCCTTTTCTATTGCACTGGCAATCACTTCTTTCTTTTTCTCATTAACATTCTCAGCCTTTTCAGAATTTTCCCCCTTGGAAGGATCATCAGTCCTGGACTTAAGATCTTTCCACAACTGCTCCAACATGTGACGGTCAGAAGCACCAAATGTTCTACCTGCCACTGGAGTTGTGAGATTCACAGTGTTTCTGAGAGTCATCACTTCCTTCTTAACAATTTCAAGTTCTTGAGGCAAGTGACTGGGCAACTCAGTATTAATCATCTTCACCACCTGGGGCAATAAACCATCTTGAATACTTCTAAGTACAGACCCAGAGATATTTTCAGTGATCTCTTTCAGCATGCTATGTCTGAACTTTTTGGTGCATTCATCACTGAGGGTGCTAACAACAGCAGCTTGATCAAGAGTTGGTCTGCTTTCCAAGTTACTGATTCTGGTGATCAACTTCTGAAGTTCTTCTGTTAGACCTGCCAGTGGTTGAGCGATTTCAGTTTTCACTGCAGTCTAAACAGAATTCACCAGCCTTGCCTCCAAGCCCTGGACTGTCACTTTGATATTTTCAGTGTTTTGATTGGTGGCCAGTACCAGTTCATCAAGCTTCTCAAATACTAGCTTCTCATTCCCAGCAAAAACATTCATTTCTGATGCAAGATTATTTGATAATAAGGACTTAAAATCAGAAACAACCTAGGATGAAGACTGGAGTGATCTCTCCAGGTCCGCCACCTTACTTAAAAGGCCTTGGACCTCGGTTGTAGAAGAAGTGGAGAGACCACCTGGAGGATCAAGAGCTGAAGTCATTCTTGTTGTCAAAGGAATTTGTGTTTGGACTGCCTCAGTGGATGTTTCAGATGTTACAACAGTCGAGTCCAGCACACGAGAAAATTCCAATGGTTCTTCAAGTGGTGGAGGTTGATTTTGTGAAAATTGAAGTGTAGGAGGATTGAAATAAGGAGAATTTTGTGGAATTGAAAGAGGTGGTGGTGGAGCAATCAATGATTCTGGTGGAGGTGGTGGCATTTCGGATTCTGGTGGTGGGATATTTGATTCTGGTGGAGGTGGTGGCATTTCTGGTAAATGTTCTACTTCCACTACATCATCACCAAGAAAACTCATGTCAGTATCAAAATTATTACCTTCTGACATGGGTGAATCAGCCTCATCCCAAACAAATGTTTCACCAACTGTGTGATCACCTGTCTGATCACCAACTTCTACATTCAAATCCAGTTGACCAACCTACTCAACATTTTCCTGCTCAACTATTAAAGACCCATCTTCATTCATAATATCACCAGCAGTGGAAGTTGAGACTGGAATGATAAGAGGTGTGGCTCCAGTAACCCCAGTCATATCCCTGATGACATCTCCAGATTTTTGTTGAGATGAATCTGGATGACTAGTTTCGGTTCTACTGGAACCAACCGGTACACCTCCTTTCATAAGACGTCTGGTGTTTCTTGGTTGTCTTGGAGGGTCAACATTTTCTTGTTGCTGTTGGTCAGGGGCCACCTGGCTTATTGGTGGCACAATTTCAGCATCGAGGACTCCAGTGGGTCCTACAATAATTTGAACCCCACCTGGAGCCTCTTCTGGCTCATTTGGTGATGATGCGTGGTTTTCTTCCCTTTGAAAACTAAGCATGGCCTGAGGAATATTTACCTCATTTGTTGAAGACTTAAGGTTGGTCAGATCACGCATATACTCACATACAGAAAAGTGAGTGGTTTCGAAATCATACTGGTCACCTAGAGCTCTTTTAAAAATTAGTGAATGGAAACGGATATAAGGTACAAATGCTTTTCTACCTTTCACTTTAAGACGCTCTACCTGATCATCAAAGAAAATTTGAGCAAAATCTACTCTGTATCCGAACCAGAGGCAGTAAGCAATCTGGAGATGTGTTTGATTTATCTAGAGCTGCCTCCCAAACACTCAACTATGTGAGTAAAAAAGAATCTCCATGAGTCTGTCAGCCTGCTCATGTAGATTGTTCCCTTTCTGGATAGCTGGCCATGCTCATCCAGAATGTCTGTGTGCCCCATCAATCTGCACACTTCCCTTGTATTTATGCCAGAGGGAAGTTCAATGGGCATCTCATTCTGTTCAAATAGTTTAATTGTAGAGCAGATCTGAGTGTATCAACAGTGAAGACCAAGGGTCTGGTACCTTGCTTAAGTGTATAAGAAATTGAGGAAGTTGCATCTACATATTCTGCAGAGTACCAAAATTCACAGAGATAGTCGTGGTACATCTTCCCAGGATTTAGGGTCAATGCACCATAAAGAGGACATGAGAGAAAGAAGGTATTTAATCTCCCAATAATGGATTGGGCATCATGAACACTGGAGAGTGAGAGTTTGGCCATCCAGTTATTCATGTTAATACGAATGGCTGCTGCTGCAAGAGAGATGTGATCCGCCCTTTTTACGGCGGCGACAGGAGCATACTCAGCAGCAAGAAGATTTTTCGGTGAGTTTGATTGTCTTGGTGCCATTGTATTTTTGGTAGAAATATGAAAATGAAACTGAATTTAGGGTTTTGATAAAGATATGATGAATTAAATATGAGAGAGATTGATGATTGGAAATTGAATGAAAAAGAAAGTAAATGAAGGAATTTAGAGAGTTTTGGGAGTAAATATGTTCGAAGTAAATGCAAATGAAAGTGAAAGAGGGTATTTATAGGAGAGAGAAACGGAATTCAAAACAGTTAATTTGAATTTTATAAAATGTAATTTTGATCGGGTTTTGAAATCCGCATTAAATACATCACATCACACATAAATGTGTGATGGTTTACAGCCCACAAATAGTAACCAACTTGCATTTTTTGTCTTCCCAAGGTAAAAAATACCATCATTTCTTTGAAAAATATCATTGCCACGTGGGACAAACAGTAACTGTCCTTTCAAATGGTTTGCTTACGTGGCAAGCACAATGACCAAGTATTAAAATATTATAACTGACATACCATGACTTAATTCATGCATCTGGAGGTTGACTGGACACTCCAGAATCACTGGTGGATTATGCCAGTGAAGTATGCACTGATGGTACACTGGAGGGACACTCCAGTAAAGTACCAACGAAAACCATTTGAGAGACTGGCAACCTCAAACATGCACATCAACTAATACAGACAAGTGAGAGGGACACATTTACAAGGAGACAAAGGTTACCTCAAACATGCACGTCAACCCATCTAATTACCAGTGAGAGGGACACATTTACAAAGTACCAGTGATATATTTCAGAAAATTTTATCCAGTGAGAAAATAAATTAACAAATTCCCCCTGAAATTAAAACAAATTTTAAGGACAAAAATATATCTTTCAGTCTTCCCCCTGGATATGTTGATCCAGAAATCTATTAATGCAGAGATAGTACACAAGGGCGTTCAATATCTAAGCAGTTATAGATTTATAAATCTTTTAAATCAAGGATCCCTAATAGTACACAAAGGCGTTCAATACCAAGGTTCCAGATTTAAGGGTTTAACATTCCCAACTCACCAACAAGATATTCAAAAGTTTTAACATCAAGAGGTTTAGTAAAAATGTCAGCGAGTTGTTTGTCAGTGGGAATAAAATGGAGTTCAATATTATTTTTCATAATATGATCACGAATAAAATGATACCTGAGATCAATGTGCTTCGTCTTTGAGTGCATGACTGGATTGTTCGAGATAGCAATGGCACTGGTATATCACAAAAGATTGGGGTCTTTGAATACTTAATACCATAATCAAGCAACTGGTTCTTCATCCAGAGTATCTGAGCACAACAACTGGCTACAGACACGTATTCAGCTTCAGCAGTGGACAATGAAACTGAAGTTTGCTTCTTACTGGTCCAGCTGACCAGTTTGCCACCAAGGAAATGACATCCACCAGTAGTGGATTTCCTGTCTATCTTACAACCTGCATGATCTAAATCTGAATAACCCATTAGATCCATGCCTGAGCCTTTGGGATACCAAAGACCCAAACTGGGACACCCTTAAGGTATTTCAGTATGCGCTTTACAGCAAGCATATGAGATTCTTTTGGATTAGACTGATATCTGGCACATAAACATGTTGAAAACATAATGTCTGGTCTACTGACAGTTAAATACATCAGTGAACCAATCATGCCTCTATAGACAGTGATGTTCACTGGTTTTCCATCAGGATCTCAGTCCAGTGTCAGTGGTGCAGAAATTGGAGTGGGTTTTGATGGTGAAGAGTTCATATCATATTTCTTTAAAGATCTCTAACATATTTTTCCTGATTAATAAAAATACCATCTTTGTTTTGTTTAATCTGGAGTCCTAGAAAATATGTTAATTCACCCATCAAACTCATTTCATATTCAGAGGACATGATTTTAGAAAATTTCTTGCACATGTTTTCATCAGTAGACCCAAAAATAATATCATCAACATAAATTTGTACCATCAGAAGATTACCTTTTTCATGAAGAATAAATAAGGTATTGTCAATTGCACCTCTTTTAAAACCATTTTTCAATAAATGTTTAGTCAGAGTATCATACCAGGCACGTGGAGCTTGTCTGAGACCATAAAGTGCTTTGTCCAGACGATATACCCAGTGGGGATGTTTTTCATCAATGAAACCTGGTGGTTGTCTGACATAAACTTCTTCTTCAAGTTTTCCATTTAAAAATGCACTTTTAACGTCTATCTGGTAGACCTTGAATTGATGATGAGCAGCAAATGCTAAGAATATTCTGATCGCTTCAAGTCTAGCCACTGGAGCAAATGATTCATCAAAATCGATATCTGACTGGCAGTACCTTTGTGCTACCAGTCTGGCCTTGTTTCTGATGACATGGCATCTTCATCTACCTTATTCCTGAAGACCCATCTGGTTCCAATTGGTTCTTTCTTTCCAACTAGGAAAGGAACCAGGTACCAAACCTTGTTCCTTTCAAACTGGTGAAGCTCTTCTTGCATAGCTATCACCCAGCTTGGATCTTCCATAGCCTCGTCAATCTTCTTTGGTTCTATCAGTGATAAGAAACTGACATATAAGCATTGATCACTGGAGGCTCTTCTGGTCTGAATCCCTCTACTGGAGTCACCTATGATCTGATCGATAGGATGAGCTTTTGTCCACCTAGAGTATTGACTAGGATTGTTACAAACAACAATATCAGTGCAAGAGTTCAGTTGAGTCTCCTCTGGTGTTGCTTCAGGAGGAGGATCTTGCCAGATGATGTAAAATCGAGTTTAATAATTTAAAAGCCTAAATTTTAAAAGACGAATAAAAGTGTGATTAATGTCGCTTAAAGGCTATGTAGTGCCTTTTAATGAAGGACTAATGTTGTATATGGTCAATAATGCAGTTTGTGACCAATAATGAAGGGCTTAGAAGTCCAGGGACTGATTTTGACATAGGTTGAAATCTAAAAAACGGGATTAAGACTTTGATGGGTGTAATTAGGGTTGATTAAGCAGCCATTAGCAAATAATAAAGCAATTAATCCTTTCTTGAATCCTAAAGCAATTAATTAAGTATTGGCTCAAACGATTTGGTGTTGTAAATTGATCGATCATCGAGTCAAGCAGGTAATCATTGATGTATTGATTGTATTTTCAGATTTAGAGGTTTTTTATTTACGAAACAGATCTGATTATAAAGGAATTAGCAAGTAATTAGGGCTTAAAAGGTGTTTTGGTTAATTAACATTCAAAATGGTGTTAAACGAGTCTATAGTCGATCTTGATGATCAAAATATGTTTAATCGTGTCGAAAACATGTTTTGGAAGAAGCTTGGACGAGTCGTTTATTGGGGAATCGAAGATCTTGGTCTGTTTATGAAAAACTGTCGAACAGGGATGAAACGAAGATAATCCTCGTTTCTATCTTCGTTTTCACTAAATTCGTAAGAAGTTTTGGAGCTAACTTCGTTGGCTAATTCGTAAATTAGTAAGCAAAACGAAAATGAAGTTTAAATTCGTTTAACGGCCTATCTTCGTAAAGTGTGACTTAAGTTCGTAAGAACTGAAGTAAGTTCGTTTTCTGCTTAAGTTCGTAAGAACCAAACGAAGATAAGGTCTATCTTCGTAAGGTGTAATCTGGATTTTAAATGGTCAGTCCTAAAGTCGTACGAAAGCCATTTAATGTCCCTAATGACTTATACTTCTTATGTTAATATACGATAGGTGTCGGGGAGTACTAATAAGCATTATTAGCTACTTGTTTGTGCGCGTGTACTACAACCAGGTAAGATACACTACTTTGACACACTGAGGGATCAACTAAAAGCTGGTTTCAAATCGTAAACACTTCCATTCGGTACCTTATTATTGCATGTGGGCATATGGGTTACTTGGGAGGTATTATGGGTTATGCAGTTGACCATGAGACCTGAGATGCAGTCCCTATTGTAGTGTAATGCAGTATTGCTTAATGTAGTATGTAGCTATGCAGTTGATGTAGTTTAATGTAGTATCTTGATATGCATGATATATAGAAATGAAGTTGATGTGTGATATGCATGTTTGACTTGTACGCCTAGTTCACTAGACTTGCTAGGTTGCTATGTCACTTGCACGTTTAAGGATCCAAACGTAATGAAGTTAAAGTGTGTGAATGTCTAGGAATGTGTGTTACCTAGACTATATGTGTGTGAATGTTTGGAATGCAGGGACCCAATCTATATGTGTGAAATTGAGCTCATAAAACAGATGCAGTGAAGAGTGTTAAGCTTAACCCGTACTAGCCTTAGCCGGGCGAGTGCGTAGATGCAGTTGTTGCTTGGGTGGCTCCTCGCAACGTGGTCTCTATAACGCAGGGCGAGTAATACGAGGGGTTTGACCAACCTTCATATACGGATTACTCAAGGATTGGCTTGCCATTCCTTAACGACGTAAGATGAGTAGTCTTTTGACTAATCATCCAGTCGGGTGTGATGCAGGGCACACTTATATGCAGTTAATGAAGATACGTGTGACAATGTGTGAACTAATGCAGGATAGGCACATTTAGGATGATTATCCTAATTGAAACAAAGTTGAAATGCAGTATATGTGTGAACGTGTGATGTGTGTTGTGCCTAATAAAAACTTGTCTAATAATGAAGATTGTTTTAATTGGACAAATGCTTTTAAATTAAGTGTTATCTTACTTAGCTATTCTTATAGCTAACACTTGCTTCTTAATGTGGTTGTTCCCTCAGGTTTAGCTTGATGGAATCTAGATGCAGGACGTGTGAGCTTGGGTAGATGCAATGCAGGAGCCTTAGCTACCCTTAGACGATGCTTTCTTTAGACATTCATTACATTTCGTATTTAATGTCGAATTTATGTAGTGATGTGTGAACGGTTGTTTTATGTTGGGTAAACCGTTGGGTTTTCATTTGAACTATTGTTTGATATGGCATGTAACACCAAATAAATGCAGAAACCGAAATGTTTTTATCGGTTTTGACTTTTATAGTCTTTACTTCCGCAATTTAACACCGTTAAGTGAAAAGTTTTTGAAAACCCATATTTTTAAACGACGGGTGTTACACCGATTAACCGTTTCATAAACCAATTGACAATGACATAGATTTCTCCCGAACTTCTAATTACAATCATCAATCGATTAAGATAAAAGATAAAACAATATTTAAACTCAAATAAATGCGGATCTGCGATTAAACATAAAAATCTTATTCAACAATTGCAAGTAACATTAAATTGAGCCTATGACATGTTCACTATCCAAGCGGGTGCAAAGAAGTTTAGCCTCTCATATTGAAAAGATAAGAACAAACAAATAAAGATGAAATCATATTATACCACTGAATTGCGAATAATCTGGTAGCAATAATGATTACAATCCAAAGCTCCAAGATGAAAAACCCTAAAAGCTTGTTTATCCTCTTCAAATGCCACAAATGAGAAAACTAAGCAAAATTATATATAAAATTTTCATCCCTAAATCTGAACCCTAGCCAGGTATATATATCACAACCCCGTGTAACGGCTGTTACAAGGTGTAACGGGCGTTACACGCTACAGTAACGAGCCCTAATCATTAATTATCTTTAATTATCAAAACAAGCCCTAACGGCCGTTACTCTTGTAACGGGCGTTACACCTCTGAAGATCACCTAACGGCAGTTAGGTCACACGTTACAGAAAAGCATCCCTAACGGCCGTTACATGGCTAACGGGCGTTACAAGCTACAGTAACGAGCCCTAATCATTAATTATCTTTAATTATCAAAACAAGCCCTAACGGCCGTTACTCTTGTAACGGGCGTTACACCTCTGAAGATCACCTAACGGCAGTTAGGTCACACGTTACAGAAAAGCATCCCTAACGGCCGTTACATGGCTAACGGGCGTTACAAGCTCCAGTTTTCGTTTTCTTCGTCTTTCACTTGATTTCAACCGAATCCTTCTCTCGTTTCTTCCACGGATCATCAAAATCAACCAAATTATCCGTATAATCGTTCTCCAACCTGAAAACACTCAACACTACCTCAAAGCATCGAAAGTTGGATATAAAACTATAAAAATTACGAATAATTGGTCCTAAAATCATGTGGGAAATGGTATAAAATACGACACATCAAATCCCCCCACACTTAAGCTTTGCTTGTCCTCAAGCAATTCCAAACTTCAAAACTCAAATAACTTTGGCACATAATGGAGATCACATTACAGTAATCAAAAAGAAGCTCAACCATTCATGAAAATGAGGAAAGATGGTCAGGCAGTTTTAATCTTAAATGAAATCTGGAATGTTTGACAATACTTGACTGATATACAAGCCTTAATAACACGACTAAGCACAAAAGAATCGAATCAGTGATACCTCGTCTATCCTACTCCAACTAACTTACTCTTGGGGTTGAATATTTGAATAATCACTCAATGCCAAGTCGTGATGCATAATCTTTTAACCATAGGCTTGTACTATGATCGTTCCTTCACCGCCATGATGCAAGCACCACAATGTCTATCAAAAGAGGACTTTAAGGCTAAACAAGGTATTTAAAAGGGTATGGAAATTTGGGTAAACAAATGGTGTTAACAAAGAAATAACACAACATTTAACAAAGTTTTCACATATAGTCTAGTCCATAAACAATCCCATGTCATTAGTTGCCAACGGTCCAAAACCCCGAGAAGTCGTCCAGACAATACCCCCAATAGACGATTAAAAACCGACACCATTGTGGTGTATGACATTAAACAACTCAATCAACCAAATCTAACCATGTTGGCTTAAACAAACGCGCCAACCCTCAAATTACAACTTAAGATTATAGCATTAAGATCCTTTCGTTGGTGTAATTGATGTACCAACTTACAAAAATGATTTGACCAAAAGTGAGAAATACCAACTGACAGCCCAAGCTCTTTTTCTTTCTTTTTTTTTTCTTTTTCTGTTTTTCAATTCTTTTATTCTTTTTTTTTGTGAGCTACTTTTACTCTGACTAATTGGTATTCTCTTAAATAACATTTGAAACAATGACAAATCATATACTCATATGCTCAAATGAACGATCCAGACTTTATCCAAACAAACATGACGAAATCAATCTATTCAGTAACCGAGAATATCCCAACCCGACATAAAGGACAACCCCAAACCATCCACTAGCATAGGCAACCAATGACCCACCAGGACTTCGACTATCGGTATGGCGAGGAAAGGTGTAGATTTATGGTGGATTTAATAACAAAGAACAGGCTAGTGACAACAAGTTTTCTATTGTTTCTTGCACTAAAAGTGAGTGCAACATAAGGTTTAACAGGTGGTTCACTAACCAGTGTAGTTAGCTACTAAGCACATCAACAAAACATGCACATAACAATTATTATGAAACAAGGGGTGAACACACAAAGAACAAAGGTTTTATCCAAAATTTGCCTCTTCTGATAAATAACACGGAACGATCAACCAAGACAAGTTCTAGAATCAACGTAATCACCGGCACACTCATAGCAAATGAAATAATCCGGAAATAGAAAAATCAACCTCAAACTTGCACATCATAGTTCAGAGCTCTAAATAGAACCCTTACTCCTGGATAAATCCAAAAGCCTACGAGAGGGACAAATAACAAGGCTAATAATTCCAAAACCGTAACACCTATCATAACTAGCAATGAATCAATAATCTCACAATTTGGGTGTTTTGGTGCTTTGAGCGTGCTAGTCATATTATTAATCCAGAAGGGGTTGCCTAATTAATCAGTCAAAACACATTCCACATATTAAAATTTGTACCAAAGGTGTAGTCAAATTGCTTATTAAGTTCTATAATTAAGTGACAAAAGCAATTAACTACAAGGACAAGCATGCAAAAGTTCAAAATTTCTCAAAAATACCCGACTTTTTCCTATTTACCACCCCCCCACACACACACACTTGAGTTGGACAATGCCCTCAATGTCCAAGGAACTAAGGCAAACTATGGGAAATAGGGAAAGTAAACAAAAACAAAATCAAGGACAAGAAAAACTTGCCGGGTATGATGTATGTTCCATGCCTGAATATGATGCCAACAAAATATGTCGCTGAACTTATTGCCAGCATATGCACATGACATTCAACTTGCTATCAACATGAACACACCATTAACGAGCAACATAATCAAATAAACCATGCAGTCATCCTATCCCTAATAAACGAAAATGGAAAAGTAAAATACGATGTTCTATCACCCATAAAGGTGATTACAAACCAAGCAAATGAAAATAAAAATAGTACGGGAATTGAAATTGTTCAAACCAATAAAACAAGCCATCACAACAAACAGACGGCTGCAGCATCATCCCATATCAAATCACTGAGGAGGTGGAAAAGCTGAAGGAGTACCATCGCCATCATGCCGCTCACCAAACAGGTTGAGGCCATAGAAATCAAAAGCATTCCCCGAATATCGAGCACCACTATCAGGTGCCTGTCTCGAACTGCTAGCACCATCACCTGAAGGCCCAGGCTGCCCGTACTGCGGATAATAATAATCAAAAGTAGCCTGGCTAAGCGGGTAAATCGGGGGTGGCACAAACTGCTGCTGAGGAACCTGAGCTGGCATGGACGGATCCGGTGGAGGAGCTCTGGAATTAACCCAACTGTGTAAATGCGGCTGGATATACTCCTGTTGGAAAGCCAGGCGATTAACCTGACTACCAATGAAGCGTGAGAAATCATCCTGTCTGTCCATCCGCTGATGCAAATGGGTCATGCCATCCCAAATCTCATCCACCCTGTGACCTAAACCTGTAAAATCAAAAGAAGATGAACTGGAAGTAAACCCCCCAGTTGGCACTGATCCACTAGCACCTCTACCCTGCTCCTCATCATCACCATCATTATCATCTTCCATAGCATCCTCCTCCTCATCACTCGAACTATCCCTCAATTGCAAAATATTCATCTTGATCAATGCCTGCCGATCAAGCAACACACTCCTACAAATAGCTGGAAACCCCTCTATGCTACCAAATTGATCGTCTGGACCAATCCCATACGCCTAGCTAAGTGACACACAAACGCTCCACCAGAAATACTCCCTTTTGTTTTGCCATGCCCTCGCTCATACAAGAAGAATGCCATGGCCTTAGCCAAATTACAGTGAATCTTCCTTAAAATACAAAAAAGGAAGAACAATCTTGATTAGTGGCATTATTCGGTCAATGATTCCTATTAGAAATTGACTCGACTATCATCCTCATTAACAACCTATGGAGTGGATTCGTCATGGCGGAATGTTTAATATTATTATGATATTCCTTTTCACTCAAACCATCCTCAGCCCAAAATCTAGCAGCAGTCATACCTACCGGCCATTGAACTATACCATTCTTAAAAGAAGTTCTATTAACTTCATCCTCGGTATACAAACCCATAGCAACTCCAAACTCCTGATAAGACATACAATGTACCCTACCTCCTAGGTTGAACGTCATCACTGTCGCTCTAACTCTAGTCTCATCAGTATTTAAACAGAAAGAACTGAAAAACTCTAAACATAAATGCCTCCAAACATTAGTGTTAATAGCAAATAGAGCTTTCCACGAATTAGGCAACATAGTATTTAATTGATCACCAAATCCCAACTCCTCCAAATTACTAAAATCGATCCTCCTATTGGCAATGATATGCTTTCTCGGCAACTGTTCTCTAGTAATTTTGGGTTGGAATTGTGCGGGTACCTGATCAGGAGTCCTAATAACAGGAGCTCGAGCCTCCTGACTTCTTTCTCTTCGGGCTGAAGCTTCAGCCGCGGCTGCTGCTTCCCTACTGGCTTGCATCTCTCTTTGACGTTTAGTAGCCATCTACAATATCAAACATAAACAATAAGGTCACAAAAATCTCAACAATATCTCAATTCTCAATTTAAACCATAAATTCTTACTTCATAAATTAACCATAGAAATTATCCAATTAAAATCATCCCATAAATTAAGAGATTATAACCCTAATTGTAACAAAATCAATTTAAGCGATTAACTTACAAAATATAATTATCATCACAAAATCAATATGCTTCAATTCCCCCCACACTTAAACTAAACAATGGGGCAGAAAAATCGATCATCTAAAAGCATAGGCAATGAATATGGCATCAAAACTATCATTATCAAAACAACCATACTCATTAAACTTTTAACCCAAACACACAATCTCATCCAAAGCAATATTAATCTTCACTCAAAAGAAATAAATGAAAATTAAAAAGAAAAGAACAAGCAGATCATACCAGATTTATCTTGAAGATGATGTTGAAGATTAAAATAAGAAAAAGATAATAAGATAAAAAAAAACTCTCAATTTTTTTTTACTCTTCTTTTCGATCGGCTTGAGTGTAAGGGATATTAGATTTGTGAGATTTTCTGCACAGGACCCCGAACCTTATCTACTCACACGCGTGTAACGGCCGTGACATCTGTCACGGGCGTTAGGATCATAAAAGGAGTGTAACGGGCGTGACCAGGCTAACGGGCGTTACAAGTGTGCATAAGGCATAACGGCAGTTACGCACCCGTTACAGAAAAAACTCCCTAACTGCCGTTACTTGACTAACGGGTGTTACACGCCTTTGCTGAATTCACCTTCTAACGAACATTCAAGACTTAACAGACGACAGGACTAAACGTGACCAACTTTCTAACGACACCCACACTTACCTTTGCGAAATCTTTGAAATGATTACCTTAAACACGTGGGATGACCTTCAGACCTGCAATTCTTGACACAAAAACATTAAAAATTGAAAAATAAACAAAATAAATGTAAACAAGAAAAACAAAAATCTTTTGTATTTTTTAATGGTTTTTTCAATTTTTATGGATTTTTTATAAGGAAAACGAAAATAATAACGAAATGAAACAAAAACACACAGGTTGCCTCCCGAGAAGCGCTAGTTTATTCACGAGTCTTTAGCTTGACTCGAAGTCCTTAAAGTCTCACTTGTTGATGGCATAAAAGCCAATTTCGAACACCTCACCATTCTCGTCATCTTCTTCATGGTAATGCTTCAAGCGGTGTCCATTCACAATAAAACTATCATCATTTCCAAACAACTCCACATAACCGGACGAATAACTCTTCTTCACCACATAAGGCCCCGTCCATTTCGATTTGAGCTTTGGTGCTTTGAGCTTGTATTTGGATTGAAACAAAAGCACCTTATCACCGGCTTTGAACTCCTTTCTCTTAATCTTGCTATCATGCCAAGCTTTTGTACACTCCTTGTAAAGCATGGAGTTGTCATAAGCTTGCAATCTCATCTCATCCAATTCGTGCAACTGCAAAAACCTTTTCTCACCTGCCAAGATTAAATCCATATTGTAATTTTGCAAAGCCCAATAGGCTTTGTGTTCAATCTCAACCGAGAGATGACAAGTTTTACCATAAAGAAGCTTATAAGGGGTAGTACCTATTGGAGTCTTGTAAGCGGTTCTAAACGCCCACAATGCATCATCAAGCCTCTTGGCCCAAACTTTGGGGTTATCATGCACGGTCTTTTCAAGAATTCGTTTCAAAGCCCTATTGGTGTTTTCCACTTGGCCGCTTGTTTGAGGGTGATAAGAAGTGGAGAACCTATGGGTCACCCCATACTTCTTTAAAACCTTAGCAAGCTGGTGATTCGCGAAATGAGTCCCGCGATCACTTATTAAGGCCTTTGGTACACCAAATCGACTAAACAACTTTTTTTAAAATTCAATCACTACTTTAGCATCATTAGTCGGAAGGGCTTTAGCCTCGGCCCACTTGGACACATAATCAACGGCTACCAAAATATAAAGAAACTTATTCGATGGGGGAAAAGGACCCATAAAATCAATCCCCCATACATCAAAAACCTCGCATACCTGAATCATCTGTTGAGGCATTTCGTCTCTTTTAGTGAGATTACCTTGGCGTTGACAAGCATCACAAACTTCCACCAAAGTCTTAGCTTCCCTGAAAATGGTAGGCCAATAGAATCCTGCATCAAAAACCTTCTTACCGGTTACAGACGGTCCATAATGACCACCGGTAGGTCCAAAGTGACAAGCATCCAAAATCTTTCGGGTTTCAACACCGGACACGCATCTTCTTATCATTCCATCTGCACACATTCTAAACAAATATGGTTCTTCCCAGAAATAATGCTTAATATCAGAAAAGAATTTCTTTTTCTGTTGATAAGACATTTCTTTGGGAAGAACACCTGCACACAAATAGTTAGCAATGTCTGCAAACCATGGTTCCTCCTCATCATCCACCTGCATTAGAAACTCGTCAGGAAAAGCATCATTAATATCATGCTCCTTCAACTCCTCAAGGTGAGGGTTTTCGAGCCTACTCAAGTGGTCGGCTGCCACATTTTCAGCCTCACTTTTATCTTTAATCTCAATATCAAATTCTTGTAAAAGTAAGACCCAACGAATTAAACGAGGCTTAGCATCTTGTTTCGATAACAAGTACTTCAGAGCCGAGTGGTCGGTGAACGCAATAGTCTTATTCAAAACCAAATAGGATCTAAACTAATCAAAGGCATAAACCACGGCTAACAACTCTTTCTCGGTCACGGTATAGTTCTGTTGAGCCGGGTTCAAGGTCTTGCTAGCATAGGAAATAGGGCGGAAATGTTTATCCTCCCTTTGGCCTAAAACGGCCCCTAAAGCATAATCGCTAGCGTCACACATAAGTTCAAAAGGTAATGACCAATTAGGTGGAGACATAATGGGTGCATTGGTCAATCTATCCTTTAAGAGGTCAAAAGCATGAAGACATTCTTTATCAAATTGGAATGGGACATCTTTTTCTAGCAATTTAGTCATAGGTCGAGTTATCTTAGAAAAGTCTTTTATGAACCGACGATAAAAACCCGCATGACCTAAAAAGCTTCTAATTGATTTGACATTAGTGGGTGGAGGCAATTTAGCTATAACATCAATCTTTGCTTTAATACCTCTAATCCCGCTTTTTAAACTTTATGTCCCAAAACAATACCTTCTTTCACCATAAAATGACACTTTTCCCTATTCAAGACCAAGTGTGCCCTTTCACACCTTTCAAGCATTTTATCAAGACTTTAAAGACAATTTTCAAAAGAACTACCGAAAACAGAAAAGTCATCCATAAAAACTTCCATGGATGTTTCGATCATGTCCTGAAATATGGCAATCATACATCTTTGAAAAGTACCCGGGGCATTGCAAAGACCAAATGGCATCCTTCTATAGGCATAAGTGCCAAAAGGGCAAGTAAAGGTGGTCTTTTCTTGGTCCTTGGGGTCAATGGGTATTTGGAAGTACCCGGAGAACCCATCCAAAAAGCAAAAATACTCGTTACCGGCGAGCCGTTCGAGCATTTGATCAATAAAGGGCAAGGGAAAATGGTCTTTGCGGGTAGCATCATTTAATCTCCGATAATCAATACATACCCTCCACCCCGTGACAGTTCTAGTGGGACCCAATTCATTTTTGTCATTTAAAATTACGGTCATCCCACCCTTCTTCGGTACACAATGTACTGGACTTACCCATGAACTATCCGAGATGGGGAATATGATTCCCGCATCAAGCAACTTTATTATCTCCTTTTTAACCACATCCTTCATATTTGGATTCAACCTTCGTTGCCTTTGCACAACCGGTTTCACATTATCAATATCAGAAATTTTCCATGCAAAGGCCTTTTATGGGCCTTTAGGACGGTCATAAGTCTAGATTTATCATCCTCCATTAATGAGGATG
>CM067168.1:68833255-68855755 GCA_034093135.1 Erigeron breviscapus
TTTAGTCATAGGTCGAGTTATCTTAGAAAGTCTTTTATGAACCGACGATAAAAACCCGCATGACCTAAAAAGCTTCTAATTGATTTGACATTAGTGGGTGGAGGCAATTTAGCTATAACATCAATCTTTGCTTTAATACCTCTAATCCCGCTTTTTAAACTTTGTGTCCCAAAACAATACCTTCTTTCACCATAAAATGACACTTTTCCCTATTCAAGACCAAGTGTGCCCTTTCACACCTTTCAAGCATTTTATCAAGACTTTAAAGACAATTTTCAAAAGAACTACCGAAAACAGAAAAGTCATCCATAAAAACTTCCATGGATGTTTCGATCATGTCCTGAAATATGGCAATCATACATCTTTGAAAAGTACCCGGGGCATTGCAAAGACCAAATGGCATCCTTCTATAGGCATAAGTGCCAAAAGGGCAAGTAAAGGTGGTCTTTTCTTGGTCCTTGGGGTCAATGGGTATTTGGAAGTACCCGGAGAACCCATCCAAAAAGCAAAAATACTCTTACCGGCGAGCCGTTCGAGCATTTGATCAATAAAGGGCAAGGGAAAATGGTCTTTGCGGGTAGCATCATTTAATCTCCGATAATCAATACATACCCTCCACCCCGTGACAGTTCTAGTGGGACCCAATTCATTTTTGTCATTTAAAATTACGGTCATCCCACCCTTCTTCGGTACACAATGTACTGGACTTACCCATGAACTATCCGAGATGGGGAATATGATTCCCGCATCAAGCAACTTTATTATCTCCTTTTTAACCACATCCTTCATATTTGGATTCAACCTTCATTGCCTTTGCACAACCAGTTTCACATTATCAATAAGTCTAGATTTCTATGGGCCTTTTTATGGGCCTTTAGGACGGTCATAAGTCTAGATTTCTCATCCTCCATTAATGAGGATGAGATGACAACCGGTAAAAGAGATGTACCTTCCAAATATGCATACTCAAGATGGTCCAGAAGTGGCTTGAGCTCCAAGTCGGTAGGAGGGTTCTCTACCGAGGTTAGCACCCGTGTGCTATCACTACCCGTGATCTCTTCATAGGTCTCGTCTTCCGGTGGAGTTTCATCAACACTTAATGCCATAATCTCTTGCATCATATCTCCAACCAACTCTTGCTCTTCTTCACTGCAAGCTAGCAGTGCTTCACCTTCTTCCATGTCCAAGAAATCCATGAGCTCTTTCTCTAAAGCATCTTCTTCTTCAATCACATCTAACCTGAAACAAGTTTTATCACAAGAGTAAGGATGCTTTAGTGCTCTATCAACATTAAAAACAACTCGGTCATCACCGACCCCTAGGGAAATTTCCTTAGCCTTAACCCGGATGATAGCATCCGCGGTCATAAGGAATGGTCGGCCAAGAATGAGAGGGACTTTAGCGTCCGCCTCCATCTCAAGAATAACAAAATCGACCGGAAATATCATATGCCCAACCTTAATTTGCAAATTTTCCGCTATCCCCATGGGATATTGGAAAGAACGATCCGCGAGCCTAATGCTCATGCGGGTAGGGGTCAACTCTCCTAGAGACAACTTTCTATAAACAGAATAAGGCATCAAATTAATACTAGCCCCAAGATCGGCCAATGCCTCACACAAATAAGCACCAAAAGAACAAGCAATTAGAAAACTCCCTGGATCTTCCAACTTGGGAGGAATATGATTCTGAATGATGGCTGAACATTCGGCACTCATAACTGCAGTCTTAGCCTCTTCAAGCTTCTTCTTATCACTGATAAGTTCCTTGAGGAACTTTGCATAATTTGGCATACCTGCAAGCAAATCAACTAAAGGAACAGTTATATTAACAGATTGAATAAGATCAACAAATTTCTTGAAATGTTCCTTGACTTTTTCTTTCCTCAACCGTTGAGGAAATGGGATCTTTGGTTGATATGGCTTCACCGTCGGTTTCTCAACGGGCTTGGATGGAACGGCCGGTGTCTTCACGGCTGGGTTCGGTTCCATCTCAACTTCTTCATCACCCGTTTCTTCTTCTTCATTAACCTGCACAAGTGGAGAAGAATCATTAGGTAAAGGGTTTGCAGAGTCATAAGTCTTACCTGTCCTTGTAGTGATGGCATTCAGTTGCTCATTTCTAGCATTATGAGGGGTATACTTCTGTCCCGATCCTTGATTATTTTGCCCTTGGTTATTGAATTGAGGCTTTGGGTTCTGCTGAGTGTTGCTCGGTAGAGTACCGGGCTGCCTATTTGAGTTTCCTAGCCTCTCAATTCTTCCTTCTAAATCCTTAATGGTGGCTTGTTGATTCTTAGCTCTTTGATCCAAATTATGTCCAAGCCCATCCAATCGAGTAGTCAAAGCGTCCAAAACATAAATCACCTTCTTGGACTCTTCTGCAACTTGTTCATTAGTTGCCTTTTGGGCACCAATGAACTCCTTCACTATGTCTCTTAGTTCCGGATCCGAGCCTCGTTGGTTGTTGAACCTACTAAACCTGTTACCACCATAACCAGAACTGTTAGCATTAAAAGAAGAAGTAGGGTAAGAACTACCTAATGGCCGGTTTTGATAACCGGTATTTTGGTTGAAATTCCCTTGATTCTGAACATAGCTAACATCTTGCACTGGTTTATCCGGGCAATCCTCCGTATAATGTAAGTCTCCACAATGCTCACAACCGTCGGCCATAACCTTAACATCTCTCTCAAGGCTCTTGAATCTATTATCTTGACTATCAAATCTCTCATTCATTTGCTTCGAGAGAGCCTTGACTTCGGTAATAAGCTTAGAATCCTCACTACTTTCCACCTTAGCCACGGTGGTTCTACTAGATCTCTTGTCTCGATCCTCATCTCTTGTTGAATACTCCTTAGCCATATCCTCGAGAATCTTATATCCTTCATTTGGGGAAATGTTGTTGAGACTTCCCCCAAATGCATAACCGAGCTCCCTTTTGGTTTTTCTATTCAAACCTTCATAGAAAATCTCAAAGCTTTCTTCGGTACCCATACTATGTCCAGGGCAATTTCTTAACATTTCCTTGAACCTTTTCCATGCATCAACAACATCTTCACCGGATTCTTGAGAAAAACCTCTGATTTTATTTTCTAATTGCCTTTGAGTTCTCACCGAATAAAACTCATCAATAAATCCTTCTCGAAGTTCGGCCCAAGTAGTAAATGAGTTATCAGGTAACTCCTTAAACCATGCAGCTGCATCTCCAGTGAGAGTTAAAGGAAATAGTTCCAACTTAACAGCCTCAGCTTGCCCTGTTCCATACTGATATAGCCTACAAATCTTCTCGAACCTCTCAAGATGTGCATATGGGTCATTTCTTCGAATCCCATCAAACTTATCCTCTTCAACACTCTTGAGGTGATTCCCTTTCAAAGAGAAATCTACTGAAATAGCCGGATGGCGAATAGCTGTGCCCCGATCCGCCGGTATATTTCTTCTTCTCTCCCCGTACGGACGGGCATTCGGATCTACCGGTTGTTCATCACCCATTCTTCTACCCCTTGTTGTTGGTTAATATTAAGGTTAACCCGAGGGAATACAAGTACACTCGGCTCAGGTGTTTGAACTTTCTCCTCAGTATCTGAATCTGAGTCTTCACCTGTTTCAAACACTCTACCTGCTTCTTTCAACCTATTAACCAACTGATCTTCTGAATACTGAACGGGTGGGACACTGGTTTCGGTTTCTAAATCTATTTTGACTGGTGTGGATGGTTCCCGGTTATCTCTTGACACAAGTCGACATCTGACTTTCCCTGGATTAGACAATGGGCTAAGCAAAGGTCGGCCGGAAGCTCTTGTGTTCATCAACTAACAAGAACCTGCACAATCACCACAAACAAACCGTCAACCGCACATGTGGTATAATTGAAATGAAATAAAATACAACTATCTAATAAAGCAATAACTTTCTCACAAATGAATGTGAAAAAGGATCGAATCACAAAATTAAACAACTACTTAAAATTAAGTCCCCGGCAGCGGCGCCAAAAACTTGATGTGTAAAATCGAGTTTAATAATTTAAAACAAGAAATACCCCAAAACTGACTACTACACACTCTCGGGCAGTGGACCCGTTCGTATATAGTATAGCTAAAAGGTAAGTCCAGGATCGAACACAGGGACTAAAACTAAGTAATTGTTGACATTAAGTAATTCAAGTAAATAGGGGGGTTGTGACCGAATTGTCACGTTGCAAAAGTTAGTAAATAATTAGTAATCCCAAAGGATTAATCGAAAAGAAATCCGGTATGACCGGGGCAGGGTTCGTCGGAAGAGGAAAGTAAAAATGATTTTAAAGACAATAATATTGAAAGACACCTACTTGAATCAGCTTACATGTCAATCATCGGGTCTAAACATTACTTGCGTTGTTGAACACTTAAAAAGGTAATCAAGATGAACTCCCGTTTTACTTGAAACTTTAATTGCTCGAAATATAGTTATCGCTCCCGCAAATAATTTCTACTCGAAACAATTAAGCGTTAAGAACTTAAGATGATTTTATGATTTAATCTTTAAAAGCTTTCTCCCGAACTGCTTATTCACCTAATCAGATCCCTCTATCATAGATGTTTACACACTCAAAATGAATTTAATTGTTTAAAATCTTTATCGCTAGTTTCTCCCGAACTCCAACGACTTTGGGTTAATTAAAGACCGATTAACCGTTTCATAAACCAATTGACAATGACATAGATTTCTCCCGAACTTCTAATTACAATCATCAATCGATTAAGATAAAAGATAAAACAATATTTAAACTCAAATAAATGCGGATCTGCGATTAAACATAAAAATCTTATTCAACAATTGCAAGTAACATTAAATTGAGCCTATGACATGTTCACTATCCAAGCGGGTGCAAAGAGGTTTAGCCTCTCATATTGAAAAGATAAGAACAAACAAATAAAGATGAAATCATATTATACCACTGAATTGCGAATAATCTGGTAGCAATAATGATTACAATCCAAAGCTCCAAGATGAAAAACCCTAAAAGCTTGTTTATCCTCTTCAAATGCCACAAATGAGAAAACTAAGCAAAATTATATATAAAATTTTCATCCCTAAATCTGAACCCTAGCCAGGTATATATATCACAACCCCGTGTAACGGCCGTTACAAGGTGTAATGGGCGTTACACGCTACAGTAACGAGCCCTAATCATTAATTATCTTTAATTATCAAAACAAGCCCTAACGGCCGTTACTCTTGTAACGGGCGTTACACCTCTGAAGATCACCTAACGGCAGTTAGGTCACACGTTACAGAAAAGCATCCCTAACGGTCGTTACATGGCTAACGGGCGTTACAAGCTCCAATTTTCGTTTTCTTCGTCTTTCACTTGATTTCAACCGAATCCTTCTCTCGTTTCTTCCACGGATCATCAAAATCAACCAAATTATCCGTATAATCGTTCTCCAACCTGAAAACACTCAACACTACCTCAAAGCATCGAAAGTTGGATATAAAACTATAAAAATTACGAATAATTGGTCCTAAAATCATGTGGGAAATGGTATAAAATACGACACATCACCAGACTACTTTAACATCTTCATCTGAATCATTTAAATCACGATTTGCATCATGAAATTCTTCATTTGAAGGCATTTCTTGAAGTATTGGTTCAGTCTCAACTGGGACTGATACTGGGGGAGTAGTACGAACATCTGATCCAATAATAATTTCAGAGGGTAGCTTGAAAATAATTGAAGGATAGAATGGAGTACTACTGGAGGGTTTCTTAGTCTGAACAGGTTCCAGATCAGGATGACTGGAAACTTCTTCTGAAGAATCTTTATTGTAGTTGATAGGATCAGATTCACAGAAGACAATTGGAGTTACTGGGGGAGTATCAAGGGTTGGCTTTTTATTGATTGCTGCATTTGATTCATCAAATGTGACATGTATTGACTCATGGACCTTCTCCAGTCTCTTGTTATAGACTCTGAAGGCCTTGCGAATGGCTGAATAACCTAAGAAATATCCTTCATCAGCTTTGGCATCAAATTTGCCTAACTGACTGTAGTCGTTCAGGATGTACACTGGACATCCAAAGACATGAAAATAACCAATATTTGGTTTTCTATTTCTTAATACTTCATAGGCTGTCTTTTTATGTCTTTTGATGTACACAGACCGGTTCTGGGTGTGACAAGCAGTAGCAAGTGCTTCAACCCAGAAACTGGTAGAAAGACCAGATTCAGCAAGCATACTCCTGGCAGCTTCTATCAGCGTTCTATTCTTCCTTTCCACCACTCCATTCTGTTCTGGAGAGCGGGCTGATGAGAAATTCTGGGAGATGCCAGTGTCAGTACAGAATAACTCCAGAGTTGCATTCTGGAATTCTGTTCCATTGTCACTTCTTAACTGACACATCAATCGATTAAGATAAAAGATAAAACAATACTTAAACTCAAATAAATGCGGATCTGCCATTAAACATAAAAATCTTATTCAACAAATGCAAGTAACATTAAATTGACCCTATGACATGTTCACTACCCAAGCGGGTGCAAAGAGATTTAGCCTTTCATATTGAAAAGATAAGAACAAGAACGAGAATAGAAGAAATCATATTATACCAATGAATTGCGAATAATCTGGTAGCAATAATGATTACAATCCAAAGCTCCAAGATGAAAAACCCTAAAAGCTTGTTTATCCTCTTCAAATGCCACAAATGAGAAAACTAAGCAAAATTATATATAAAATTTTCATCCCTAAATCTGAACCCTAGCCAGGTATATATATCACAACCCCGTGTAACGGCCGTTACAAGGTGTAATGGGCGTTACACGCTACAGTAACGAGCCCTAATCATTAATTATCTTTAATTATCAAAACAAGCCCTAACGGCCGTTACTCTTGTAACGGGCGTTACACCTCTGAAGATCACCTAACGGCAGTTAGGTCACACGTTACAGAAAAGCATCCCTAACGGTCGTTACTTGGCTAACGGGCGTTACAAGCTCCAATTTTCGTTTTCTTCGTCTTTCACTTGATTTCAACCGAATCCTTCTCTCGTTTCTTCCACGGATCATCAAAATCAACCAAATTATCCGTATAATCGTTCTCCAACCTGAAAACACTCAACACTACCTCAAAGCATCGAAAGTTGGATATAAAACTATAAAAATTACGAATAATTGGTCCTAAAATCATGTGGGAAATGGTATAAAATACGACACATCACCAGACTACTTTAACATCTTCATCTGAATCATTTAAATCACGATTTGCATCATGAAATTCTTCATTTGAAGGCATTTCTTGAAGTATTGGTTCAGTCTCAACTGGGACTGATACTGGGGGAGTAGTACGAACATCTGATCCAATAATAATTTCAGAGGGTAGCTTGAAAATAATTGAAGGATAGAATGGAGTACTACTGGAGGGTTTCTTAGTCTGAACAGGTTCCAGATCAGGATGACTGGAAACTTCTTCTGAAGAATCTCTATTGTAGTTGATAGGATCAGATTCACAGAAGACAATTGGAGTTACTGGGGGAGTATCAAGGGTTGGCTTTTTATTGATTGCTGCATTTGATTCATCAAATGTGACATGTATTGACTCATGGACCTTCTCCAGTCTCTTGTTATAGACTCTGAAGGCCTTGCGAATGGCTGAATAACCTAAGAAATATCCTTCATCAGCTTTGGCATCAAATTTGCCTAACTGACTGTAGTCGTTCAGGATGTACACTGGACATCCAAAGACATGAAAATAACCAATATTTGGTTTTCTATTTCTTAATACTTCATAGGCTGTCTTTTTATGTCTTTTGATGTACACAGACCGGTTCTGGGTGTGACAAGCAGTAGCAAGTGCTTCAACCCAGAAACTGGTAGAAAGACCAGATTCAGCAAGCATACTCCTGGCAGCTTCTATCAGCGTTCTATTCTTCCTTTCCACCACTCCATTCTGTTCTGGAGAGCGGGCTGATGAGAAATTTTGGGAGATGCCAGTGTCAGTACAGAATAACTCCAGAGTTGCATTCTGGAATTCTGTTCCGTTCTCACTTCTTAACTGACAAACCTTTCGATTATACTTGAGCTCAATTTGCTTGATAAGACTGATGATTTCAGCAGCAGCTTCATTTTTAGACCTGAGAAAGATAACCCAGCAATATCTGGAGAATTCATCGACTATTACCAGAGTGTATCTTTTACCAGCACGAGTCTGAACATTCACTGGACCGAAGAGGTCCATATGAAGCATATGAAGTGGTTCTGATATGCTAAAATTCTGCTTTGTCTTGAAACTGGTACGTTTCTGCTAACCCATCTCACATCCTGGACATGGCCTTTCCTTTTTGAAGGAAACTGAAGGTATCCCATCTGCCAGTTGTTTTCTAGACAACTTATTTATATTTTTGAAATTTAAATGGGATAACCTTTTATGCCATAACCAGTTTGTGTCTTCATCAGCTTGAGAATAGAAACACTGCTCAGAAGGAGAGCTTTCCATATCCATCACATACACATTCCCTCTTCTGGGAGCAATCAATACTACCTTCCAGTCCTTGTTGAATATGATGCCATGAACAATATTGAACAGAACTTGATAGCCATCATCACACAGTTGACTGACACTGATTAGGTTATATTTCAAACCATTCACATATGCAACTCGTCTGAATTTAACTTGTCCATTGCTCAGAATACCATACCCCTCAGTCTTTCCACAACCATCATTTCCAAAAGTAATGGAGGGTCCATCAGAAATTATGAACTCCTCCAGCAGGGTCTTACGTCCGGTCATTGTCCTGCCAGCTGCACTGTCAAGATACCAGGTATGTTTCTTTCGATCGCCCTGCACATCCACCAGATATATCAGTTAGATTTGGGAACCCATCGACTGATGGGTTCACTGGACCCTCCCTTATAGGTCCCTGGAGGTATCTGGTTGAGTTCACTTTCTTCCAAAACAGATTTTTCTGCAAATGTAATTGGAATAGATAGTTTTGAAACCTTTTTCTTTTTCTCAACTAGAGAAATATATTTATCTTTCTTTGAAAAAGGTTTGGTATTTTGTCTAGGGCCAGATGAAGTACCCTCAAAATTGTTTAATCTTGCATTACAACTTTGAAATTGACGAGTCAGTAATTGAAACTGGCTCTCTAACCTTAACAAAATACTTTCATCAGATGACACCTGAGCCTTTCCAGTTGACTGGACTCTAGGCTTAGGTAGGGAGACATTCTTATTCTTTGGAACAGAAGGTTCCTTGGAGGAGGACTGAGGCAAAGGTTTCTTCAGATTGACCTTTTTAATTAGAGCAGTCACCTGAGGTGCTCTAGTTTTTACCTCTGGGGATTGAACTGGGAAAATATTGGCCTTAGGAGTTACAGGCTCATCATAAATGGTAATGGGCCTGAAGCCCTCTGGTAAACGATCAATTACTGGTATTAATGATGCAACATGAGTATTTCCATCTAAATAAGCACGTTTTTGAGTGGGAAATTGATTTACTCCAGCATCATATGGCTTTCTGGTTTCAAGCCATGATTTAATAACCAGTTTTTCTTTTTCTAAAATGATTTCAAGATCTTGTTTTTCTTGAATCGGTTGTTCAGTTACCAGAACTTGGGCTTGAAATGCCAGTTCAATATCTTGAAGTTCCTTTAATTTTGATTTTAAAACTGTAATTTCAGAAAAATCTGTTTCTAGACCATTTACACAGTCAGATCTAACAGTTTCAACAAAGATTAAATC
This sequence comes from Erigeron breviscapus, assembly GCA_034093135.1. Taxonomy (NCBI): domain Eukaryota; kingdom Viridiplantae; phylum Streptophyta; class Magnoliopsida; order Asterales; family Asteraceae; genus Erigeron; species Erigeron breviscapus. The sequence goes on from CM067168.1 coordinate 68,842,983, forward strand.
AGAATTAAGAGCTTCAGCATGTCCAATTTTAGTTCAGTGTCAGTTTGCACATCATAATCACTGACCTTTTTGATAACAATGTCCACCCATCTTCCAGATGTGACATCTTCCTTCACCAGATGCTCTTCGTCTGCCAGAGCCATGTAACAGCAATCTCTTTCCTCTTCTTCATCTACAGATGAATCATCAGAAGAGAACCCATTTCTCTTCAGTTGTTGCAATCATGCATTTATTATTTTCCATTTGTTGTGCCATGAGAGCAATTTGAGCCTTAAGCTTTTTATATTTAGATTTATAGCTATCATCAGGCTTTTTATTAGAAGTAAATGGACCAGGCTGGGATACAAACTGACTGGACTTGCAATCTTTCATGAAATGACCTTTTCTGCCACACTTAAAGCATGTCAGATTGGTCTTATCAGTAGAAGTACTGGATGCAAATTGTCCAGATGGCCTATTTGCTCTTGCTTTGAAACGGTTAAACGTTTTAGCAATCATTGCAACCAGGTCATCATTTTCAGATTCATCACAGTCTGGAGAGGTAAGACTAGATTCTCCAGATTCCATGAATTCAGACACCATCTTCTTCATAGAAAATATATTCTCAGAAGATATTAGTGTTGTACCTTGTGGTTCAGTATGACTAACCACACTAGAACTACTGGAGGCATGGTTATAGGCATCTTGTTCTGCCACAACTCTCTGAGCCTGATTTTCTTCAGTGTATCTGAAAGCTCCATATAAAGTTGAAAGAGTGTGAGAGTGCAGAGTTTTACCTTGTCTTAAGACCAGGATCATGTGAGACCATTTGGTGGGCAAATATCACAAAATTTCTCCAAAAGTATATCCTTGCCTTTCTCAACCCCCAGTCCTCTCAACTGGTTAATAATGCTCATAAATATGGTGTAAGTACCAGTGAGAGACTCATTGGGCTGAGCAAAAAATGACTCATACCTCTTGTTTAAGGAGACCTTTCTGGTGACAATGGTGTTATCTCCTCCTTCATACTGGTTCACTAGTTCATCCCACATGGTTTTAGCACTGGGAAAAAAGAACTAGTGTGGGAATTAGGGTTTCTGGAACAGCCCCGAGGATCATGTTTTTGAGGAGGTTATCTAAGTTTACCAATCTCCTCTCCTCTTCAGACCAATGTTCCTCCCTCTTTTCCCTACCTCTTCTAGATCCAGTTGGATCAAGAAGAGCATTGAAAGGTGATGTGGGGACGTAAGGTCCTTCATTTAAAATTTTCATCATATTTCTCTCAATTCCAGTGATATGCAATATCATCCTAGCTTTCCACGTACCAAATTCATCACTATTCCCACTGAATTTAGGAACATGATTGTTTGAGTAGTGCACATGCACATGTGGAGAAGCAGGAGGAGGAGGAGGAGGGGGTGGATTAGTGTTATTGACAGGTGGTGGTTCATTATTTTGATCATTAATATTAGGATCAGGACCAAGACTAAAACCTCCTTGTGTCTTTTCTGGGTTGGCCATCAAAGAAGCAGATCTAGGCAAGTTTGTTTAGCCTTCCGCTCTGATACCAATTATAGAGTCCCTCACTTGATGGTTTAACCCAATAGTGTAAAATACAACAAGTCTAATATGCACTAGATTTGGACTAGTATTACTTGAATATAAATGCAAGTATATAAACAAAGTAATACAAGACTTAAAGCAATAAATAAAGTAAAGGTGGAACACAATGTAATTTTTTCAAGTGTATTTTATTTATGATGTTAAATAAAATACAAGGTTGTGCGGAATCAAGATAATACAAATATGTAAGTATCCTAACAACCTATGAATTACAAATGATCTATATTTGCTAAATAAACTCTTTAGATCAAAATACTTAAAGTTGTGAAGTATCCCTGTTACGATTGAGAGTATTTAGACAAATTCACCTAATTGCTAAAAAAGTAATTTTAACAAGGAAATGACTTTGTATTTATAGGCAAACAAATTCACCAGTGAATTTGTGTCGTACAAATATGGTTGCATGTATTTAATGAACCGACAAGGTCATTAAATGCATAGGTTAAAGTACAAGGATAAAGTCACATCAATATGACTTATTATCCTTTTAACCAACCACCTTTACACACGTAAGTACTTTTTTAAAGACAAGTGGAATGTTCTTTGAAAAGTGTGTAAAGGCAAAAAGTCAATTCCTCGTAATCAGTGTTCAGACTTGTAAGGTCTAGAACACTGACAAAGCTCCAGTCGTAGATCTGGTAAGACTTCCAGTGGACTCCGCCATTTGTCAGTCTTCTTTATTCTAACTTCAGTCTTTGACTTCAGTGAGAATGTCTTCAGTAGAATAGATCTGGACTGGGGTGAAGTCCAGTGAGCTAAAATCTAGAAGACTCCAGATTTCCTATACAAGTATTTTGCTCACTGGTCTTCCATTATTTCTGAGCAAATCTTCAGTAGGACTCCAGTCATCAAGTCTGGAGTAAGTACAGTAAATCTGGACCTAACAATTTGTGAGAAAGTTATTGTTTTACTAGATAGATTGTATTATATTTTCTTTTATTTATACCACAGGTGCGGTTGACGTTTGTTTGTGGTGATTGTGCAGGTTTTTTGCTAGTTGATGAACACTAGAGCTTCTGGCCGACCTTTGCTTAGTCCTTTATCTAATCCGGGGAAAGTCAGACGTCGCCTAGTGTCAAGATACAACCAGGAATCTTCCACATCAGTCAAAATAGATTTTGAAACCGCATATATAGTTCCACCCGCCCAGTATTCAGAAGATCAGTTGGTTAATAGGTTGAAAGAAGCAGGTAGAGTGTTTGGGACAGGAGAAGACTCAGATTCAGATATAGAAGAGAAAATTCAAACACCTGAACCGAGCAGTATTGTCATACCTCGAATCAATTTAAATATTAATCAACAACCGAGGAGAAACGGAATGGGTGATAAACAACCGTTAGATCCGAACACCCGTCCTTACGGGGAGAGAAGAAGAAATATACCGGCGGACCGGGGCACAGCTATTCGCCCTCCGGCTATTTCAGTAGATTTCTCCTTGAAAGGAAATCACCTCAAGAGTGTTAAAGAGGACAAGTTTGATGGGATTCGAAGAACTGGCCCATATGCACATCTTGAGAGGTTTGAGAAGATTTACAGGTTATATCAATATGGAACAGGGCAAACTGAAGCTGTTAAACTTGAGCTATTTCCATTAACTCTCATTGGAGATGCAGCTGCTTGGTTTAAGGAGTTACCCGATAACTCATTCACCACTTGGGCCGAACTTCGTGAAGGATTTGTTGATGAGTTCTATTCATTAAGAACTCAAAGGCAACTGGAAAATAAAATCAGAGGATTTACTCAAGACAGTGGTGAGGATGTTGTTGATGCATGGAAACGGTTCAAGGAAATGCTAAGGAATTGCCCCAGACATGGTATGGGTACTGAAGAAAGTTTTGAGATTTTCTTTGATGGACTTGATAGAAATACTAAAAGGGAGCTCGGTTATGCATTTGGGGGTAGTCTAAACAACATTTCCCTGAATGAAGGATACAAGATTCTTGAAGATATGGCGAAGGAGTATTCAACCAGAGATGAGGACCGAGACAACAGATCCAGTAGAAGCATTGTGGCTAAGGCGGAAAATAGTGAAGACTCAAAACTTGTTACTAAAGTCAAGGCTCTCTCGAAGCAAATGAATGAGAGGTTTGATAATCAAGATAACAGATTCAAGAGCCTTGAAAGAGATGTTAAGGTTATGGCTGACGGTTGTGATCATTGTGGGGAATTGCATTATACGGAGGATTGCCCGGATAAACCAGTTCAAGATGTTAGTTACGTTCAGAATCAAGGGAATTTCAACCAAAATACCGGTTATCAAAACCGGCCATCAGGTAGTTCTTACCCTACTTCTTCTTCTTTTAATACTAACAGTTCTGGTTATGGTGGTAACAGGTTTAGTAGGTTCAACAATCAGCGAGGCGCGGATTCAGAACTAAGAGAGATAGTGAAGGACTTTATAGGTGCCCAGAAGGCAACCAATGAACATGTTGTAGAAGAGTCCAAGAAGGTGATTTCTGTGTTGGATGCTTTGACTACTCGATTGGATGGGCTCGGACATAAGTTGGATCAAGGAGCAAAGAATCAACAAGCCACTATTAAAGATTTAGAAGGAAGGATTGAAAGGCTAGGAAACTCTAATAGGCAGCCCGGTACACTACCGAGCAACACTCAGCAGAACCCTAAGCCTCAGTCAAATAATCAAGGATCAGGACAGAAGTACACCCCTCCTAATGCTAGAAATGAGCAATTGAATGCTATCACTACGAGGGCAGGTAACACTTATAATTCTGCAAACCCTTTACTTGATGATTCCACTCCACTTGTGCAGGTTAATGAAGCTGATGAAACTGTTGATGATGAGATTGAGATGGAGCCGAACCCAGCCATGCCGATACCGGCTGTTCCATCTAAACCAGTTGAGAAACCGACGGTGAAGCCTTATCAACCAAAAATTCCATTTCCTCAGCGGTTGAGGAAAGAGAAGATCAAGGAAAACTTCAAGAAATTTGTTGATCATATTCAATCTGTTAATATCACTGTTCCTTTAGTTGATTTGATTGCAGGGATGCCAAACTATGCCAAGTTCCTCAAGGAACTTGTAAGTGACAAGAAGAAGCTTGGAAGAGGCGAAGATTGCAGTCATGAGTGCCGAATGTTCTCCTATCATCCAGAATCAGATTCCTCCCAAGTTGGAAGACCCAGGGAGTTTTCTAATTGCTTGTTCTTTTGGTGCATACTTGTGTGAGGCATTGGCCGATCTTGGGGCCAGCATTAATTTGATGCCTTATTCTGTGTATAGGAAGTTGTCCTTAGGAGAGTTGACCCCTACCCGCATGAGCATTAGGCTCGCGGATCGTTCTTTCCAATATCCCATGGGGATAGCGGAAAATTTGCAAATTAAAGTAGGGCACATGATATTTCCGGTCGATTTTGTTATTCTTGAGATGGAAGCGGACGCTAAAGTCCCCCTCATTCTTGGCCGACCATTCCTTATGACCGCGGATGCTATCATCTGAGTTAAGGCTAAGGAGATTTCCTTAGGGGTCGGTGATGACCGAGTCATTTTCAATGTTGATAGAGCACTAAAGCACCCTTACTCTTGTGATGAAACTTGTTTCAGGTTAGATGTGATTGAAGAAGAAGATGCTTTAGAGAAGGAGCTCATAGATTTCTTGGACATGGAAGAAGGTGAAGCATTGCTAGCTTGCAGTGAAGAAGAGCAAGAGTTGGTTGGAGAGATGATGCAAGAGATCATGGCGTTAAGTATTGATGAAACGCCTCTGGTAGATGAAACTTTTGAAGAGATCACCACTAGTGATAGCACACGGGTGCTAACCTCGGTAGAGAATCCTCCTACCGACTTGGAACTCAAACCGCTTCCGGATCATCTTGAGTATGCATATTTGGAAGGTACATCTCTTTTACCTGTTGTCATCTCGTCCTCATTAATGGAGGATGAGAAATCTAGACTTATGACCGTCCTAAAGGCCCATAAAAAGGCCTTTGCATGGAAAATTTCCGATATTCCGGGTATAAGTCCAGAATTTTACAAACATACCATAAACTTTATTGATAATTTTAAACCGGTTGTGCAAAGACAACGTAGGTTGAATCCAAATATGAAAGATGTGGTTAAAAAAGAGATAATCAAATTGCTTGATGCGGGAATCATATTCCCCATCTCGGATAGTTCATGGGTAAGTCCGGTACATTGTGTACCGAAGAAGGGTGGGATGACCGTAGTTTTAAATGATAAAAATGAATTGGTTCCCACTAGGACTGTCACGGGGTGGAGGGTATGTATAGATTATCAGAGATTAAATGATGCTACCCGCAAAGACCATTTTCCCTTGCCCTTTATTGATCAAATGCTCGAACAGCTCGCCGGTAATGAGTATTTTTGCTTTTTGGATGGGTTCTCCGGGTACTTCCAAATACCCATTGACCCCAAGGACCAAGAAAAGACCACCTTTACTTGTCCCTTTGGCACTTATGCCTATAGGAGGATGCCATTTGGTCTTTGCAATGCCCCTGGAACTTTTCAAAGATGTATGCTTGCAATATTTCAAGACATGATCGAAACTTCCATGGAAGTTTTCATGGATGACTTTTCGGTATTTGGTAGTTCTTTTGAGAGTTGTCTTAATAGTCTTGATAAAATGCTTGAAAGGTGTGAAAGGGCACACTTGGTTTTGAACTGGGAAAAATGTCATTTTATGGTGAAAGAGGGATTGTGTTGGGACACAAAGTTTCTAAGGCGGGGTTAGAGGTCGATAGAGCCAAAATAGATGTTATAGCTAAATTACCTCCGCCCACCAATGTAAAATCGGTTAGAAGCTTTTTGGGTCACGTCGGGTTCTACCGTCGGTTTATAAAAAAATTTTCAAAAATCACACGGTCGATGACCAAGTTGTTGGAAAAGGATGTCCCATTCAATTTTGATAAAGAGTGTCTTGATGCATTTAACTCACTTAAAGACAAATTGACCAATGCACCTATCATGTCTACACCCGATTGGTCATTACCCTTTGAGTTAATGTGTGATGCTAGCGACTTTGCTTTAGGGGCCGTGTTAGGCCAAAGGGAGGATAAACATTTCCGCCCTATTTCCTATGCTAGCAAGACCCTTAATCCGGCCCAACAAAACTATACAGTGACCGAGAAAGAGTTGTTGGCCGTGGTTTATGCTTTTGACAAATTTCGTCCCTACTTAGTTCTCAACAAGACTATTGTTTACACGGACCATTCTGCCTTAAGGTACTTGTTCTCGAAACAAGATGCCAAGCCTCGTCTTATTCGTTGGGTCTTGCTTTTGCAAGAATTCGACATTGAGATTAAAGACAAGAAAGGGGCTGAGAATGTGGCAGCCGACCATCTAAGTAGGCTCGAAAACCCTCACCTTGAGGAGTTGAAAGAGCATGATATTGATGATGCATTTCCTGACGAGTATCTAATGCAAGTTGATGTTGAAGAGGAACCATGGTATGCAGACATTGCTAATTATCTTTGTGCAGGGGTTCTTCCTAAGGAAATGTCTTATCAACAGAAAAAGAAATTCTTTTCTGAGATTAAGCATTATTTCTGGGAAGAACCATATTTGTTTCGAATGTGTGCAGATGGCATGATCAGGAGATGTATGTCCGGTGCTGAAACCCGGAAGATTTTGGATGCATGCCACTATGGACCAACCGGTGGTCATTATGGACCATCTGTAACCGGTAAGAAGGTTTTCGACGCAGGATTTTATTGGCCTACAATCTTCAAGGAAGCTTAAACATTAGTGGAGACGTGTGAAGTTTATCAACGTCAAGGTAACATTTCAAAGAAGGATGAGATGCCACAAAACTTCATTCAGGTTTGTGAGGTATTTGATGTTTGGGGAATTGATTTTATGGGACCCTTTCCGCCTTCAAATAAGTGTCTTTACATTTTAGTGGCGGTTGATTATATTTCGAAATGGGCTGAGGCTAAGGCCTTGCCAACTAATGATGCAAGGGTTGTCATAGATTTCTTAAAGCAATTGTTTTGTCGTTTTGGTTGTCCTAAGGCCTTAATCAGTGATCGTGGAACTCATTTCGCAAATCACCAACTTGCTAAGGTGTTAAAGAGGTATGGTGTTCATCATCATTTCTCTACTTCTTATCACCCGCAAACGAGTGGCCAAGTAGAAAATCCTAATAGGGCTTTAAAACGAATTTTAGAGAAAACCATAGGTGATAATCCTAAAAATTGGTCTAAGAAGTTGGATGATGCGTTATGGGCTTTTAGAACCGCATTTAAGACTCCAATTGGTACTACACCTTATAGGTTGCTTTATGGGAAGACATGTCATTTGCCTTTAGAGTTAGAGCATAAAGCTTATTGGGCTCTTAGGAATTGCAATATGGACTTAGTTGAAAGTAGTGAATTGAGAATGTTGCAATTACATGAGTTAGATGAGTTGAGGTTGAATGCTTATGAGAATTCTAGGCTCTACAAAGAAAGGACTAAGGTTTGGCATGATCGTAGGATTAGAAAGAAAGATTTTAAGGCCAGTGATAAAGTGTTGTTGTTCCTTTCAAAGTATAAGTTCAAGCAACCCAAGTTGACGTCTAGGTGGACCGGTCCTTTTGTGATCAAACATGTTTATCCGTCTGGTTATGTTGAATTGTTTAAATCGGATGGAACTTCTTTTATCGTTAATGGTCACAGGTTGAAGCTTTATTATGAAGAAGAGGAAAATGTGGGAGTCGTCTTTGACGAGCTTCCATTTTTTGGAATGTATCAATGAAAAAAGGACCAGAGTCGAGCTAAAGACTCATTAATAACTTAAGCGCTTCGCGGGAGGCAACCCGTGTTTCTTGTTTTCATTATTTTGTTTATTTGTCATTGGTAATGTGTTTTTAATAAGATTTGCAGGTAGAAGCCGCTCTCACGCCTTCTGGTAAGTCGTTTTCAAGGAGAAAACAAAGGTAAGTGTGGGGGGGGGGGGTTGTTGCGCCGCAACTTGCATGTTGCGCCGCAACTACATCTTCTGTAAATTCATTGCGCCGCAATGTGCCTCATTGCGCCACAATGGGATTGTTCTGTTGCGCCGCAGCATCCCAAATTGCGCAGCAACGTAACTCTCTGCATTTCAATTGCGCCGCAATGAAGGTAGTTGCGCCGCAATACGTATTGTTTCAGAAAATCAAAAAATAAATATAAAAAACGAAATTCAAAATAAAGAGGCATTGCGCCGCAACTTGGCTAGTTGCGCCGCAACCCGGGTCAAACCAGGTCAGCAGATTTTAAACAAAAAAGGGGATCAGTTGGCTAATAACACACACTTATTTTCTCAAATAATTAAGTTTCTACTTTTTCTTTCCTTCAAAACCCCATCCGATCCAAACCCTTTTTCTTCTTGATTTTCTTCTACTTTTCTCTTAAATCTTCATTATCATTCACCATGACTCGAACTGGAAAGGTTAGTCTGATCCACCCTCTAATCTCATTATTTGTTTGTTATTCATTTCTTGCCATTTGTTCTTGTTTCAATTCGATTTTGCTTGATATTATACTTTCATTACTTGTTAGAGGTCGAATTTGAGATTATTTGGTTTAAGAACAATGTGGGTTGGGTTAATTTGTTAGAAAGATTGATGTTTTGTTCATGAATTGGTTGATTGAATTAATTAGGGTTTAATTACGCTTGTTTAATTAATTGGATTGATAAACCCTTGAATTAAGATTGGGAATTATGTTTGAGGATTTTTGGTGGATTTTTGTGTGTTAACTCCTGCTGTTGCTCGACGCTGCCCAGAAAAACATTCCATTGCGACGCAACTCCTAGTTGCGCCACAACTGAATAGTTGCGCCGCAACGAAGTAGTTGCGCCGCAGTTAGTTAGTTGCGCCGCAACTCTGAAAATTTCGACCCTGCCATGGTTATGCTCATATTTATGTATGATGTTGTCAGGGTTTGATTGTTTCAATTTTTCTTGTATGTACAGGAGCCCGCTAGTTCCAGCCGTGCAGGAAGAGGCAAGGCCAGAGCCTCAACTGCTGATGCACCTGTTGAAACCGGTCTTACTGATGAGGCCGTTGCTATGGGCGATCTAGCTCACGCTTGGCTTCGATTTCCCCATGCTGCTTCTGAGCTTAAGACTAAGTACACCAATCGGTTAGCCACTTTGTATCTTAAAGAGATTATCGAGCCCAGGTATATGGAGAGTACCTTGCTTGATGTACTTAATGTGCGTAGAGATATTAATGGTTTTATGCAATTGATGGGTAGGGGCACTGATCTAGATGGTAATAGGTTTGACCGGGAATATGGAATGTGGTTTGATATCTTTAGGAATAGGGAGCGTGTCTGTAAGGAATGGTGTTTGGAGGTGTATTCCACAATTAATGTTGATAAGATTGATTCAACCACAAATGTTCATGATGATAGGGTAATCTTCTTTCGCTGTGGGGGTTTGAATCGCCACCTGACTATTGCTGAATTTGGAGTGTGCACGGGTATGTACACTCAGGAGATGTTGGATGATCCTATTTTTAGGAATGTTTTGAGTTATGCTATTAGGAAGACTCAGGGGTTTCCTAATGATTTGGGTGATGAGAGAGATTACTACCGTAGGATTTCAGGTGGTAAGGCTTGGAAAGGGGCTTGTGGGGCGAATACAATTCAGTCGCCCATTTTGAGGTTGTTCCACAAAATGCTCGTTTATTTCTTTGTCCAGCGGACTAATCACCCGGACAAACTTTATATTGATGACTTGTGGTTATTGAGGTTGTTTCAGGAGGGAGATGTGTATAAGACTGCTTGTGCTCCGTATGTGCTTGCTAAACATATGGGGATTAAGGGTGTTCGAGACAGGGGTTTGGTTTGTGGCCATTTCATCACGAAAATGGTCAAGCACTTTCAGTTAGAGGATGATAGAGCCAATGTTGGGGTAAATTTGCATTGGAAACCGATGAAGACTTTCACTTTTAATGATTTACATCGGTTTGGCTTGCTTTGCCCTAGGAGACACAAGAATGAATTGTATCAGTTGATTGCTTTTGGAGAGGGAGATGATGATGAAGATGAGGAGGAGTCAGGTGACGATGATGATGATGATGATGATGATGATGAAGAGATGGAAGAAACACCACAGCAGGCACCTGAGGAGCAACCAGAGCCCCCACGACGTACTAAGCATCGTGCCACTACTACTCCTACTGCGGGGGTATCTTCTTTTTCTGCCGCTCCTTCAGGTGCTTGGGACTTCTCTTCTTTGGGGAATATGGTTAATAACATGTGGGAATCTCAGCAGCAGTTTCAGCATTCCCATGAGCAGTTCCAGCAGAGGATGGATAGTGATTTCAGATGGGTTGGTTCAGGTGTGGGGCATGTGATGCATGATCAGCAGCGCTATCAGCCCATGTGGGAGGCCCAGTATACGGGTCAGGAGTTCCATCGACCTGATCCTATTCCCGACTACCGCCCTCCCAGTATATTTATTCCAGAGCACAGGGCTGGTGGTGGTTTCTTCTTTCCACCAGAGCGTCAGTTCGAGGTTTCTCCTTCCCATGATCTTGGGCGAAGGGGTCCAGATAACCCTGTTAGTTTTGGCACTTTTGCAGGTACGCAGGCTGGTATGGATGCTGGTGGTTCAGATACTAGGAGTTATGCTGAGCGGATGGCTGATCAGTTATTTGCACCAGGGCCTATGCCTGGTTACCCTCCTCAGTGATGTGCTTGGAGTTGATGATGGCAGCCGTCTGTTGGTTGTGATGGCTTGTATTCTCATTTGTTTGAACACTTTCATTTTCGTACTTTTATTTATTTCTATTTGTTTGGTTTGTATCCACCCTACGGGGTGATGAGACATCGTGATTTATTTTTCCATTTCCGTTTGCATAAGTAGAATTAGGATGACGGCATGCTTTATGATATATTATGTTGGCTTTTATTGTGTGTTCATGTTGAATAGCAAGGTTGTCATATGCATATGCTGGCAGTAAGTTCAGCGCCCATTTTCTTGTTGGCATCATTCAGGCATGGAACACACATCATACCCGACAAGTTTTTCTTGTTCTTGATTTTCTTTTTGTTTACTTTCCCCTATTTCCCATGTTTTGCCTTAGTTCTTTGGACATTGAGGGCATTGTCCAACTCAAGTGTGGGGGGGGGTGGTAAATAGGAAAAAGTCGGGTATTTTTAGAGGAATTTTGAACTTTTGCATGCTTGTCCTTGTAGTTAATTGCTTTTGTCACTTAATTATAGATATTAATAAGCAATTTGACTACACCCTTGGTACAAAGTTTAATTTGTGGAATGTGTTTTGACTGATTAATTAGGCAATCCCTTCTGGATTAATAATATGGCTAGCACGCTCAAAGCACCAAAACACCCAAATTGTGAGATTATTGATTCATTGCTAGTTATGATAGGTGTTACGGTTTTGGAATTATTAAGCCTTGTAAATTTGTCTCTCTCGTAGGCTTTTGGATTTATTCAAGAGTAAGGGTTCTATTTAGAGCTCTGAACTATGATGTGCAAGTTTGAGGTTGATTTTCCATTTCCGGATTATTTCATTTGCTATGAGTGTGCCGGTGATTGCATTGATTCTAGAACTTGTCCTGGTTGATCGTTCCGTGTTATTTATCAGAAGAGGCAAATTTAGGATAAAACCATTTGTTCTTTGTATGTTCACCCCTTGTTTCGTAATAATTGTTATGTGCATGTTTTGTTAATGTGCTTAGTAGCTAATAGTGAACCACCTGTTAAACCCTTATGTTGCACTTACTTTTAGTGCAAGAAACAATAGAAAATATGTTGTCACTAGCCTGTTCTTTGTTATTAAATCCACCCTTAATATACACCTTTTCCTAACCATACTGATAGTCGAAGTCCTGGTGGGTCATTGGTTGCCTATGCTAGTGGATGGTTTGGGGTTGTCCTTTATGTCGGGTTGGGATATTCTCGGTTACTGAGAATAGATTGATTTCGTCATGTTTGTTTGGATAAAGTCTGGATCGTTCATTTGAGCATATGAGTATATGATTTGTCACTGTTTCAATATTATTTAAGAGAATACCAATTAGTCAGAGTAAAAGTAGCTCACAAAAAAAAAAAAAAAAATTGAAAAACAGAAAAAGAAAAAAATATATAGAAAAAAAATGAAAAAGAGTTTGGGCTGTCAGTTGGTATTTCTCAATTTTGGTCAAATCATTTTTATTAGTTGGTTCGTCAATTATAACCAACAAAAGGATCTTGGAATG
>CM067168.1:68860755-68923255 GCA_034093135.1 Erigeron breviscapus
ACCCATGCTATTTGATGGCTATGTAATTTTGATCCAACAAGATTTGTAGTACAATAAAATATTAGCCATTGCTTTTTTAGAAGGATTTCCATGAGGAAGGGGTTAGGGGTCCAGCAATTCGCTGGTTAAAATTGCCTTCAGCACGTCTGAATCGAAACTAACTTTACAAAAAAAAGAGAAAGGAATATACTGCGATTATGTATATTTAGTTTTTTTCTACGTAAGGCATGAATTTATAATTCATTCTCTTTAATTCATTCTCAAAAAGTGAAAAATATATTATTTTTTTCAAAGAACTAGAGGGATAGAGGGTACCTGTGCGATACAACGACGGAAATGGCGGCGTCGGCGGTGTGATGGGAACGGTGACCGTGGTAGCGATTCCAACAAAAACCATGTAACTTTGAACTAACAATATTAATGACTCTTTTCCTTGCTCTCTTCTTATTTTTCCAAAGTAAATCACACTAAACAAACAAATATAGCAACATAATCAACATATTCATATGTTCTTAGATATGTTGATAGGTGGATGGTTCCTTCTTCCTGAACACTCTTGTGAACATATCTCTAGTTCGAGATTTAACCCATAGATCTAAACACGAATTCCAGATCCGAAAATATATAACTCTGAAATCTAACAAGGTTAGATTCATTGGAGATGGGGAGGCGTGATAGTAGAGAAAACCTTGCTGAGCATAGGGCATCCCTCCATGATCAGAAGTTGGCTCCCCACGGTGGTTGTTGATGGCGGTACAATGGTGGGAGCCGACTTGGTGTTTTACAAGTTCAAGGAAGGGAAACTTTTGGATCATTTTGCTGGAAGCAGAAATTTTGAGATGATGATATAGAAACCCTAATCAATTTGTAAAGATTTTTTGGACCAAAAGTGTAATATTTAAAAGCTATGGACGGAAGTTTCAAGTGGCGACATGGATAATTTTTGTATTCAACTCTAAGCCAAATTACGAGATTACCCATTACGTGTCAGACACGTGATCCTTTTTAACGAACGTTTATGTTTAGGACCAAAAGTGTTGGCGGGACAAAAAGTTTTGGACCAAAACTATAAATTTTCAAAGTTAGTGATAAAAGCTGCAAATGAGAAACCACGACGGGGACAATTTCTGTAATTAACACTTTTTCTTATATATATGATAATAACATTATTTAGTTTTGAATAAGTTTTCAAAGTTTTCATTTGTTTTTTAATAATAAAAAACTTTTTTTCATTTTCTAAAAAGTTATAAATAAAAACTAAAAAACATTTTCGGAACGCGCCATAATTGGAGTTTTAGAAACGTGGGTTTTTAAGGCTAAGAGGAGTGGGGCGGGGTGAGGGGTGATCCACCCCGGTTTGCCGGCTGGTTCGCCGGCTACATGACCCCCCACCGGCGATCCCCCCTCCAAGCGACCCATTTGGTTTGCTTCAAATATTGTTTGACCGGCGTGTTTCCTATGATATCCGTTTGAATAACGGCTATTTTTTTAATAAAAAAAAAATTTCCTTTTTTTTATATTTTTTTCCCATCTATATATAGCACTATATTTCCCAACAATTCACACATCTACACACTTTCATTTTTACAAAACAATTTTAAAAACACACACACAACAATTTGTAAATCATGGTTTGGACAAAGTCGGAAGAAGTTAGTTTAACTAAAGCTTGGATCGAAGTATCGGAAGATCCAAATTGTGGTATATGTTGTTAATGTTTTATTGTTTTATATTATTGTTTACTAATGTTTTATTAACCACCATTCATTTTTTTTTGTTATTGTTTGTAGATAATTACCAAAGACAAAGAACATTTTGGACAAAAGTTACTAATATGTTTTTGAATATGGAGAACCAACCGGCCGGTTATCGTGATGTAGACACCGTTGTCGCTAGATGGCGCCGTATGCGCACCTCTATTCACTCGTTCAACGTAATTTTCACCCGTTTGAAGAATCTTCCTAACGAGACAAGAATCCAAAGTGCGTTGGCTGAGTATAGAGCAACGTGTGGAGGACCATTTCATCACATGGAGGAGTGAGAGTTGCTAAGGAGATGCTCGAAGTTCTAGTGTTTTAATAATATTTATGTATTTCGTATTCTAGTGCTTCAATAATACTTATGTAGTTTCGTATTTTGTGGTAATAATAGTTGAACTTTTTTTAATCTTCCATTTCTCCCATTATTTCAAAACCACACTTTTATTAATAAAAACACATAATACATTAACTTAAAAAAAAAAGACAATACATAATTAAAATGACATTACATAATAAAAACACACAATCCATAACTACTGATGACGATCCTCTAGTGACATACTTTCTATGCCCTGGTGAGCGTTTAGGTCGAGCCACCATTGGTCATGTTTCGGCAATCTGACTTCCTCGATGGTTTTGTCTCCACCGCATTTATCATGGTACGTTTCGGCCCAAGTGCACTGGTCTCCCAACGTGTGACCGACATCAAAACAATCCTTGATTGCGACACTATCCCAAAGCTACCAATGATTGTCGATCAAGTGGAGGACAGTATGATGGCCGATATCCTAGACCATGTAATGTTTCAAGAGGAACTCATAGCAGTTATGCAAAAGCTAAATGCAAAAAAGAAATGGTGCAGAGAACAAATTTCTACTTTACAAGTAAGAGAATGTTCTGATCTTGAGTGGCAATATATTGATTATTTGCAAGGGAAGATCGACAGCATCCAAAATGCAATTGAACAACTTGACAGTGCGGTTTTCGCATTGAACAACTTGAACAAATTGGCGCAACGACAATATCAGATGCTTTAATTAGTTTGTAATGTCTTTTAATTCCCAAGTAGTTTTAATTTCTTGTGTTTCTCTTTTGATTAAGTAATGTCTTTTTAATTTCTAGCCGTTGTATTTTTTTTATAAATAAAAATGGTATTATTTTGTGTTTATTTGATAAAATATATTTTATATATATTATTATGTATATATTTATATATAAAGTCTAAAAGAAAAAGAAAATTAAAGTCTAAAACAAAAAAAGAAAAAGAAAATTAAATCAATCATTATCTTACCCCACCATCCAGGCAACTTCACTCCCACTTTTTTTCCCAGGCAACCCCTAACGACTCAGGATGTCACATGATGCAACTCCACTCCTCTTAGCTTAAGTTTGCAGCCATCAGCCGGATTTGCACACTCGGCTTCTAAAAAGTTCTTTGACCTTAGCTTTCCCAAACTAAGACTTTGCTAGTTTTGAAAACTACTTTGCTAGACTATCTAGTTTTACAACTTGTTTTGGAAACATTATTTATTCTTCCAAAAAATTCCCATTTGAGGCAACCAAAACGGATGAGAACTTACTTAGGGGAAAGGGAGTCATGTAGCCAAATTTCCCAACCCTCCCAAATCCCACCAATCAAATACCTCCAACTCATTTTTCTTTTTTTTTTTAAAAATGAAGTGTATATATAGGTAAAAATTAGGGGAATTTTTTTTTTTAATTATGTTTTTAATTTTTTTTTTGTTGTTGTTTGTTTTGTTGGTCTGAAATTTTTTTTTTTTTTTTTTTTATTTTTTTTCTTTTTTAATAAAAACTTAAATATTTCATTAAATAAACTAAACATTACATAAACATAATTTAAAAAGTACATAACAACATATTAGAAATTTAAATTCTACATGATAATGAAGACAACTTTTTTTACCCCGTGCGTCGTACCCCTCTTGAAAGTAACTGAATCTAGCTTCAATATCACCAACAATCTTCAAAAACAACCTCTTGCTCATGCGAAAGTGTGGAGATATGTTTTTGTTTGGTGATTTTTTTGGTTAAAAATGAAGTGTATATATAGGTAAAAATTAGGGTTTTTTTTTTTAATTTTTTTTTTTATGTTTTCAACGGTCAAAAGCACCTGGACCCACCTCCCCACGCTCCCCCTAATGTTCACATTTCTCTCAACCCTTGGCTGGCTTTTTACCCGTCCAACTTCAGCCCTCCTTCAACCCGCAGGGATGGCGCCGGTGTACCCTCAAAGGGTTGAGCAACCCTCCATTGAACCCATGACCACTCCTCTCCCCCTTATACAGTGGAACAGTGGGCTATTGTCATGAACTTTTCTGACTATTCGAACAAACTAATGGCCCCCCTCATACGTATAGTGACAAAATTCATTTGACCAAATAATAGTACACAATTTACATTAGGCTATCTCCAATGGGGTGCCTTTGGGTGCTCTTAGATTCCCTTGGATATCCTTTGCCGTTGAAGTTTGTTCAAAACTAAAGATTTTTTGAAGGATGTCCTTATTTTTAGTTGGAGGTAAAAGGATATGTAACGATATGTAAGAATGTTTGTATGGTTGGAGATAAAATTATAGGATTTGAATGATTCATAAAGATGTATAAGGATTTATAAGGATATATGAATGTCCTTGGCATCGGAGATAGCCTTAGTAACTACAAGTGACGGTTTGGTCTCCAATTGCAATGAATAGCGGATCAATATTGACAAAAAAAATAATTTAATACTCACAATATCGATACTAATGATGTAACCAAAAGTTAAAATACAATGAGCTAACCATGGACAATTAAATCTTATCGTTAGAGCACATATAACCTATAGTTTAACTTGAAATTGTTTTTGTTAGTTATTTAAAAACTTCTAAGGCCGGTGCTAATAAAGACTTCTCCCGGGAGTCCTTGAAGAGTGAGACGCTGGACGCTATTGTTAGCGGGAGTCCTCCGCCGTGCGTCTTCGTGGAGAGTCCTCGTGAAGAAGTTAGCGGACGACCAAAACGTGGGACCATTTGTGTTTTTTCTTTTACTTTTTCTTTTTCTTTTTCTTGGTCAACATACATATATATTTGTGGTAAAGTTCCAAGAAGTTTTTCTTATAAGGAGGGAGAGTCCTGGGTGAAGTCTTAGATGATGTGACGCTGAGTTGGCAGGTAAGAAGCTCCAAGAAGCTTTGCCTTATAAGCACCGGCCTAAGAGTAACAAAGTAAACCGATTTAAGTTCACGATTGATATCGGTATATATTAAACTAAGGTAGTAAGTCTCTATTGCTCGATATAAATTACTATGTCTAAGAGATTTAGAGTTTGTCATGTTTTTGTAGATTTACTCAATGGATATATTTGCATCTAAATCTAAAGGATAAAAATTTTGTACATTAAACAAACAAAAGTGATTAAACTCAATTCAAATTGTTGTCTCGCCCAACTAGGTGCAGAGCATTTACTTGTTAGCAGAGGGTTAAATACGAGGCTATTTAAAAAAAAATAAAAAATACGAGGCTATTTTGCCAAAACTTGAAGACGGTGATTTGGAAGAAGTACGTTTCCCTGAAAATTGAACCGAATGGTGTTGACGGGATCGTGGAAATGCTGGTCTCGGGCCGGTTCTGTTCGACTAGACAAGTGTTGGGGTTTTGGGTTGGCTGGCTGGGTTTCACTTTGACATTGGGATGGCTGGGAGTTCACAAAATTCTTATTTTGCTTGTTTTTGATTCCATAGATGTTGGAAGTACATCTAGTAGGTAAAATTTGATTCCAACATCTTTTGATCATATTTTCCAAGGTTAGCATTTAAATTATATTTTCTTGACGATAAAAGCTAATTGATATCCGTCTTAATTCTTTTCGAATTACTCATACATGGTAAAAATTTGATTTGAATGTAGAAAAACACTAAAACAGCCACAAGGAAATAACGTGCATAAATAATTTATTTTTTTATATCAAAAGTTCATCATTGAATTTTACGACTAAAATATCAGTTAACTAAAGTTGTAGTTAGCAAGACCCTTAAATATATTAACACACACTTTAGTAATATAACGTTACAATGGTTATAAGAAAAATAAATATGTTCAAACTTAAAATATGTAAAATGTTTTACCAAGAGGCTAAATTTCTATAAAAACTGATAAATAGATAGTTAAAATTTGAATCTTACTTAAAAGGTAAGTGATATTCGTACCATAAAAGTTGATAAATCTACCACTGTTATGCATTACATATTTGTACAGTATGCTATGATATATGTACGGTGGGGTAGATGTATGAAATTTTCTGGTACGATTATCATTACCCTACTTAAAAACATTAAAAACATGAAAAACGTAAAATAAGATGGTCAAAATGTTTTATACATAAGTAGATGACATTTTTACCCTCTACACCATCACACTGATTCACATATATACATATATATATATATATATATATATATATACACAAAATATACACTATAATATATATATACACTATATATATATATATATATATATATATATATATATATATATATATATATATATATATATATATATATATATATATATATATATATATATATATATATATATATATATATATATATATATATATATATATATATATATATATATATATATATATATATATATATATATATATATATATATATATATATATATATATATATATATATATATATATATATATATATATATATATATATATATATATATATATATATATATATATATATATATATATATATATATATATATATATATATATATATATATATATATATATATATATATATATATATATATATATATATATATATATATATATATATATATATATATATATATATATATATATATATATATATATATATATATATATATATATATATATATATATATATATATATATATATATATATATATATATATATATATATATATATATATATATATATATATATATATATATATATATATATATATATATATATATATATATATATATATATATATATATATATATATATATATATATATATATATATATATATATATATATATATATATATATATATATATATATATATATATATATATATATATATATATATATATATATATATATATATATATATATATATATATATATATATATATATATATATATATATATATATATATATATATATATATATATATATATATATATATATATATATATATATATATATATATATATATATATATATATATATATATATATATATATATATATATATATATATATATATATATATATATATATATATATATATATATATATATATATATATATATATATATATATATATATATATATATATATATATATATATATATATATATATATATATATATATATATATATATATATATATATATATATATATATATATATATATATATATATATATATATATATATATATATATATATATATATATATATATATATATATATATATATATATATATATATATATATATATATATATATATATATATATATATATATATATATATATATATATATATATATATATATATATATATATATATATATATATATATATATATATATATATATATATATATATATATATATATATATATATATATATATATATATATATATATATATATATATATATATATATATATATATATATATATATATATATATATATATATATATATATATATATATATATATATATATATATATATATATATATATATATATATATATATATATATATATATATATATATATATATATATATATATATATATATATATATATATATATATATATATATATATATATATATATATATATATATATATATATATATATATATATATATATATATATATATATATATATATATATATAATATATATATATATATATATATATATATATATATATATGATATATATATCTATCATATTATATAATATTATATATACATATATATATATATATTTTATATATATATATATTATATATATATATGTAACATCCGTAAATTTTGACCCGTTGACTTTATGTGTAATTTGACTAACAAATTGAGTTAATGAATTAATTGGGTCGTTTTGTGAGTTAAATGGCAATGTGGTATATTCGGGTCGATAATATGTGTTGGTAGGTATTTAAATGTATAGCTATTGTGTTGTGACTTGTGAAGGGAGCGGGTCGGCCCGTGGGTAGTCCAAGACCCACCAGCCACCCAATGACCCATTTCCCCCCCTTTATTCCTTTCTCCCCCTCTCATTCTCATTTCTATCTATCTATCTCTTTCTCTCTTTCTCTCAAAAACAAAGCAAGATCATTCTTCTCTTCTCCCTACCATCTACTTAGTGTTTAGAAAGGGTATAACACTAGATTCATCGCCATCTATACCACATTATCGTCATATCGAAGAATCAAAAGGTGGAAGTTTTGCATTTTTGTCCATTTGACCTAATTTCGGGTTCTAGCTCAAGGAGAAGTTTTGGTAAGTCAAATTCATCCCATTTATACCTACTTATGTTTGTTTATGCATTTCTAGTCATCTTGAACTTTTACAAGTCCTAAATCGGCTTAAATCTCGTTTTAGGTCAAATTAGGGTTTAATTTAGGGTTTGAAGGTTTTGGGTATGATTTTGATGTTTTGGTTGAATTTGTGGATTGGGTTATGTTTATTTATGGTTAATGGTGTTTAATTATGCTTCAAATCAAGTTACAAGGCTTTACAAATCGTTTTGGATGTCTTATGGGTTGTTTTTGGGTTTTTGGTTCGGTATGCTGCTGCTGCTTCTGGCCAGAACTGGGCCACTGCGGCGCAGTGGCTTAGGCCTATTATTATTATTATTATTATTATTATTATTATTATTATTATTATTATTGTTAATCCAAATCTAAATCTTAATTTTGAAACCCAGATCGATGGCCATGTATATTATTATTATTATTATTATTATTATTATTATTATTATTATTATTATTATTATTATTATTATTATTATTATTATTATTATTATTATTATTATTATTATTATTATTATTATTATTATTATTATTATTATTATTATTATTATTATTATTATTATTATTATTATTATTATTATTATTATTATTATTATTATTATTATTATTATTATTATTATTATTATTATTATTATTATTATTATTATTATTATTATTATTATTATTATTATTATTATTATTATTATTATTATTATTATTATTATTATTATTATTATTATTATTATTATTATTATTATTATTATTATTATTATTATTATTATTATTATTATTATTATTATTATTATTATTATTATTATTATTATTATTATTATTATTATTATTATTATTATTATTATTATTATTATTATTATTATTATTATTATTATTATTATTATTATTATTATTATTATTATTATTATTATTATTATTATTATTATTATTATTATTATTATTATTATTATTATTATTATTATTATTATTATTATTATTATTATTATTATTATTATTATTATTATTATTATTATTATTATTATTATTATTATTATTATTATTATTATTATTATTATTATTATTATTATTATTATTATTATTATTATTATTATTATTATTATTATTATTATTATTATTATTATTATTATTATTATTATTATTATTATTATTATTATTATTATTATTATTATTATTATTATTATTATTATTATTATTATTATTATTATTATTATTATTATTATTATTATTATTATTATTATTATTATTATTATTATTATTATTATTATTATTATTATTATTATTATTATTATTATTATTATTATTATTATTATTATTATTATTATTATTATTATTATTATTATTATTATTATTATTATTATTATTATTATTATTATTATTATTATTATTATTATTATTATTATTATTATTATTATTATTATTATTATTATTATTATTATTATTATTATTATTATTATTATTATTATTATTATTATTATTATTATTATTATTATTATTATTATTATTATTATTATTATTATTATTATTATTATTATTATTATTATTATTATTATTATTATTATTATTATTATTATTATTATTATTATTATTATTATTATTATTATTATTATTATTATTATTATTATTATTATTATTATTATTATTATTATTATTATTATTATTATTATTATTATTATTATTATTATTATTATTATTATTATTATTATTATTATTATTATTATTATTATTATTATTATTATTATTATTATTATTATTATTATTATTATTATTATTATTATTATTATTATTATTATTATTATTATTATTATTATTATTATTATTATTATTATTATTATTATTATTATTATTATTATTATTATTATTATTATTATTATTATTATTATTATTATTATTATTATTATTATTATTATTATTATTATTATTATTATTATTATTATTATTATTATTATTATTATTATTATTATTATTATTATTATTATTATTATTATTATTATTATTATTATTATTATTATTATTATTATTATTATTATTATTATTATTATGATTATTATTATTATTATTATTATTATTATTATTATTATTATTATTATTATTATTATTATTATTATTATTATTATTATTATTATTATTATTATTTTATTTTATATTATTATTATTATTATTATTATTATTATTATTATTATTATTATTATTATTATTATTATTATTATTATTATTACTCAAAAAGATTTTTAAATTTTAAATATGACTAAAAGTATACTTGTCGTTTGAATATAACACCACGTGTCGTTAAATGAAAGCTATAATCCTGTTTTAGTTTATTGGTAGATATTTACTTGTAAATCCTCTTCTTATAATATACGGATCCACTTGTACGATTTATTAGAAATCCATAAAAAGATAGACTTAGATTAAGATTTGTTTCAAATCATGATAAGTTGAAGCATTTAAAATCTATTTAAATTAATCAAACATTTAAGTAATAGAATAATAATAATCAAATCTGTTAGAATATTCATCGCATATGTTTTTCTATGATTTGAACATATCATGATATCTACCAATAAACTAAAACAGGATTGAGATGTTATTGAAACGACACGTCGCGTAATACTTGATTGACACGTGTCCTTTTAATTTATTTAATTTATTAAATTAGCTTTTTTAATTGTATATAGATTCAATTTTCTTATTAGACTTAGAATTAAACTCTAACTCTTATCTTATTAATATAAAAGACATTATAACCTTATTTGATTGATCGTTTTCTCATTAATAAATTGTTTCTTTTTCTTTCTCAATTCTTCAACTTCTATTACTTATATTACTTATAATAAGTTATTAACATGAAGACTTCAAAAATTTGAGTTTACGATCCGAAATCAAAAGGCTATTTGCCGTCATCCACTATGCTTACAAGTTCCGATTTGATGTGATTGTAAAAATTTAAGGTAAATCCAAACTCTAACTAAACATATATTATATTTATCATTACTGCTTTATTATAATTTAGCTTCGATCATCGGTTTACTTTAACCACAATTTATTTCATACTCACAAATCATGTATGAGGCATATTCGAATTTCTTTATGATACAATCTATATAGCTACCGTACATCGTACGGGTATTAGAACTAGTATAATATAAAACATCCAAACTTTTCAGTTAACGGTTGACTCTCGTCGTTAGTCAATATCTTGATTCCGTTAAGCCCTTATACGATTTAAGAGCTAATGGTTATCAAATTTCTTCCGGTTAGATTCATTATAGTCACAACTTGAATACATATATATGTTGGGTATTTCTATATAACTTAGTAAAGTGAGATATTTCTGCTGGAATATAGATGTATTTCGACACTTTGAAAAAGAGGGACAGTTTTATTGTTATTCGGGGCAATCAGCAGTGAAAGTAATGTTCAATCTATACCGAGCTTCAAATGTTTTTTCAAGGAGAAAAGATCCTTGAGAGTACTAAAAAATTTGCCCACAATTTGTTAACTGAAAAACTATCAACCAACAAGCTTGTCAATTGATGGGTTATAACCAAAAACTTATGGTTGGGTAACCAAATGACTTTTAAACATACTTTTAAACTTATGCGCTTGATGTGCCATGGTATGCTAGCCTGCCTCGACTCGAGACAAGATGTTACTTAGAACAATATGGAGGGGAAGAAGACGTTTGGATTGCAAAAACTCTGTAACGGTATAGTTTATGCACATGCCTATGAATATAACTATTTTTTTCAAATCCAGGATGAAATATGATTACGGAAGCAAGTACTATTATTTTAGTGGAGATGCAGAGTGAAAAATATTAGCAATAATGAATACCTAGAGATGGCCAAATCAGACTACAATCACTGTCAAGCAATTTATAGATTGGAATGGAGCTATATACAGAAATATACAGAGTTATTTATAATTAAAGTGAATATTTATAATTTAAATCAAACAGACATATGTACCTGTTGCGAAAACATTCTACTATATGGCATACTTTAACGTTGACACTATATACTCTGAGTAGTTGATATTATGGTTTAATAGTATGAACCACTTGAATTTGCAAAATAGTGTTGGAATAAGTTATGCAAAGAAAACAAAAAACCTATTATTTGATTCTATATTATTTGTTGATTGATTTTCAATTTGAAAAAGAGTGTTCGAAGCCCTTTGGCTCAAACTAGGACGATGTTAAACGATGCATTAACAACTGTTACTACTTGATACAAATTACACTAATGATTCAATAGGAACAATTGATTATAACATGATTAACGTATCTTAAAATTCTACAAAATTATATCTGTAAATGTGCATATTTGGAAACTGTAAAAATCAAAACTTGAAGAAAACAACCACACATCTCGTACCATAAGTGGATCTACTTGACGAAAAAAAGACCCCTCTAAATTGCTCTAGTTAAAAAAAGTAGTAGTAATGTAACAAACATAGCTTTCTTAAGCAAAATTAAACACATTACACAATTATTAAATTTCAAAAGTAGAAGGCAAGTGTTTTGAGCGAACAAATTTACCCATTTTGACTTGTTATCCAACGAGCAACCCACCCATTTTAGCCACTTATACCAATTATGATAAATACAAGAGAACCTTGTGGACACTGGACAGATGCACTAAAATAATGGAGAAGTCAGTCTCTAACTTTAACTTACTTTAAAATATACAGAGTAGAAAACATTTCATCAAAAAAAAATTATCACTTAAACATTGATAAATAAAAAAAATTCTGGACAAATATATTAAAATACGGCCACTATTTATGAATTTATAAATAAAAGTGCTTCATGTTAGCACGTCCTAACTTGTACCAAAAAATTGCTCATATTGACCCTTAACCCATCCTGCCTAACACACCCATTTTCCATCTCTACACGGAACCATATCTGACGATGAACTTTTTGCAACCTATTCATTGCAGCACCAATGGTGCTTAACTGAGCAAATGTATAGTATTTGCTTCTCGACCTATTGGTTATCGGCAACCCCACCTTTGCCTCTATATGCACCTAAAAGAACATTAGATCCCCAGACCTCTTTTGATATGGTGTACATATTTAATTATGAAACTGGTTCCAATTTTGAATTTTGAAAAAAACTTATGTTGAAAGACTTGCCTTCCCTATCTTGCTTTTAATTTTTGCAAGATATATGTAGCTTCTGTCCTTTTGGAGGATTTCCAAACAAAGCTTTCATCCAGACGGCCAGTAGCAACAACCTGCGAAACAAATTGAAGAAAGTAGAGCTTGTTAAGACTAAAATACAAATGTCAGTTGCATAATGTATGATAGATGAATATATACACACATATATATAGGCTCTAAATTTAAAATACAACAAAAATATAAGCCATGAACAAAGTCATCACTGAGCTTAACACTGTCACTTAACATTTGCTTCTCCTTGCCTTGTTTACTTTCTCCTTTTTGACGAACAAAATATGGTTTAGGTTTAATCTTAGCTTTACCCCTACATTCTAAACAAGTACTTCAGTTTAGAACTCCCCATCTAGAAATTCATAGTAGCTTTCATCTCACTTTTGTGAGAAGTAGCCTAATTGTGCCCTTTGTATTCCCCCATATCAGTGGTCAACGATTCATGGATAAAGTCAAAGGCATACCAAACTCAAAACATCTTTTATGTAGTAATTTATTAGTATCAGGGAAAGAAGAAAAACCTATGCTTCCACCTAAAGCTTGACTGGGCATACCAAATATGAAAGCACATTTAGTGTGTCAAATATGAAAACAGATGATATTATCACAAGAATCTGAATCTGAATTTTTAAGGTTTAATGCATCAAAAAGACACTATGGAGTTTGGAAATCTTTAAACCTCCTCCTGTCGTTTGAGTATTTGACACATTTCCTTTTAAGCCTACTTATTTTTTAATTTACCCATTTTGACTCTTCACAGATAAACATAAACATATACAACCCATTGCCAATTTTCCATTTTTAATTATGAAATCAGGCTTGGAATTCGCTTACATCTTATAGGCTGACTTTCACTCAGCTGGTCTTTCCATCTAATCACTGACAAAACCATTTACATGTAATGTGTTGAAACTGCCGCTTCTATGCATGAGCAAGGTTTTAGAAACAAAGGGGAAAGATTAACTATCAGTCGTACCTTGGTTTGCCTCGAAGGTGTATTTCCGAGTGTAAGCTTGCAATAGGCACTTGGATTTCCCAAGGATTGTTTCATATTGTTTCCACGTTTGATAATTACTGGTAACGTCCCAGGAAAACATTGCAACAAAAATTAAGCCTTTTCTTGAAATCGAGGTGGACCTGATTGGATCAAGTACTGTAACAGGGGTATTGCATCTGCAGCAGCATCTGATTGGGCTCTAGAGACGTCAGCAGGGCAAGCAGACCAAGCTTGCCTAAGAAAAAATAGTGCATCCAACGCAGCTTCTTGAGTTGCTTCTTAGCCAGTCTTGAGAGATGTCACCAAGTGTGGAATGCTTAAGGTTGCAGGTTCAGCAGCTCTCAACCGTGGCAAGTTTCCAAAAAGTGCATTTAGAGCTTTCAAATATTCCTCATTCACTGTCCTAGTGGCCCTAAAATGCTTTTCGATGGCAGCTGCATGACCATTCGAAGTAAGAGAAAAGATTAGCATAAGGGGTTAAATTAATAGCACACTGTTACAAAATCAATCCACTTTACGTTATATACATCCAAACAGAAAATTATTAAAATCATGAACTTCAAACTCAATAATAAAATGTTTGGGTTCTTAAACTTGAAGCAGACCAAAGTCTTCGATAATAAAATGTTTGGGTTCTTAAACTTGAAGCAGACCAAAGTCTAATCCTTGTATATCATCATTCTCAACAACTTCATAGTTTTCTAAGGTTTCTTTTATATTTTCTGATATTCTGATTTTCATCCTTATATCTTAATGTTCGTCAGTTATAGCTCTGAAAGTCTCACTGGAGGCATACTCTTGAATGGTATTATTAGAAAAAAGGAAGCTTAATAAACATTGCAGCCTGGACTGATGTATATTGTATCAGTATCACTTGAACCATTTAGATCAAGTACAACTTGGACACCACCAGCTTCTGCAAAGCACATATAGCTACAACTTCCATTTCTTCTGGAATAAATCATGACAGGCTGCAGCAGATCCTGCAAGAGTCTCATTCTGGAATTAATCCCCAAGAGCAAGTGTAGCCAACAATCTAGCCTGTTGAGCTTGAGTTTGTGGGTCCAAGAGGTACTGAATAACTGAAACAGTGGCAAGGTAGATGATTTGGTTACTTTTTTTTTGGTTAATGGGTATACCCCTGTAAATTATATACCATCACCAAAAACATTACAAACAAGTAGTACGGCTAAATGCCATACTAATTCAAATGCATGACATACCATGCATAAGTAAACAAGCAAAAAGCAAACAACATATCAATGTAACGACACATTAGCTAGACAACCTGAAACTAACATGTAATAAAACTAGGACTAGATTAGCTGCGCCATTTTATCTTGGACGAATGACCATGTCTCGTGGCACCTTCCACTTTAGAAGTAGTCTCTCAACAGCCTTTGTACTCTTGAACTTAAGTGTTACCAATTTAAGTCTTATGGTCGAGGCTATTAACTCCACAAGCTGCTCTTTAGGTCTTGAACTAGTTGTGAACAATCTGTTATTCCTTTCTTGCCAGATGAAGTAAGCTGTGGCTGCTACGAGTAATCTACCAATTACATTCTTTGCCGATCTTGACTTCGATTTAGTGGTAAGCCATGCGATAATATCCTCCCACGAGTCAGATATCCAAGAGATTTCAGCTAGAATCTTAACATCCTTCCAGACCTGTGAAGAGAACGAACATTCAAAAAATAAATGTGAGTGAGAATCCGGACCCCTCTTGCATAACGAACAGCAAAAGAGGTTGTAGGTAGGTTTCCATTGCATAAGTTTATCTTGAGTCACCAATCGTTTCCTCATAATTAACCAAACCAGGAATGAATGCCTCGGAATACAATGTGAGAACCAAACAGCTCTCGCCCATGCTACCTCATTACTCCTGGAGCGGAGACAATTCCATACTAGCCCAGATGAATAAACCTGATCGCTACCATCCAGGTCTCTCCAAACAAAAGAATCAGCTTGAGACGACTGAAGAACTGGTCTTGGAACCGTGATTAACACAGGAAATAAGTCCAGCCACGCCTGTGGCCAAATCCATTCCCCATTGTGCACTAAATCCGCAACAGACGACTGAGGCGTGGCTAAATCCATTCCCCATTGTGCACTAAATCCGCAACAGACGACTGAAGGCTAAAACCAGCTTGCATAATCATCCTAGGGGATATAAAACGACTCAATGGACAGTCATTGGCCCATTGATCATGCCATAATGAGGTCTGTTTACCATCCCCAATCTTAGACCAATTAAACGGTCTAATAGTATCACGAAGCTGAAGTAGTTTTCTCCACCCCCACGTACAATTTCCGGGTTGTTTAACATCCCAGAAGTTTCTGCCTTTCAATCTATAAGAGTGTATCCACTTCACCCATAATGACTCTCTATGAATAAGAATACTCCAAATATGATAGACCATTAAAGATTTATTTACCTCAGTAATACGACGGATATCCAGTCCTCCTTCGAACTTAGGTAAACAAACAGAACTCCAAGAGACTTTGGCCTTACCCTTCTCCATCGGTCCTTGGCTCCAAAGGAATGCCCGCATCTTCTTCTCTAAATCTTTAATGGCAGAAGCAGGAAGGATAAAAATCGATGCCCAATAGATATGAAAAGAGGATAAAACTGATCGAATCAATTGAAGACGACCAGCAAATGATAAACTTTTATTCCTCCAATCATTAATTCTATTTTCCAACTTTTCAACCAGCACTTTACAATCTTTGTGTAACAATCTTGTCGAGATCAATGGAACCCCCAGGTACCGTACCGGCAACTGTTCTTCCTCGAATGGCATAACCCTAAGAATAGCTTGCTTTACCCGATACATTGCAGAAAAAAGCTTTACTTTTCGGCATACTAGGAACCAACCCTGAACAATCTTTGTACTGATTAAGAGCCTTCATAATTACTTTAGCGGATTTGGTCTCACCTCTAGCAAACAAGAATAAATCATCTGCAAAACAAATGTTAATAATATGCTCCTTTTCACATTTGTTATGGAATCTGAAACTGGAAGTGGACTTAACCTCATGTTGTAACATCAAGGTTAAGACTTCCATAACAAGTGTGAAGAGATAAGGAGATAAAGGATCCCCCTGACGAAGTCCACGCCTTCCTTTGAAAACCATGGATGTTACCATTAATAGCCAAAGAAAAAGACGCAGAACGAACACAAACCATAATCCAGGTGATCATTCGATCATGAAAGCCAAAACCATGGAGAATCGCTTCAAGAAAACTCCAGTCAACCGTATCATATGCTTTTTGGATATCTATCTTGAAAGCGCATCTCGGTGGACCAGAGCTCCTATGGTAGTTATGCATAAGTTCTTGTGTGAGCAGAATATTATGAGATATCCGACGCCCCGGGACAAATGCTGATTGATTAATACTAACTAGGTCATGTAATCCCTCTTTGATTCTGTCAGTGAGGATCTTACTAATACATTTATAGATAGTATTACAGCATGAGATGGGACGATAATTAGTAACACAAGCAGGAATAGCCACTTTTGGAACAAGTGCAATTAAGGTATGGTTTACCTGTTGCAACAATTTACCATTTCTAAAAAATTCCTGAATAGCAAGACAAACATCTTGACCCACCACATCCCATGCACCCTTAAAAAAAGCAGACGTATATCCATTAGGTCCCGGCGCTTTATTATCACCAAATTGCAGATGTAATGACAAAGCCAATCAAGCTGGAATCATTTGAGAAGATGAGAAGATTGATGGGTGTGTCGCAGATTGAAGTAGTAAACTGATTTCTGCAGTGGATTTCAGTTTAAGGGAGGGATTATTAGTGTCGGTTTTGGGTTTGTTGTCATTATGTGTGGGCCTAATTATGTTAATCCTTTGGTAGTCCGGTTATGTTAGTCCATGTTTTGAGTCAATTGACTTTGTCCAACAGCCTTGCAGCAGTTTCCTCACATTGATGGCATCTGCGGAGTTCCAAAAGAACCTCTATTGCACCACTTTCAGCCATGGCTACAGCACCTATGGAATCATCACTTTTCAAAACAAGAAGAGCATTTAACGCACCAACTACAGTACCTTCAGAGCCGGAACGTAGCAGCCGGAACTGCAGAATACAAGATAGAACAGCAGCAGAAGAGTGGGATCAGATAGTAGTATGACTTTAGACAGCTCGGCTACACCACCCTCTTGCAATTTCATTAGGCCAGCACGTGCAATGCCAACAAGAGCCATTACAGGTCGTTGCTACAAATCAAGAACTCCAGAACCAAGAACACGCATTAAGGGGCCAATTACTTGCTGTGAAATAGGATCCTTTTGGTAATGTTCTTCTAGAAGCAGATGAGATAAAAGCTCGGCTCTAACTGCTGCACTACTGGAGCAGGAGAATCTAGTAAAGGAATAAGTGCTTCAATGGCTTGGTGAGAAGTTAAAAAGTATAGTCAGCACGACACTGTAGATGCTCCAAGATATTTACTAGAGGGATTATTCTTGACATTTGGTGAGAAGTTATTCCTTATCATTTATTTATGTTTATCCTATTTCCCCTTTTGTTTTTAATGTCTAGTACAACGAGAGCTTTGTACAATTTAAGTGTGGGGTGTAGTGTGTGGGGGGAGGGGGGTGTGGGGCTCGGGGCGGGTGGGCGGGGTGTGGACCGGGCTTTGGGAGGGGGGTGGGGGGTTGTACAATTTAAGTGTGGGGGAATAGGAACCCGGTGTTAATTTTTGCAAAATTTTCAATTTTTCTACTACCTATTTCATGCAAATTTTTAAACTTTTCTTGTGTCGAAATTGATTTTTGAGAAATAAGGTTTGCAAGTAGACAAAAGATGACGATATATAAGCGATATTAACTCTGGTAAGATGAACCGTTAGTTAGAACTTTTAGTTTAATCATAAATTTGTGGCTGTTCATTTTTCCAAATGTATTATAGCTTACGCTGAAACTTGTATGCGATTAAGTTTACTATAGCACACTTAACCGGACTTTAATATGACTAGCAATTGGAACTATCTAGTTATTAGTATAGGCGTATTAATTGAACTTTAATGATTTAAGTGCTTGTGTAAGAACTATTTTAGGTGTATGGTTTTACCTTAATTCTTACACTATTGATTGTTAACTAGTTGCATGCTAAGTTAGAGTATGAGTCATCTGGGGTCTCTGATAATGTCAATGCATGAATAATGTAGTAAATATTAAGAAAGACAATCGGTAGATTAACAAAAAGAGTTTTAAGAGCTATTAAATGAGTAAATTTATACACATTAAGTTATGTCGCTTTGCGCGTGGGGAACCACCGACCTGTCACCGCTGTCTTGATGTAAGGTATAAACTCTAACCATTAGTTGAGTTATGTCGCTTTGCGCGTGGGGAACCACCGACCTGTCACCGCTATCTCAACTATTAAAGATGATAATTATTGTACAACTGCTTTAGTGTCTAGCTAGGAGGCATGACTATAGTGTGAGAGTGTATCTAAGTAGTGATTCACAAGTACAACTAATAATAAGATAAAATGCCTTGCTAGTAGCTAGTAGAACTAATTGCTATACAAATGTAATTCCCCTGGAACTGGATCGTTAATAGTTTTCTCTAGTTATCTTGAGGTGAGGAATCCCTCACTATAACTTTGGTGATTCACAACAACGAGAAACAAGCCTCCAGATTATCTACTGCCTCGCAGATCTTCTCTAGGCCGTATGGAATAATACCTGACGACTTAACCTGCAAATATTCTTGATATTTCGACAAATGTTCAACCATAATCTCTGTTAGGGTTCGCTATATATAGAGAACAACTCGACATGGGCTTCAGCGCCGTAGCCTCGCAAATCCAGCCCAGCTCGACACAAATGCGAGGTCGCATTCTTGCCCTAGCCTAGTAATTGACCCTGCAATTACGAGGTCGTATTTGTTCTCTATGAATTGCGAGGTCGCAATTCATACTTAAGCAGATTTTATACATTCAATACTTAAACTTAATCTAGTATTCTATGCATAATATGAAGTTCATTAATGACAATCACTTACAAAGACATATTACAATATAAGACCAAACAATCTAGACTGCTATTGATATAGACATGCACTTACAACAAACCTTGAATTAAGTGTTTAACTAGTCTGCATTAAGGAGTAAGATTGAGCTGTAAAACAGTTGGAATTATAGAGTGGTTTTAGGGGTATTAACACAAATAAAGGTTGACTTCTAGCTTTGACTGCCGGATTATCTTTGCCTCTAATTTATAGCTTCTGATTTTGTCTTAAGCTTTCTCAAAAACAAATTGCATGACTAGCCTTTGAATGTTGTGAAAAGTAGAAATGTTGTGTCAATTAAGTTGTCCGCTCATCTTTAAACGTTTTTATTTTTCTTTGGACAATTTGCTTGAGGACAAGCAAAAGCTTAAGTGTGGGGGTATTTGATGAGAAATAATTATATAGACTTTTCTCGCACTAGTTTTGCCATTTTATAGTCATTTGAGTGAACTTATGATACTTAATAGCTTGAATATGTGATTCTAGGTTCATTGCTCGTGGCATGAAGGAAAACGTCAAGAAATGGTGATACAAGACTTAAAAGAAGACAAATGATGGTTCGATAAAGATTCAGGTCGAGATTCAAGACTTAAGACCAAGAAACTTGTGTCAACATGAAGCCTATGACCATGTGTTAGTATTTTGGGCATAACTTTTTCATCCGGACTCCGTTTCTGACGAATAAGCTGCCCACGGAATCGTAAGAGAAAGATATACAACTTTCATGTTAATGATGAAGACCAGCGCCGCTAGCATCAACCTCCAGCGCCCCTGGAGTGCTCCTGAGGATCTACCAGCACCGCTGGTGTGAGAGCCAGCGCCGCTGGTGAGGTCGGTTCAGATCCGGACTTTCCTAAAACCTATAAATACCCCCCTAAACCCTAAAATTCGACACACACTTCTTCTAGGAGACTTTGGGACTGCTTCTAGGGTACTTTCATCATATCCAAACCCTCGTAACATCACCATATCACACGGGAGATCAGACATCAATTCTTTTCATCATAATCATCTATTAGATTTATATTTCACTGTCGGTACATTATGTTTTCATATATTATTGATTGTGATCTTACATTGAACATGAGTAGCTAGATATTTAATCATCTACTTAGATGAAGTGACATGACTATGTGACGGTTGTATTTATTATTGTGACTGCAGCTAGTGTTTTGTCGTGATCTTAATGTATTGATTTCTTATTAATTATTATTGTCTTGTTGATCGTATGATTGTGCTTTAATGGTATTAGATGCATGCTAATATGATCTTGATTGTTTGTAAACAATTGCGTAATTCATAGTATGATAAAGTACAAGACAATATTAATAGGAATCAACGTGTTAATAGTTTGGTAAACTAGAAGACAAAATTACTACTGTATTAATCAATGCAACCAAACATGTTATGGATCTGAGTCAAAGTAGATGATGCTTTAGTTATTACTGTTTGATTTCGTGTTTCCTCGCTAGACCAAGCGGTTGGACACTTTTGCTTAGTTTTCTTATTCAGTAGTTAATTAAATCGATACAAAACCCCAACCAATCTTAGTATTACCTAATCTTGCTTATTTCTTAAACATAGTCCCTGCGAACGAACTTGGTCTTACCACTAGCTATACTACAAACGAACGGATCCACTGTCCGTGAGTGTGTGTTTAGTTTGGTATTTCCTTGATTTTATAAATTTAAAACTTGACCGCTTTTCATTATACACAAACGACACATCAAGTTTTTGGCGCCGTTGTCGGGGACTATTTATCTAGGAATTTAGTGAGATTTTGTGATTCGACCCTTTTTCGTGTTTACCCACGAGAAAGTTACTTTTCTGTCTTTCATTTTCCGTCTAGTTTAATTTAGTTTAGGTTTTGTTTTCATTATTCTAAAAATCCAAAAAAATTTACTTTTTAATTTCTTGCTTAGTTTAATCGTGTTTTGTTACTCTTATCATAAAATTGTTGCTTTTCACGGGTTGCTTTTAGTGTTTGTTTTACAGAGATTAGCAGCAACATGACGAATCAGAAGGATTTTGATCGTTCGATTATGGAGACTAGGGTAGTTCCATCAAGTCCTGAATCTCCCATTTCTACTCCTGACCGAACGAATTCGCCCTGAACAAGCATCATTTGGAGTTGGTTAGGGATAACCTATTTGACGGGAAGGAAAAACGGGACCCGCATAAGCATATAAGGGATTTCACTTATCACTGTGAAATGTTCAAATACAAGGATGTTGTCCAGGAAAGTGTTAAACTACTTCTTTTCAGGTACTCATTGGCGGGAGGAGCATTGGAATGGTTTGATGAATTAGAGGAGCAAAGTATTAGGACATGGGAAGAATTAAAGGAGAAGTTTGTTAATAGGTTTTACCCTAGAAAACTGGTGAATAGGTTGAAGAAGGAAATTAGGGATTTCAAACAGAAAGAAGAAGAGACAATGGGTGCGTCATGGAAAAGATTAAGTAGGATGCATATGAAATGTTACAGTCAGGGGATGCACGACAAGGAGGTTTTAGAAATCTTTTATGATGGAGTGGACAATCAATCAAAAAAGGATTTAGATATCATAGGAGGAGGTATGTTCAAGAATCTATCAGTAGGAAAAGCTAAGAAGATCTTGGATGATTTGACAGAAAGAGAAGAAGAAAGAAGTTGGGAGGAGATGGAGCAATCAAGAGAAGAATCGGATAAGCAAGAAGAG
Organism: Erigeron breviscapus; assembly: GCA_034093135.1. NCBI lineage: Eukaryota > Viridiplantae > Streptophyta > Magnoliopsida > Asterales > Asteraceae > Erigeron > Erigeron breviscapus. The sequence continues at coordinate 68,884,001 of CM067168.1, forward strand.
TTGAAAGGAATAACAACTCGATCGGGGAAGGCGACGAAATCACCACCAAACCCACTGGAGGATGAGAAAAGGAGTAAGGATGAGAATGAGGCAGAAGCGGGAACGGAAAACGAGGATGAAAACAGAAACGAGGAAGAGTCAGAATCGTCTCGGAGCTGCCAGCGCCGCTGGTCTAGAGGCACCAGCGCCGCTGGTAACCTCAGGAACACACCCACCGCCGCTGGTAAGCATACACCAACGCCGCTCGCAACCTCGAACCAGGTTTCGACACCGAAAAACACACCTTACAGTAAAACCGTGCCTTTCCCTCAACGCATGCGAAAAGAGAAGATGGAAGCGAGGACTAAAACACTCCGCAATGTATTAAAAGAGACTCTCGTAACCATACCATTACTTGAATATCTTGCAGGTACACCATCTTACTCGAAGGTCTTGAAGGAGATGTTAAAAAGCAGAATGAGCTCTGAGGAAGCAAGAGGAATAGAGGTGGATGAGGAGTGCTCTACACCGTTAGCAGATGAATTCCCACCAAAGTTGGGGGACACAGGGAGTTTTCTTGTTACTTGTACTTTAGATAATAGTGTTACTTGTGATGCTTTAGCTGACCTAGGAGCTAGTATTAATCTAATGCCACATTCACTTTATCGTAAAATTTGCTCTAAGATTTAGAAAAGACTTTTATGAACCTTAGGCTAGCAAACCAATCATATGAACACCCAATAGGAATAGCTAGGGACATGCGAGTAAGAGTAGGGAATTTAACCTTTTCTGGTAGATTTTGTTATTTTAGAGATGATAGAAGATGCTAAGGTACCCATAATATTAGGTAGACCATTTTTACATACAGCAGATGCAATCATTAGGGTTAAGGATAAAGAAATTTCTCTAGGTGATGGAAAAGAAAGACTTAGATTTACTATTGGTAAAGGATTAGAATACACTTGTAGTGAAAAGGATTGTTTAGAGGTTGATGAACTAGATGAGTATTTAGACATGTCAATTAACGAAGTACTTGAAATAGAAAGCACAAATGAGTTGATTGAACATGATATTGGAACTAATTTGCAGGTACACCCATGGGATGCAGGAGAGCTTGAGGAAGATATATTTGATGAAATGGAAGTGTAACACCCGTCGTTTAAAAACTTGGATTTTTCAAAACTTTGCCAAACGGCGTTTAAAATAAGCGGAAAGGATCACTTTCGAAATCTGCCCCATCCGTAACGGATGGTACCTTTAAAATTTGGTGTTACTACTAGCATCATCAAAACAATAAAAGTAAATCCAAGCTTTGGCACCAACATAAATGCCACATTAATACAAGTCTTAAATCATAAATGAAATAGCCAAACATGAGGCTAAAAGGAAGTCTATGCGTTTAATGTCTTTACTAAGCTTCTTTATTCGTCTACCCAAGTCTCACCAAGCTAATCCTCGCCTAGCTCAAACTTGATTATCCTGAAGGCACAACATTTTCAAAGAACAAGTGTTAGCTAATAAAATTAGCTAAGTAAGATAACATAACTTGAAAACATTTGCCATTTAGATATATTAACAAAACCATCTTTTAATGTTAATATCACATACATATAGATCATTGCACACATATCTTATCATAACACAATAGGGTCATCATATACCTAATGTGCCTAACTTTTCTTTCTTTATCTTTCTTTCTTTACTTTATTTCTTTGCCTAGACGTAGGCTAAGTGACTTATGCCACTTACTTAGGGATGTGGGGTTGTGTGTAGGCGGTCTTAGACCATACATGGAGTCCTCACACCCGACATGATGGGTAAACCATAAGGTGGTCCATCGGCGTCGTTAAGGAATGACAAAGTCAATCCAACTGAATAAACCGTTTATGCCTTTACGCATTGGTGGTTAGTTACTTCACCCGGAATACTCAAACGTAACTATGCCACAAGGAGCAACTCAAGTGACCATGTACGCACCAGCCCCGAAGAGCTAGCACGGGTTAAGCTTAACACAAGACTTTACATAATGCTCGAGACTTTAATCGTTTAATTAGTTTAGGCTACTCTTTCACCTAAGCTAATCACATATCATCTTTTACTTTAGGGCCCTTAACGTGCACGTGAACATGGCATTCCTAATCAAAGACTAGTGACTAGGTGATCAAGCCACACATGCAAACATATATCATATCATTTCATCATTTCATACATACATAATCATTTCATCATTTCATGCATTTATAATCATTTCATGCATACATACTTACCACATACCATTGCAACCTGCAAATGAATGTTCATCATCATAAACGGTAAGTAATATATCCCTTTGCAACCTCCCATAGTCACCCACGAACATAAAATGTACATACATATTCAATTGGAAGGTTAACTTACGAAAACGTGTTTTGTTGTACCAACAGGTGACAAAAGATGTTATCTTACCTCGATACAGCTTACCAACAAGTTAAATGTATCTTATAGTGCTTGCTAAGTGCTCCCGACAACCTAGAATGAGTATAAGATCGATATATAAGCTAAACGAAATGTTTTATGAAAACTGGACAAGAGGTGCGCCGCACCTCTCACATGGTGCGTCGCACAAAGTCAACAGGGGAATTCTAAACATAAGTTGGTGCGCCGCACCAACCCCTTTGGTGCGTCGCATGAAGTCAACAGGGGAATTCTGAACATATGTTGTGCGCCGCACCTACCCTTGGTGCGTCGCATATCGGGCTTACCATTTTTCCAAAATGACCTGTGGTGCGCCGCACCACCCTACTGGTGCGTCGCACCTGGAGTGTCGACCAGAAACCTAATCTTTGTTCTATGATCAAACGAATTCCATACGAACCCATACCCCAAATCCAACCTGGGGACTTAAAATTAACCCTTTCAATTGCACTTTCATCAACTTTAATCATCCTATTAATCCCTTAATCCTTTACATCACAATTCAATCATTAAAACACCCGAACGACATGAATTCAATAAACGTTTGATCCAACAATCCAACCCAAACCCTATGGCCTGGATCAAAATCACTACTAAGACATACATGAACAGATTTAAGAGTAAGATCAGCCATAATACCTGTAGATGACTTCGAGGATTCGAAATCTTAATCAAACTTGATCGAAACGACACGAAACGATTGATTCTTGAAGGAAACTTGTCTTGAGAGGGAGGGGATCTGAACCTAGGGCTTAATCACGAAAATTAGCAGCTATAGGGGTCTCACTAGACCTTAAACTCCTGACCATAAGTTTCCTTTAGTGCCCATAGGCCCCTCGACTTCCTAAACCTTACTTTCGTAGCTTAATTAGCTTACCGGGAGACTTAACGATCTAACAAGCACTTAACTTTCATACTTTACTTTAAATTACTTTCATTTAGTTCACTTTACTTCATTTCATATTAAACACATAAGCATTTAATCACATAATCCTTTATAAGGCACATAAACATAATAGACCTAAAGTTAACTAACGGAAAGTCAAATAGTCAAACATAAAAACGTTTGGGATGTTACAATTACCTCCCCCTTAAGAGGATTCCGTCCTCGGAATCGCCTCAGAAGTGAACAAATCTGGGTATTTCTCTTTCATCACCGACTCGGTCTCCCAAGTTAAACTTTCACCGTGGTTATGCTTCCATTTAATCAACACAAGATCAATCAACTTTCGGCGAAGTTTCTTTTGCTTTCTTCCGAGTATCGCTACTGGTTCATCCACTATTCTTTTCTGAGGATTAATGCTCACATCCTCAATTGGAATAACACTAGACTCATTGGCCAAGCACTTCCTCAAGTACGAAACATGAAATGTGTGGTGAATCCCATCCAATTCTGGGGGTAGTTCCAATTGATAAGCTACATCCTTGATACGTTTCAGAATTTTGAAAGGTCCAATGAAACGTGGACTTAGCTTTCCCTTCTTTCCAAATCGAATTACTCCTTTCCATGGGGAAACTTTCAGCATTACTAAATCACCAACTTGGAACTCAATTGGCTTCCTTTTCTTGTCGGCATAAGTCTTTTGTCGTTCTCTAGCCACACGAAGTGCTTCTTTTGCCACATTAACTTTTTCAGCTGAGATTTCAATGATTTCTGGACCCGTAAACTGCTTTTCACCGGGTTCCATCCAACAACTCGGAGTCCTACATCTCCTACCATAAAGCATTTCAAATGGTGGCATTCCGATACTTGCATGGTGGCTGTTATTATAAGTGAATTCGATCAATTTCAAGTGTTCATCCCATGCTCCACCATATTCTAATACACAAGCTCTCAACATGTCTTCCAACGTTTGTATGGTCCTTTCACTTTGCCCATCAGTTTGAGGGTGATAGGCGGTGCTCAAATTAACTCTAGTACCTAACTCTCGCTGAAGACCCTTCCAAAAGTTAGACACGAATCTCGTGTCTCGGTCCGAAACAATGGATAAAGGAACACCATGCTTTGCCACGATCTCATCCACATACATCTTTGCCATCTTAGTTAATGGTACATCTTGTCTTGTTGCCAAGAAATGAGCACTCTTTGTCAATCTATCCACAATAACCCATACCATGTCATTTCCTTTCGGTGTTCTTGGTAGTTTGGTCACAAAATCCATAGTAATATGGTCCCATTTCCATTCCGGAATCTCCAATTGATGCAACATTCCATATGGCTTTTTGTGATCAGCTTTAACACGTGCACACGTCAAACATCTTTCAACAAAATGAGCAACTTCTCCCTTAATGTTTGGCCACCAATAGATGGGCTTCAAATCTGCATACATCTTGGTAATACCTGGATGGACTGAATATCTTGACCTATGAGCTTCTTCAAGGATCAATTCTCGGTTATCACCAAGCAATGGTACCCATATTCGACCCTTATAAGTCTTAAATCCACGGCTGTTCGTCTCCATCACAAGTCTTCTCTTCTTTCCAATACTCTCATTATCGATATTATTCTTCATTAAAGCCTTAACTTGTGCTTCCTTGATGCGGTCGAGTAACCCCGACTTGGCTTGAACAACCATGCTCATCAATCTACAAGAAAAATTCTGCACTTTCCTACTTAATGCATCCGCTACCACATTGGCTTTACCAGGATGATATTTAATTTCGCAATCATAATCTTTCAGAAGTTCCATCCATCTCCTTTGTCTTACATTCATTTCCTTTTGTGAGAACACATATTGCAAACTCTTATGATCCGTAAACAATGTACATTTGGTGCCATATAAGTAATGCCTCCACAACTTCAAAGCAAACACTACTGCAGCCAATTCAAGATCATGGGTCGGGTAATTCTTTTCATGAGGCTTCAACTGACGTGAAGCATATGCAATAACCTTGTCCCTTTGCATAAGGACACAACCCAAACCTGAAATAGAAGCATCACTATAAACAACAAGATCATCAGTACCTTCAGGTAAGGCTAGGACAGGAGCTTCACATAACTTTGTCTTAAGCGTTTGAAAGGCCTTTTCTTGAGCTTCCGTCCATACAAACTTCACTCCTTTCTTTGTCAATTCAGTCATTGGCTTAGCTATTCGGGAGAAATCTTGAATAAACCTCCTATAATAGCCAGCTAAACCGAGGAAACTCTTAATCTCTGTGGGTGTCTTTGGCTGTTCCCATTTAGATACAGCTTCAATCTTGGCAGGATCAACTTTAATACCTTCAGAAGAGATAACATGCCCGAGAAATTGAACTTCTCGGAGCCAGAACTCACACTTGGAGAATTTTGCATATAACCTTTTCTCCCTAAGAACCTCAAGAACAGCTCTTAAGTGCTCACGGTGCTCGGCTTCGGACTTTGAATAAATTAGAATATCGTCAATGAAGACAATCACAAAATGATCTAAGAATGGGCGACATACCCGATTCATTAAATCCATAAAAGCGGCTGGAGCATTTGTCAACCCAAACGGCATGACAAGAAACTCATAGTGCCCATAACGTGTACGAAAAGCTGTCTTGGCCACATCTTCCTTTTTGACTTTTAATTGATGATAGCCAGACCGCAAATCAATCTTAGAGAAGTAAGAAGCACCATGGAGCTGATCAAAAAGATCATCAATACGCGGGAGAGGATACTTATTCTTAACCGTTCGTTTATTCAGCTCACGGTAGTCTATGCACATGCGCATTGAACCGTCTTTCTTTTTGACAAAAAGAACCGGAGCTCCCCAAGGCGAGGAACTTGGTTGTATGAAACCTTTGTCAAGTAGCTCTTGAAGCTGGGACATTAACTCTTTCATTTCTGTGGGAGCTAAACGATAGGGTGCTTTTGCAATAGGAGTAGCACCGGGTACGAGATCAATCTGAAAGATGACCTCACGGTCGGGAGGAATACCGGGAAGATCATCCGGAAAGACATCAGAAAATTCAGAAACTACATCAACATTAGGGATCGGAGACTTCCCTTTTCGTGTATCGATAACATAGGCAAGAAAGTGATTCTTGTTATGCCGAATGCAATTGAGAGCCTTCATCAAATTAATAATCTTTATGCTCCCCTTCTTCTTGTCTCCATAAACGGAAACGACTTCACCATCCGGAGTAACGAATCGTACGACCTTTTGGGAACATATAATAGTAGCATCATTTCGAGACAACCAGTCCATACCTATCACAATATCAAAACCGGCTAAAGTAGTAGGCAATAACTGAACCGGAAAGGAGCGACCTTCAATCTCGATAGAACAATCATCATAACCTACTTGAATGTCACTAATAGTACCGTTAGCAATTTCAACCTCTATAGAGCAATCAAGAGGAGTAGCGACCCTATCAAGCTTAGGAGCAAATAAAGTGGACACAAAAGATCTATTTGCACCCGAATCAAAAAGTACAGAAGCAGGTTTTGAGTTAACAAGAAATGTACCGCTTACTACCTCGTCGTTATCCTTGGCAGCTTCAACTGTCAGCTGAAAGGCTCGAGCTTTAGGCTTTTGAACAGCCGTCTTCTTTCCCTCATCTCTTCCTTGTGGGCAGTCTTTGATGAAATGACCGGTTTGTTGGCACCGGTAGCACTTTGGCTTGTCTTTGCATTCTGAAGTAGGATGACCCGTACCACCACAAGTATTACACCTTCGGGTCTTATCTGAACATGGACCCGAATGAGGCGCCTTACAAGTACCACACCAATTCTTAGGCTTGGCATAGTTGCTGCCCCCACCTCTTGAAAATGAACCTTTCTTGAACTTCCTATTAGATCCATTTGACCCATCATGCTTCCTTTTCGAACTTGGTTGCTTGTCATCATTAGCTTTTACTGCAACCCTTTCACCTTTGAAGTCATCATCCAGCCTCTTGGACTCCTTAATCGCAGCAGACAATGTAGTATGTTGCCTACAAAGGCCACGATAGCTAGCGGGGAGACCATCACAATATGCTTCAATTTGATCAATTTCCCTTGGCACCACACGACCTACAAATTGTAATTTTTCTGTAAACGAGCGAGCATACTCCCCTATGGCACCGGGCTTAGCAATCAAAGCTCTGAATTCCTTCTCAATTAGCCTCAACTCTCGAGTACCCACATATTCTTCCAAAAACTTTTCCTTGAATGTATCCCAAGGCATAGCAGCAAGTACTTCGGGAGTTAATGAAACAGTAGCAGATCTCCACCAATTCCGGGCATTCTTTGTCAACACCCGGGTAGCACATAATACTTTCATATCATCAGGACAGTAGCATGAAGCAAACACTACTTCGGTGTCAGTAAGCCATTCCATGGCGCCCACTGCATCAAGAGTGCCATCAAACTCCTTGGCACCACACGACCTACAAATTGTAATTTTTCTGTAAACGAGCGAGCATACTCCCCTATGGCACCGGGCTTAGCAATCAAAGCTCTGAATTCCTTCTCAATTAGCCTCAACTCTCGAGTACCCACATATTCTTCCAAAAACTTTTCCTTGAATGTATCCCAAGGCATAGCAGCAAGTACTTCGGGAGTTAATGAAACAGTAGCAGATCTCCACCAATTCCGGGCATTCTTTGTCAACACCCGGGTAGCACATAATACTTTCATATCATCAGGACAGTAGCATGAAGCAAACACTACTTCGGTGTCAGTAAGCCATTCCATGGCGCCCACTGCATCAAGAGTGCCATCAAACTCCTTGGCACCACACTTCTTAAAGCTCTCATATTTGAAGTTATGAACACGAGGAGCACGAGGCGCCACTACATTTCCCGTACCATTTACTTCAGCAACAATGTTTCCAGGGGCAACCTGTGATCTTACCAATGATGGCTCGCTACGGTTTGAGCGGTTGGAGTAATTCCCATCCGTATGCTCATACCGTTGCAAGCTAGCTTCTCTTTCAGCCCTAAGTTGATTCAACTCTTCTTCATTCCTCAACAAGAGAGCTCGAATAGCCCTCAACTCTTCATGCATTTCAGCTTGAGTAGGAATTTGTTCAATGACTGGGTTAGCTCTTTCAATCTCAGACCTTGTGGGTTGTGCATCTGGAAATGGCCTTCGAGGAGGCCTTTGGTTAACACCATTACCAGTCCCATTTTGATTAGCCGGAGCATTGCTGGCATTAGCTCCATCTCTTTGACTGCTAGCACGAGTATTAACCATCTTTCTACAATTTAGTAGCGATTGTTAGAGATGAATCGAATGAGAACAAAGTAAGGTTAGGCCTACTAAATTACACAAGCATACCATAATCTTATGCAAGCCATAAACCTACACTCACACTCATCCCAACCCGTCCTAAACGTATTGTCATCATTAGCTTTTACTGCAACCCTTTCACCTTTGAAGTCATCATCCAGCCTCTTGGACTCCTTAATCGCAGCAGACAATGTAGTATGTTGCCTACAAAGACCACGATAGCTAGCGGGGAGACCATCACAATATGCTTCAATTTGATCAATTTCCCTTGGCACCACACGACCTACAAATTGTAATTTTTCTGTAAACGAGCGAGCATACTCCCCTATGGCACCGGGCTTAGCAATCAAAGCTCTGAATTCCTTCTCAATTAGCCTCAACTCTCGAGTACCCACATATTCTTCCAAAAACTTTTCCTTGAATGTATCCCAAGGCATAGCAGCAAGTACTTCGGGAGTTAATGAAACAGTAGCAGATCTCCACCAATTCCGGGCATTCTTTGTCAACACCCGGGTAGCACATAATACTTTCATATCATCAGGACAGTAGCATGAAGCAAACACTACTTCGGTGTCAGTAAGCCATTCCATGGCGCCCACTGCATCAAGAGTGCCATCAAACTCCTTGGCACCACACTTCTTAAAGCTCTCATATTTGAAGTTATGAACACGAGGAGCACGAGGCGCCACTACATTTCCCGTACCATTTACTTCAGCAACAATGTTTCCAGGGGCAACCTGTGATCTTACCAATGATGGCTCGCTACGGTTTGAGCGGTTGGAGTAATTCCCATCCGTATGCTCATACCGTTGCAAGCTAGCTTCTCTTTCAGCCCTAAGTTGATTCAACTCTTCTTCATTCCTCAACAAGAGAGCTCGAATAGCCCTCAACTCTTCATGCATTTCAGCTTGAGTAGGAATTTGTTCAATGACTGGGTTAGCTCTTTCAATCTCAGACCTTGTGGGTTGTGCATCTGGAAATGGCCTTCGAGGAGGCCTTTGGTTAACACCATTACCAGTCCCATTTTGATTAGCCGGAGCATTGCTGGCATTAGCTCCATCTCTTTGACTGCTAGCACGAGTATTAACCATCTTTCTACAATTTAGTAGCGATTGTTAGAGATGAATCGAATGAGAACAAAGTAAGGTTAGGCCTACTAAATTACACAAGCATACCATAATCTTATGCAAGCCATAAACCTACACTCACACTCATCCCAACCCGTCCTAAACGTATTGTCATCATTAAAGCTACAGCATTACTACCTAAGCCAATCATTTCATCATTTCATACATACATAATCATTTCATCATTTCATCATTTCATACATACATAATCATTTCATCATTTCATCATTTCATACATACATAATCATTTCATCATTTCATACATATAATCATTTCATCATTCATGCATACATAATCATTTCATCATTTCATCATTTCATACATACATAATCATTTCATCATTTCATGCATTTATCATTTCATCATTTCATGCATTCATCATATCATTTCATCATTTCGTACATACATAATCATTTCATCATTTCATGCATTTCATCATTTCATACATACATAATCATTTCATCATTTCATCATTTCATATACATAATCATTTCATCATTCATACATTATATCATTTCATCATTTCATACATACATAATCATTTCATCATTTCATGCATTATAATCATTTCATCATCTCATGCATATCATATCATTTCATCATTTCGTACATACATAATCATTTCATCATTTCATGCATTTCATCATCATCATTCATCATCATCATTTCATCATTTCATACATACATAATCATTTCATCATTTCATCATTTCATCATACATAATCATTTCATCATTTCATACATACATAATCATTTCATCATTTCATACATACATAATCATTTCATCATTTCATCATTTCATACATACATAATCATTTCATCATTTCATCATTTATCATTTCATCATACATAATCATTTCATATTTCATCATTTCATACATACATAATCATTTCATCATTTCATGCATTTATCATTTCATCATTTCATCATTTCATACATACATAATCATTTCATCATTTCATGCATTATATCATTTCATCATCTCATCATTTCATCATTTCATACATACATAATCATTTCATCATTTCATGCAATTATAATCATTTCATCATCTCATGCATATATACTTCATCATTTCATCATTTCATACATACATAATCATTTCATCATTTCATCATTTCATACATACATAATCATTTCATCATTTCATACATACATAATCATTTCATCATCTTCATACATACATAATCATTTCATCATTTCATACATAATAATCATTTCATCATTTCATGCATACATAATCATTTCATCATTCATCATTTCATCATTTCATCATTTCATACATACATAATCATTTCATCATTTCATGCATTTATCATTTCATCATACATAATCATTTCATCATTTCATCATTTCATACATACATAATCATTTCATCATTTCATGCATATAATCATTTCATCATTTCATCATTTCATACATACATAATCATTTCATCATTTCATGCATTATATCATTTCATCATTCATACATACATAATCATTTCATCATTTCATGCATTTCATACATACATAATCATTTCATCATTTCATGCATTTATCATTTCATCATTTCATCATTTCATACATACATAATCATTTCATCATTTCATACATATAATCATTTCATCATCTCATCATTTATCATTTCATACATACATAATCATTTCATCATTTCATCATTTCATACATACATAATCATTTCATCATTTCATACATACATAATCATTTCATCATTTCATACATACATAATCATTTCATCATTTCATCATTTCATACATACATAATCATTTCATCATTTCATCATTTCATACATACATAATCATTTCATCATTTCATACATACATAATCATTTCATCATTCATCATTTCATCATTTCATACATACATAATCATTTCATCATTTCATCATTTCATACATACATAATCATTTCATCATTTCATACATACATAATCATTTCATCATTTCATACATACATAATCATTTCATCATTTCATACATACATAATCATTTCATCATTCATGCATTTCATACATACATAATCATTTCATCATTTCATACATACATACATATATCATATCATCATTTCATCATTTCATACATACATAATCATTTCATCATTTCATGCATTCATAATCATTTCATCATTTCATGCATACATACTTACCACATACCATTGCAACCTGCAAATGAATGTTCATCATCATAAACGGTAAGTAATATATCCCTTTGCAACCTCCCATAGTCACCCACGAACATAAAATGTACATACATATTCAATTGGAAGGTTAACTTACGAAAACGTGTTTTGTTGTACCAACAGGTGACAAAAGATGTTATCTTACCTCGATACAGCTTACCAACAAGTTAAATGTATCTTATAGTGCTTGCTAAGTGCTCCCGACAACCTAGAATGAATATAAGATCGAAACATAAGCTAAACGAAATGTTTTATGAAAACTGGACAAGAGGTGCGCCGCACCTCTCACATGGTGCGTCGCACAAAGTCAACAGGGGAATTCTAAACATAAGTTGGTGCGCCGCACCAACCCCTTTGGTGCGTCGCATGAATTGATCAGAAATTCTGAACATATGAATTGTGCGCCGCACCTACCCTTGGTGCGTCGCATATCGGGCTTACCATTTTTCCAAAATGACCTGTGGTGCGCCGCACCACCCTACTGGTGCGTCGCACCTGGAGTGTCGACCAGAAACCTAATCTTTGTTCTATGATCAAACGAATTCCATATGAACCCATACCCCAAATCCAACCTGGGGACTTAAAATTAACCCTTTCAATTGCACTTTCATCAACTTTAATCATCCTATTAATCCCTTAATCCTTTACATCACAATTCAATCATTAAAACACCCGAACGACATGAATTCAATAAACGTTTGATCCAACAATCCAACCCAAACCCTATGGCCTGGATCAAAATCACTACTAAGACATACATGAACAGATTTAAGAGTAAGATCAGCCATAATACCTGTAGATGACTTCGAGGATTCGAAATCTTAATCAAACTTGATCGAAACGACACGAAACGATTGATTCTTGAAGGAAACTTGTCTTGAGAGGGAGGGGATCTGAACCTAGGGCTTAATCACGAAAATTAGCAGCTATAGGGGTCTCACTAGACCTTAAACTCCTGACCATAAGTTTCCTTTAGTGCCCATAGGCCCCTCGACTTCCTAAACCTTACTTTCGTAGCTTAATTAGCTTACCGGGAGACTTAACGATCTAACAAGCACTTAACTTTCATACTTTACTTTAAATTACTTTCATTTAGTTCACTTTACTTCATTTCATATTAAACACATAAGCATTTAATCACATAATCCTTTATAAGGCACATAAACATAATAGACCTAAAGTTAACTAACGGAAAGTCAAATAGTCAAACATAAAAACGTTTGGGATGTTACAATGGAAACGGTGAAACCAGGAGTGCTGCCGACTTCTTTGGAGGACCCGCCGACTGACTTAGAGCTCAAGCCATTACCGGAAGGTTTGGAATATGCATTCCTACAAGGTAAGTCTTCCCTTCCAGTAATCATATCATCTAAACTATCAGAAATAGAGAAATCGCGTCTTTTGAAAGTTTTGAAAAATCATAAAAAGGCTTTTGCTTGGCGTCTATCCGACATACCAGGATTAGACCCGTCTTTTTGCAAACACAGAATTCATTTTGAAGGTAATGTAAAACTTGTCGTTCAACGGCAGAGACGGTTGAATCCTAATATGAAAGATGTTGTCAAGAAAGAAATAATCAAATTGTTAGACGCAGGTATAATTTATCCTATTTCTGATAGTGAGTGGGTCAGTCCTATACATTGTGTGCCTAAGAAGGGGGGTATGACTGTAGTAACCAATGACCATGGTGAGCTTGTCCCAACTAGAACAGTCACGGGTTGGAGAGTTTGCATTGATTATAGGAAATTAAATGATGCCACCCGAAAAGACCATTACCCTCTACCCTTTATTGACCAAATGCTCGAACGGTTAGCCGGTAACGAGTATTTCTGTTTTCTTGACGGATTCTCTGGGTACTTACAAATACCCGTTGCATCCGATGATCAAGAAAAGACCACCTTTACCTGCCCATATGGAACATATGCTTAACGTAGGATGCCTTTTGGATTATGTAATGCCCCTTGCACCTTTCAAAGGTGCATGACCGCAATTTTTCAGGACTTGTTAGAAACATCGATGGAAGTTTTTATGGATGATTTTTCTATATATGGTAATTCATTTGATGTATGCTTGGATAACCTAGATAAGATGTTAGGAAAATGTGAACAGGCTAATCTTGTGTTAAATTGGGAGAAATGTCATTTTATGGTGAAAGAAGGAATAGTTTTAGGACATAAGGTATCTAAGGCAGGGATAGAAGTAGACAAAGCTAAGATAGATGTGATAGAAAGATTACCACCACCTACTAATGTTAAGGGAATAAGAAGTTTCTTAGGACATGCAAGATTTTATAGAAGATTCATTAAAGACTTTTCGAAAATAGCTAGGTGTAACACCCCGCCTTACCACAACACAATATTGTCCGCTTTGCCCGCAGGCTCACGGCTTTGTTTCTGGTTGCTCGGACAAACTTCCCAGAAGGGTCACCCATTTGGCATTGCTGCCGCCCGAGCACGCTTAACTGTGGAGTTCTCCTCTTATCCACAGCCAATACGCCCAAAACGCGTTGTGTTATGTAAGGCCAATGATATTACTTATAGCCAAGATCCCCCTTGTATGTTAGCGATGTATGCTTTCACACCCCCTCAACATAACTCAACGTCCTCGTTGAGTTATGTAAGTGCGCCATACACTCCTAACAATCCCAAGGGTTGCTTTGATACCAACTTGTAACACCCATCTTTAAAAATACCGGATTTCTTTTTTTATAAATAAACATATAATCAAATAAAGACCACAGGTGGCGGAAAAGGTCTTATTAAATGAAAATACAGTCAACTATGACCCGAGTTGACAATCACATGTTTTAAATGGTGTTACTAGCCAATCTCAAAGACATCAATAAAAGAAACCCGAAATACAATCCACGGGCCAACACAAACCCGAAATAAAAAAAGGCATTATTAAAAGTCTAAAATAAAACTAGCAGCTATGGCCTCTGAAAGACTAAGGACACTAGTCTACCCGCTGCTCGTCTCACACGCCTTTATCCCTGCTACTCTGCGAGACACAATCACAAGTACAACAAGTGTCAGCTTATAAGGCTGAGTAAGATAAATGTTTTATACATATATCTCAAAACAGTTTATAAAGCAGTTATATGTATATACATTACCACCATTAGTTACCAACCCGCAAGTAACCTGCATATAAATCAACAACACATATACCACAAATAGGATCAACACACAAATCCTATCAATGTGCCTATTATTCAACTTATAAGGGTTCCGACCCGCAAGGAATCCTATGTCTATTGCGAAGACCACTATACATGTGTATAGCTTAACACGAGCCTTCGACTTAAAGGTTATGCCACAATATAATCACACATATAAGTAGGCTGTCCAAAAGGACCCGTTGGGTGCCTACTATCCGACTTGATGTGTAAGCACTAAGGCGGTACATCGGTGTCGTTCAGGAAAGGCATAACCAATTCCTGGAGCAAGTGCTATACACGATAGGTAGCTAGCCTACACACTTACTCAATCACATATTTCCACCTTGGGTTATGTCTAGAATACCCGTGGACCCGTAAATAGCATAGTACCAATTACACGATGCACTATGGGATAAGCTTATCGCGAAACACTTAATTATACTCGAGTTCTCACAATCTATAGGATAGCAACAACACTAGCTACCTATTACTACAGGGCCCTTATCAAGTGCACAAGTGATCATGGTAATCCTATGATTACTAGTGTCACTACAAGCAAGCAAACATATAGAAAAGCTTAATGACATGGAACAACACAATCAATGTCAATATAACACATAATATCTAAGTTATGGGACAACACCAAATCCCAGAACCCAAGTCTCAATCCCATGTTCCCAAAGTCACAATTATAACTTAAATGCCCTCCTATCAAGCCCCAACCGCACAAGGACCTAAGAGTTCATTTAAGCATGTTTATGTTTAGGAAATACATTTTGATCATGTCTCGCAGTGTAAATCCAATATCTTACCTCAAATAGCGTAACAATACAATATAGCTTGTTACTTCTCGAATGTCCGAATACGTACACCTAAACAATTTTATAAACAAAGATAATAACATCACATACTGGATATTTCGACATGTATAAGAAATGGACTACCATCATGATTTAACTAGTCTTAATTAATCTAGCCGCAAAACATGGAGTATTAACTAATAATTAATTAGTACATGCCTACATGATATTAGAATTCCATGCATCTCTTGCTAGCTCACTTTCATTCACGTCAGGAGCTTTTAACTAGCTAAAATATGACATGTCCTTAATAATGTTCCTATTATCCCTAAATGATATCTCTTAAAATCCACCTGCTTAGGCTCACGTATAACTATGTACACAAATATGTATGACATACAAATTAATGATAGCTATTTCACACTAGATCATGTAAGTCCACGTGAGGATGATAATTTAATTAAACTCTAACATTTGCCTATTACTAATTCACAACTATATATATATGTAATTATCCTTAAATGGCATAAGTTGAAACTATCTGTACACATCCACGGCTATGTACAGAGTTATATATATAGAAGTCTACCTTATCAGTTAACCGATTTATATGGAGTCTAGTTCATTAATTTATCCTTAAGGAATTATACTAGCACTACCTTATTACTAAAATTGATGGTTATTGTATATTGATGCATTATGAACAGCCTTATTCTAACAAGTAGTATCTCTATTTTGCTGCACTTTTATTTAGATGTACAGTAACAGTAACACATTCTTATCAATTTCATTCCAAACTCACGACTGGAACTTGACATATATAAAGGTTCATTGTATCGCCTCTTTTACTGCTGTTCTAATGAACATCTATAAACTTAGATTTTCTGCATTATGAGAACGTAGTTTTTATGACGAAACCTTTTAACAACAAATCTATATAAACGCGTAACGGCCAAGTGAATCACAGTGATAGAAAACAAGATTCTTTACCTGAACAGAATTGTTGATCTAACGACACGAATATTCAAATATGCTAAACTTGCGAAGGATTGATCAGCACGTCAACAGGGAATAAGTAACTACGGGAATATTGTCTACGGTTTTGAGAGATAAGCCGTGAATAAGAACCCTAATATTTTATTGTTATACGAAAGATTTGTACGTATGGTATACAATGGTTTTCTATTTATCCCTACCTCACGTAATAAAGTCGGCCCATCCATAAACCTTCACTTACGGTGCTTTCTTTAGCGGCCCATCATGTGCTAATTAAGTCTAGCTAATACACGATATACTTGACAGCATATTGGGTGTCCTTTACTTTGTAACAAAATATAGTAAGGTTTCATTATTTATCATCCTAACTATCATTAATTCTTTAATTACTATACGTATAAACATATAGCACACATAATTAAATATTAATTCATAAATAATCACATTTTGACACATATTAAATATGATAATTAATTATGCTTATATGCCACAAATTAAATACTAGCACATTACATAGACGCATACGAAGTGACACGAAGCATGTTGACCGACACACAAGTCAAAGAAGACAAAAATAAGATTTGGGATGTTACACTAGGCCACTGACTAAACTTTTAGAAAAAGATGTAAAATTTGATTTTGATTCAGAATGTGAGAGAGCTTTTGAAACACTTAAGGACCACTTAGTTAACTCACCTATAGTAGTGTCTCCCAATTATGAGTTACCCTTTGAAATAATGTGTGATGTCAGTGACTATGCAGTAGGAGCAGTGTTAGGACAAAGGATAGAGAAACATTTTAGACCTATTTACTATGCTAGTAAAACACTGAATGAAGCCCAGAGGAATTACACCACAACTGAGAAAGAGTTATTAGCTGTAGTGTTTGCTTTAGGAAAAATTTAGATCCTATTTATTGTTAAGTAAGACTGTAATTTTCACCGATCATTCTGCCATCAAATACTTATTAAGTAAACAGGATGCCAAGCCTAGGTTGATTAGGTGGGTATTATTGTTGCAAGAGTTTGATGTAGAAATTAGAGATAAGAAGGGTGCTGAGAATTTAGCTGCTGACCACCTTAGTAGGCTAGAAAACCCCCACTTAGAGGAATTAAGAGAATCAGACATACATGATGCATTCCCGGATGAATATTTGATGAATGCAAGACTAGTTGAAAAACATGATAGGACACCATGGTATGCTGATATTGCTAATTACCTTGCTGCTAATGTTGTGCCAACAGATTTTACTTATCAGCAAAGGAAGAAATTCTTTTCTGATTTAAAGTATTACTATTGGGACGACCCGTTTGTTTTTAGAATGTGTGCAGATGGCATTGTGAGGAGATGTGTGTCCGAGGAAGAATCGAGGGGAATCCTTGACGGTTGTCACTCAGGCCCGACTGGTGGACACTATGGACCATCTGTGACTGCCAAAAAGCTTTATGATGCAGGTTTCTATTGGCCGACAATATATCAAGAGGCACAAACTTTAGTCGGAAACTGCGATGCATGCCAGCACCAAGGGAACATAACGAAGCGGGACGAAATGCCACAGCAGGGTATCCAAGTTTGTGAAATATTTGATGTTTGGGGGATAGACTTTATGGGACCATTCCCACCGTCTCACAAATTCAAATACATTTTAGTTGCTGTAGATTATGTATCAAAATGGGTTGAAGCCAAAGCTTTACCCACTAACGATGCTAAGGTAGTCAAGGGCGGTTCCATGTGTTACCAAACTATTAGATCGGAAATTTTTATAACAAGCATATAGAAAATTATAATTGGACACATGTTATTCAAAGATGCGGACCTAAGTAAATTATAAAGTAAGTTTTTTGAATCATTTGAGGTAAATAAATTATAATTAGATATACATATTCTTCTATTCCTATATCAGTTAGTTATAAAATAAAACAATTTCAAAAAACACATAGGCTCTTCTTCTAATCTTAATGGTTCATTAGTAGCATACCTCCAAACTTTGAGAGTTTTAGTCACTTTTCTTTCACTTCTAATTTAAAATCTCTAATATTTAAAACACTAAACTTATCAAAAGATTTTTTCAAGTAGTTCTATTGTATAACAATAATAATAACCCAACAACTAATTTTGCAAGATTTAAGAGTGGTAGTGAGAAGGAGGAGGAACCAAACAAGATTTACCAAGAATCAATTTTTATAGTAAAAATTGTACAATAATAAAAACTATTTCTTCGTATTTAAGATAGTGGTCGGAATAGAAGTTGAGTTAACGATATGACAAGATAGAACTATGAAATCTTATAAGAATTTTGCTTAAATGTTAATAGGTACTTTGTGAAAGAACTCTCTTTGCGAAAGAATTTCATTTTGATATATATGATGTTTTGTGAAGACCCGACCCGTTATTGAATACGGGGAAAAATTTTTTTTACCCAAACTAACTAAATTTGGATACACGTGATTTTCATTCCTAGATCCGCCACTGAAGGTAGTGATAGATTTTCTTAAGAATTTGTTTAGTAGGTATGGCATGCCAAAGGCCCTTATTAGTGATAGAGGAACCCATTTTGCAAACTCCCAATTAGAAAAGGTATTAAAAAGATATGGTGTGACACATAGGTTTTCCACTTCTTACCATCCCCAAACTTGTGGCCAAGTAGAGAACACTAATAGAGCAATAAAACAAATTTTAGAGAAAACCGTATAAAGTAATCCAAAGAATTGGGCAAAGAAGCTTGATGATGCTCTATGGGCATTTAGGACCGCCTTTAAGACACCTATAGGGACCACTCCGTATCGTTTACTTTTTGGGAAAGCTTGTCATTTACCATTAGAGATAGTTAATAAGTCTATTTGGGCAGTTAAGAATTGTAACATGGACTTAGATGCAACTGGGGAACATAGATTGTTACAACTAAATGAAGTAGAAGAACTTAGACAACAGGCATATGACAACTCTAGGCTTTACAAAGAAAGAACTAAGGTTTGGCATGACCGTAGGATCCGCTTGAAAGATTTAAAGGTTGGAGATAAGATTCTTCTTTTTCTTTCTAAGTTCAAATTGAAGCAACCTAAGCTAACGTCTAGATGGACGGGACCATATGTGATTAAACATGTGTTCCCATCAGGTTATGTAGAACTTTTTAAGTCGAATGGAGGGTCGTTTATTGTAAATGGTCATAGGGTGAAGTTGTATCATGATGAGGAAAGTGTGGCGGGAGTTATCATAGATGAACTCCCGTTCTTTGAAAGTAGCAAATAGACCATGTAGGTAAGAGTCTGGCTGAAGACTCGGTAAACTTAGCGCTTCTTGGGAGGCAACCCAAGCTGAGCTTTGTTTAATTTTTATTTATATTTTGCTTTTTTTCTTTTTAGCTTTCGTATTTGTTATTCATTTTAGTTTGTATTTTCCATTTTGATATTTTGATTGAGATGTGCATGAACAGTTTATTTTAGCATTTGATAGGTAAGAACAACACTTAGTCAAAAGCTAAGGGTGTGGGAGTGTCGGCACCGAGCTGTGAGGAAAATCAGACGTCGAAACAACCTACAGGAGTCCCAACGTGGCTCAGCTGTACAACCAGCGCCAATGGGCTGTTCAATAACAGTCCCAGCGCCGCTCACATGCATCACCAGCACCGCTCGTGGCCCCGGCCAGCACATCAGATCGCGGAAAAAAAAAATCAGAAAAACCCAAAAATCCAAAAAAATCAGAAAATCAGAAAATACCAAAAAGAAAAGAAGATGGAGAAGCATCAATGGATCGCCATCAAATGGAGTCGACTCAAGCTTTGAAGATTATTACTCGCAGTCGCTTCACACATGCCATCTTCAACAACGTCATGGAATTAAACCCGGGAAGTTTCGTTATTCCTTATCATTTCATTTATGTTTATCCTATTTCCCCTTTTGTTTTTAATGTCTAGTACAACGAGGGCGTTGTACAATTTAAGTGTGGGGGGGTGAATAGGAAAAACCCGGTGTTAATTTTTGCAAAATTTTCAATTTTTCTACTACCTATTTCATGCAAATTTTTAAATTTTTCTTGTGTCGAAATTGATTTTCGAGAAATAAGCTTTGCAAGTAGACAAAAGATGACGATATATAAGCGATATTAACTTTGGTAAGATGAACTATTAGTTAGAACTTTTAGTTTAATCATAAATTTGTAGCTGTTCATTTTTCCAAATGTATTATAGCTTACGCTGAAACTTATATGCGATTAAGTTTACTATAGCACACTTAACCGGACTTTAATATGACTAGCAATTGGAACTATCTAGTTATTAGTATAGGCGTATTAATTGAACTTTAATGATTTAAGTGCTTGTGTAAGAACTATTTTAGGTGTATGGTTTTACCTTAATTCTTACACTATTGATTGTTAACTAGTTGCATGCTAAGTTAGTGTATGAGTCATCTGGGGTCTTTGATAATGTCTATGCATGAATAATGTAGTAAATATTAAGAAAGACAATCGGTAGATTAACAAAAAGAGTTTTAAGAGCTATTAAATGAGTAAATTTATACACATCAAGTTATGTCGCTTTGCTCGTGGGGAACCACCGACCTGTCACCAATGGCTTGATGTAAGGTATAAACTCTAACCATTAGTTGAGTTATGTGGCTCTGCGAGTGGGGAACCACCGACCTGTCACCGCTAACTCAACTATTAAAGATGATAATTATTGTACAACTGCTTTAGTGTCTAGCTAGGAGGCATGACTGTAGCGTGAGAGTGTATCTAAGTAGTGATTCACAAGTACAACTAATAATAAGATAAAATGCCTTGCTAGTAGCTAGTAGAACTAATTGCTATACAAATGTAATTCCCCTGGAACTGGATCGTTAATAGTTTTCTCTAGTTATCTTGAGGTGCGGAATCCCTCACTATAACTTTGGTGATTCACAACAATGAGAAACAAGCCTCCAGATTATCTGTTGCCTCGCATATCTTCTCTAGGCCATATGGAACAATACTTGACGACTTAACCTGCAAATATGCTTGATATTTCGACAAATGTTCAACCCTAATCTCTGTTAGGGTTCGCTATATATAGAGAACAACTCGACATGGGCTTCAGCGCAGTAGCCTCGCAAATCCAGCCCAGCTCGACACAAATGCGAGGTCGCATTCTTGCCCTAGCCTAGTAATTGACCCTGCAATTACGAGGTCGTATTTGTTCTCTATGAATTGCGAGGTCGCAATTCATACTTAAGCAGATTTTATACATTCAATACTTAAACTTAATCTAGTATTCTATGCATAATATGAAGTTCATTAATGACAATCACTTACAAAGACATATTACAATATAAGACCAAACAATCTAGACTGCTATTGACATAGACGTGCACTTACAACAAACCCTGAATTAAGTGCTTAACTAGTCTGCATTAAGGAGTAAGATTGAGCTGTAAAACAGTTGGAATTATAGAGTGGTTTTAGAGGTATTAACACAAATAAAGGTTGACTTCTAGCTTTGACTGCCGGATTATCTTTGCCTCTAAGTTATAGCTTCTGATTTTGTCTTAAGCTTTCTCAAAAACAATTTGCATGACTAGCCTTTGAATGTTTTGAAAAGTAGAAATGTTGTGTCAATTAAGTTGTCCGCTCATCTTTAAACGTTTTTATTTTTCTTTGGACAATTTGCTTGAGGACAAGCAAAAGCTTAAGTGTGGGGTATTTGATGAGCAATAATTATATAGACTTTTCTCGCACTAGTTTTGGCCATTTTATAGTCATTTGAGTAAACTTATGATACTTAATAGCTTGAATATGTGATTTTAGGTTCATTGCTCGTGGCATGAAGGAAAACGTCAAGAAATGGTGATACAAGACTTAAAAGAAGACAAATGATGGTTCGATAAAGATTCGGGTCGAGATTCAAGACTTAAGACCAAGAAACTTGTGTCAACATGAAGCCTATGACCATGTGTTAGTATTTTGGGCATAACTTTTTCATCCGGACTCCGTTTCTGACGAATAAGCTGCCCACGGAATCAGGAGAGAAAGATCTACAACTTTCATGTTGATGATGAAGACCTGCGCCTTAAGCATCAACCTCCTGCGCCGATGGAGTGCTCCTGAGGATCTACCAGCGCCGCTGGTGTCAGAGCCAGCGCCGCTGGTGAGCCAGCGCCGCTGGTGAGGTCGGTTCAGATCCGGACTTTCCTAAAACCTATAAATACCCCCCTAAACCCTAAAATTCGACACACACTTCTTCCAGACGACTTTGGGGCTGCTTCTAGGGTATTTTCATCAGATCCAAATCCTCGTAACATCACCATATCACACGGGAGATCAGACATCAATTCTTTTCATCATAATCATCTATCAGATTTATATTTCACTGTCGGTACATTATGTTTATGTGACGGTTGTATTTATTTCTGTGACTGCAGTCAGTGTTTTGTCGTGATCTTAATGTATTGATTTCTTACTAATTATTATTGTCTTGTTGATTATATGATTGTGCTTTTAATGGTATTAGATGCATGATAATATGATCTTAATTGTTTGGTAAACAATTGCTTAATTCATTGATAAAGTACAGATAATATTAATAGGAATCAACGTGTTAATAGTTTGGTAAACTAGAAGACAAAATTACTACTGTATTAATCAATGCAACCCAAACATGTTATGGATCTAAGTCAAAGTAGATGATGCTTTAGTTATTACTGTTTGATTTCGTGTTTCCTTGCTAGACCAAGCGGTTGGACACTTTTGCTTAGTTTTCTTATTCAGTAGTTAATTAAATCGATACAAAACCCCAACCAATCTTAGTATTACCTAATCTTGCTTAGTTCTTAAACATAGTCCCTGCGAACGAACCTGGTCTTACCACTAGCTATATTACAAACGAACGGATCCACTGTCCGTGAGTGTGTGTTTAGTTTGGTATTTCCTTGATTTTATAAATTTAAAACTTGACCGCTTTTTATTATACACAAACGATATATCACTCATTAAGAGAAAATTTTGAGTAATTTTCAATATTCTATTTTTAAAAAACTATTTTCAAAATAATGAGACTTGGGTATGCATTTTTGGGTTCATATATATATATATATATATATATATATAAATATATATATATATATATATATATATATATATATATATATATATATATATATATATATATATATATATATATATATATATATATATATATATATATATATATATATATATATATATATATATATATATATATATATATATTTTATTATTATATATATATATATATATCTATATATTAACCAAAACAGTATTTATCAAACTTCTCTAAAACCTTCCCAAACCTATTCCCGAACCTCTCAAAACCTCTTTTAACTCCCAAACCAACCATATTATATATAATACTTGTAACATCCCGAACTTTAAATTAACAGTTGACTTGAGTCGTTAAGTCAACACTATGTGTCCGTTAAGTCTCTTGGAGATTTAATTCTTATGTGTGATTAATGTGTTTCATGTGTAAGGTTTTAATGCCTTAATGATTGATGTGATAATGTGTTTAAGGTATATTTTAAATGCCTTTAAAGGTGCTTAAAGTGTTAATGTGTTTAAGGTATATTTTAAATGCCTTTAGAGGTGCTTGAAGTGTTTAATGTGTTGTAAGTATTCTCAATAGGTGATTTTAGCCTAATATGAGCCATAAGGAAGTCTATGGACTAGTTTTGACATATGGGGAAATTCAAAAACGGGATTAGGGTCTTGGAGGAGGTCATAAGTTTCTAATTACTGATATTATTCTTTTCTTCTTGAACCCTAACCTTCCTCCTTCCTCCGATACGATTTCCTTGCGAAAAATCATTCAAACGTGTTGATTCGGGGGTGATTGGTCAAGCCTTTTGCATCCTCTTTGTAATCTACAGGTAGTGCATGTATTCCTTTCATGATTTCATATTTTATAAGTCCTTTCAACCCATTGATTTCAGATCTTAAGGGTTGGGATTGATTTGATTACGTTTTGTCACCGATTAAGGAGCTTATCGAGTAGACTAGTGAATTGTTATTGTATCCTCTTGATTTCTGGAATAATTGATGATATCAAATCATCAATTGGGTCCTATAATAACTATATTTAGGGTTTGGATAATGGATTGGGTTATTCGTAATCATTTGCGGTCAATTGGTGGAGTTTTGTTGTTAGAAAGGGTGTTTTTGTGACCTAATGATCCACCTTTGTTAACATTTCATACCTGGAACAATTGATGGTGTCGAACCATCATTTAGATCTTAAAAGAGTCATTTTCTGGTGTAAAACCCGTTTTTGCAAAAGTAGACAAAAACAGACTACTTACCTAGAGTAACAGTCTCAAGTTGACAACCGTAGACTACTTCCCTGGGGTAATAGTAAAGTAGACAAAAACAGACTACTTACCTAGAGTAATAGTATGGAAGTCGACAAAAGAGGCTACTTACCTATGGTAACAGTCTCAAGTTGACAACCGTAGACTACTTCCCTGGGGTAATAGTCTGAAAGTAGACAAAAAAAGACTATTATCTGGAATAATAATAATTAAAGGGTATATGACACGCACATAGATTGTACGTCAGTTTAGCCTCGTTTATACTTGTTAATCAGTCCTATGTTTATCATAGGTAGTCGGGAATACTTGCTTTGCTCGGTAGCTTTAGTTAACGTTTGTGTGCGCTTCTACGAGGTAAGATACACAACTTTGACACGCTGAGGGTTCAACCAAACATAGTTTTCATATAATAACTTCCCCAAATGGTATCTTGTTTTGCTTATGGGTAATCGGGATTACACGGGAGGTGATATGGGCTATGTAAATGTATATTGAAGCCTGAAATGCTACCCCAAAGATATGTGATGTCATGAGACGATATGCTATGATGAGTAATGATATGAAATGCTTTGAAATGTTATGAAATACGACATATGATGAACTATGGTATGCAATGAAAGATGATATGTAATGATACACGATATGCTATGATCATGATACGTAAAGTGACGATGATGCTAATGATGTTATGATATATCATTGATACTTAAAGTGATGATAATGTTATCAACATTATGATGTGATTATGATGTCTAACGAAATGTTAATAACAATGTTTATGATGTTGTTATGAGGTAAATGTTCATGCTATACGATGAAACTATTTGTCATGATTATGAGAATGTGCAATATATGTGATATATGATGAATTCATGGTATGCAATGAAAGATGATATGTAATGATACACGATATGCTATGATCATGATACGTAAAGTGACGATGATGCTAATGATGTTATGATATATCATTGATACTTAAAGTGATGATAATGTTATCAACATTATGATGTGATTATGATGTCTAACGAAATGTTAATAACAATGTTTATGATGTTGTTATGAGGTAAATGTTCATGCTATACGATGAAACTATTTGTCATGATTATGAGAATGTGCAATATATGTGATATATGATGAATTCATGGTATGCAATGAAAGATGATATGTAATGATACACGATATGCTATGATCATGATACGTAAAGTGACGATGATGCTAATGATGTTATGATATATCATTGATACTTAAAGTGATGATAATGTTATCAACATTATGATGTGATTATGATGTCTAACGAAATGTTAATAACAATGTTTATGATGTTGTTATGAGGTAAATGTTCATGCTATACGATGAAACTATTTGTCATGATTATGAGAATGTGCAATATATGTGATATATGATGAATTCATGGCTTGTACACCTAGCACACTAGACCTACTAGGTATGCCATAACACGTGCACGTTTAAGGGCCCAAACGTAAAAGTGATAAAGAGTAGTTTAGGTAATGTGAACACCTAAACTAAATATAAAGTGTTAGCTCGAATAAACTATAAAGAAAGTGTTAAGCTTAACCCGCATTAGCTCCTTGTGGGCTAGTGTGCCATGTGGTCGCTTGAGTGGCTCCTTGCAACGAAGAGTAGGTGTTTGAGTATTTCCGGGTGGAGTAACTCACCACTAAATGCATAAAGGCATAAACGGTATACTCCGAGATTGATAATGTCTTTCCTTAACGACGTTGATGGACCGCCGACAGGCAATACCCATCATGTCGGGTGTGAGGTTCCATGTCAGGTCTTAGGACCGCCTACACATAACCCCCACCTTCCCATGTGATAGGTGACGAATGTCACCAAAAGTGTAAAGTGAAAAGAAAAAGATAAAGTGAAAAGTGAACGTGAATGATGATAGGCACAATTAGGATTGTAACTCCTTTGATAGTTAATGTAATGTGATGTGATGTTATGCAATGACTTGTGCTTTATAACGTGATATGTTTAAATGTAATGTGACATGACGTTTAATATGAGGTGATATGATGTTGTGCCATGACTTGTGCCTTAATGATTATAATGTATTCTTCAAAGATTGAAATGGAAAAACGTTTTGTAAACTATATGTGCTATCTTACTTAGCTAATTTATTAGCTAACACTTGCTCTTTTAAAATATGTGTTGCCCTCAGGTTTAGCAAGTTTGAGCAGGTGGATGTGAAAAGATGTGAGGCTTGGGTAGATGATCTTGAAGCTGACCTTAGTCACCCATGATAGCCTCATTAATTAGACATTTGTTATTATGTACAGATGTTACGACTTTGTCATTATGTTGACTTGATTGGCATTTATGTTGGTGCCATTATGGATTTTCTTTTACTATTTTCATGATACGGATTAGTAACACCACGTTTTAATAAATGACAATTCCGGTAGGAATTGTAAAAGTTTTCCTTTAATGCTTCCGCTATGTTTTGACGCCGTTAGGCCAAATTTTTTGGAAATCCATATTTTTAAATGACGGGTGTTACAAGTGGTATCAGAGAAATGATTTAAGTGAACCAATGACTATAAATGCCATAGGATTTGGACTTAAACCATAAGATGGGACATGCTAAGCTTAAGTAGTTTTGCTTTAGCCTTTAGATGAGATGTTTTTAGGACGGGTTGGGATGAGTGAGAGTATAGGATTAAGGCTATATGATGATTGTTTGATGATATGTGAATATGTCTTTTAGCCTTTATTATTTCGTTTCTCGCTTCTCCGTCTCTAAATTATTATATTGCTACGATAGACGGTTCCCGAGGTGATGTGCCATTTCTCTAACTGAATTTGATAAATGTGCGTTGTAATTTATGTGTGAAGTGGTTGAAATGAAAGAAATTTGAAGCATTAGGTGAAATGGTATTCCATCAATGGTGTCCAACCTACGAGGTTAGTAACAAGGACCGCAATGGAAATGAGATGATGTATGGATGATAAGGAATGCGTGAATGAAATTGGTGGAAAGAATGTGATAATGTGGTAATGAACACGCATGTGAAATGATACAATTACAATTATGGTCCGGAACATAATTGCAAGTGTATCCCGACGCGAGCGTGTTTGTGTTGATCATTGGCAAAGTAGTGAAGTTGGAGAGATTTATATGTATTGTGTTCTTATGTGTTGAGAGTAAACATCTTGTCACAACTCTAATGATGTTGATGCCTGTGGTGTGTGGAATTGTTTACTAATGGTGATGAAAGATGTAGTGATTGTTTCATTTTATGTGTTTTATGCGAATACTATATTCATCTTGATGTCAAGGATGTAAGGAAGAGATTATATGTAAGTTAGTATATGAGGGATGTAGGATACACATATTGCATGAATCTCATGTTAAGGAGCTGAAGTTGTAGCTGTCAAGCAAATATGTGAGGTCTCTTCACCTGTTAAATAGAAGATAAAATGATTATTTGATAATAATAGTGTTGCGTTAGTTCGTGACGCATATTACAGTTACCCTCTCAACATGGAAGTTTTATCCTTCTCAGATTTTGCTTGCCTTCTACGCTATTCGGAGCGATGTGATGTTGATGATGGATTGGATTGAGGACTGTTGATGTTGTTCTTTGTTCTTATCGAATCATGTGTTTAATCATTCAGGTGAAGGACGATTTTCTCTCTTTTGACGTTTAATAAAGTGTTGTAGTAAGATCATTTCTTTGACAACGATTCTCAAGTTATTCTATCGATCAAATGTTATTTTCTCGCCTGTGTAATTTATTCGCGAAAGGCAAAATCTTTTGTTTCTGATGTTGATATCGTTCATGTACTTTCAAATGTGTTTCTTGAAGATCTCCTGGGTCTTCTTTCTGACCGAGAGTCAAGTTTTCTATCGAGCATATGCCTAGTGCTACTTCCAGTGGAAGGATATCAATCGTCTTGCTTCTACAAAAATGAAGGAGTCAATATCTCAAGATTAAGGAGTTGTTCGACAAAGTCTTCATTCATTTGAGTTCCTCGCCTTGGGGAGCTTCTATTCTATTTGTGAATACGATAGATGATTCCATGTGTATGATTATTGACTACTGTGAGTTCATAAGCAAACGGTTAAGAATAAATATCTTTTTCCTCACATCGATGATCTTTTGATCAACTTCAAGATGCTTCTTATTTTTCAAAGATTGATTTACGTTCCGGTTATCACCAGTTGAAAGTAGAGGAGAAAAGTGTAGCTGAGACAACCTTTCATACTTGATATGGTCACTATTAGTTCTTAATCGTGCCTTGCGGTTTGACCAATGCCCTGCTACTTTATGAATCCTATGAACCAAGTTTGTCGATCGTTCTTAAATCATTTGTGATTGTATTCCTTGATGGTATCATGATTTATAGCTTGCTACAGTTATCTTTGCATTAAAGTTTTGGAGACATTATCTAAATGGCACTAAGTGCACCTTATTTACTGATCACAAAAACTTGCAATATGTGTTCACTCAAAAGGATATGAATGTGAGACAAAGAAGATGGATGGAGCTACTTAAAGATTATGATTGTGAAATCAAATACCATCTAGGTAAAGCTAATGTGGTGGCGGATTCTTTAAGCCGAAAAGGACAAGCTAATAGTAAGTCGTGTGCGATGGTGACTCGAGTTGAATCTGGGTTTCTTGAACTCATCAAGTCAGCTCAGGTTGAAGCTATTTTAGATGCTAATGGGAATGATGAAGATATAGGCAAAAAGAAACGACTAGTGATAGAGGTGAGCAGTCGTGGCCTTCAGACTTACAAGGGTCGAATTTGGGTGACTTTATTTGGTGGAAACCGAGAGCTAGTGCTTGAGGAAGCCCATAGGTTCCGATATCCTATTCATCCAGGTGCTACAAAGAAGTATGCTGATTTGAAACCCATCTATTGGTGGCTGCATATCAAGAATGATGTGATAATGCATGTGCAAAGATGTGTGACGTGTGCTCAAGTCAAAGTCGGGCATCAAAAGCCATATGGAAAATTTCAACAACTTGATATTCCTCAATGAGAATGGGATCTTATAACCATGGACTATGTAACCAAGCTTCCAAGGACGCTCAAGAGTCATGACATTTGACAAAGAGTGCTCATTTTCTCCCCGTTCGTGGGAATGCACCAATGGAGAAATTTGCTAAATTGCACATCGAAGAGGTGGTTACTAAGCATAGTGTTCCATTGTCTATTATTTTCGATCGTTACACTCGTTTTGTTTCGACTTTTTGGAAGAATTTCCAACGTGAATTGGGAACAAGAGTTAAGTTAAGTACAACTTATCATCCTCAAACCGATGGGCAAAGTGAGAGGACGATTTAAACTCTTGAAGATATGTTGCGTGCGTGTGTGATGGAGTATGGTGGTACTCGGGATGAACACCTACTACTTGTTGAGTTTGCATATAGCAATACTTATCATGCAAGCATTGGTATGCCGCCTTTTGAGATGCTTAATGGTAGAAAGTGTCGGACTCCAAGTTGTTGGTTGGATCCGGGTGAAAGGCAACTTGCCGGGCTGAAAATTGTCCAAATAACGGCCGATAAGGTAAATGTTGTTAAGGAAGCCTTACGTGTTGCTCAGGAACGCCAAAAGCAATATGCCGATAAGAAAAGAAGGCCTCTTGATTTCAAAGAAGGAGATATGGTTATGCTCAAGGTTTCACCTTCGAAAGGCGTGATTCGATTTGGGAAGTGGGGAAAGCTAAGTCCTCGTTTATTCGGACCTTTCAAGATTCTTGAAAAGGTTAATGAGCAAGCATTTCGATTGGAGTTACCTTCCGAGTTGGAGGGCATCCATAGTACATTTCATGTGTGCTACTTGAGAAAATGTCTTGCAAACGAGACTAATGTGATACCATTGGAAGATGTAAGTATTGACCAAAAGAAGAAGATTATTGATGAACCGGTTGAAATTCTTGGCCGGAAGCAAAAGAAACTCCATAAGAAGAACATTGATCTTGTGCTTGTAAAATGGAAGCATACTCGCGGAGAAAGAATGACTTGGGAAACCGAGTCCGTGATACGGGAGAACTATCCTCACCTATTCAATGCTGAAGTGATTCCGAGGACGGAATCCTCTTAAGGGGGAGGTAATTGTAACATCCCGAACTTTAAATTAACAGTTGACTTGAGTCGTTAAGTCAACACTATGTGTCCGTTAAGTCTCTTGGAGATTTAATTCTTATGTGTGATTAATGTGTTTCATGTGTAAGGTTTTAATGCCTTAATGATTGATGTGATAATGTGTTTAAGGTATATTTTAAATGCCTTTAAAGGTGCTTAAAGTGTTTAATGTGTTGTAAGTATTCCCAATAGGTGATTTTAGCCTAATATGAGCCATAAGGAAGTCTAGGGACTAGTTTTGACATATGGGGAAATTCAAAAACGGGATTAGGGTCTTGGAGGAGGTCATAAGCTTCTAATTACTGATATTATTCTTTTCTTCTTAATCCCTAACCGCCCTCCTTCCTCTCATACGATTTCCTTCCGAAAAATCATTCAAACGTGTTGATTCGGGGGTGATTGGTCAAGCCTTTTGCATCCTCTTTGTAATCTACAGGTAGTGCATGTATTCCTTTCATGATTTCATATTTTATAAGTCCTTTCAACCCATTGATTTCAGATCTTAAGGGTTGGGATTGATTTGATTACGTTTTGTCACCGATTAAAGAGCTTATCGGGTAGACTAGTGAATTGTTATTGTATCTTCTTGATTTCTGGAACAATTGATGATATCAATCATCAATTGGGTCCTATAATAACTGTATTTAGGGTTTGGATAATGGATTGGGTTATTGGTAATCATTTGCGATCAATTGGTGGAGTTTTGTTGTTAGAAAAGGTGTTTGATGTGACCTTATAATCCACCTTTGTCAACATTTCATACCTGGAACAATTGATGGTGTCAAACCATCATTTACATCGTAAAAGAGTCATTTTCTGGTGTAAAACCCGTTTTTGCAAAAGTAGACGGAAACAGACTACTTACCTAGAGTAATAGTATGAAAGTCGACAAAAGAGGCTACTTACCTATGGTAACAATCTCAAGTTGACAACCGTAGACTACTTCCCCGGGGTAATAGTAAAGTAGTCTACAAAAGTTGAGAGTAGTCAAAAAGAGACAACTTACCTGGGGTAATAGTCTAGAAGCAGACAAAAGGAGACTACTTACATGGGGTAATAGTCTGAAAGTAGAAAAAAAAAGACTATTATCTGTAATAATAATAAGGGCAAATTACTTCTAAAGGTATCTTACTTGTCAACTTTTCCTATTTCAAGTAGAAACCAAATTCTCCTAATTAAATACGAGTGTGTGTGAATTCCGCTTATTGTGCTGACGAAAACCACCATCCGGTTTTTTCAAACCTATGTGGCAGCAGCAGTATTGTGTGTGTTTTAGTTTGACCATTGACTATTTCTCCATGTTACTTTGCCACGTCATATATCTTTCACACGTTCTGTTTATAATTTCTAGATCATGACTATTTTATGCTAGTATATATATATTTATGTATATATATACACATAAAGCAAAATCACCACCACATCTGTACAAATCACCACCACATCTGTACAAATTTACCTGTTGTTGCTCGTATTTTCGGTGAGAAGGTCTCGCCGGAAGAACACGAAAAGTGGCGAGGCTGTTACTGTGGTTGTGATGGTTTGCGATGGGGGAAAGGGTGGGATATATAAAAAGGATTTAACGGTGATATCCCGCAGCCTCCATCACTTCCATATTCCGGTGGTTACAGTGGTTATCTGCTGCCGCCCATCACCTCCAGATTCCGGTGATGTACAAGGATTATTTTGTGGATCCGGTCATGGTGTTGTTGATATCCTTATAACTGACCCATGCTCTTGTTTATTCTTATAAACAAAATGTGATATCTCGCCGGAAATCTTCACAGGCGACAACAATTATTTTCTCCGATCTGGGTTTTCACCGGAGAGATGGTTTTATTGAGTATTGTGTTATGAGTTAATAATATTATATGTTGATCATTGTTGGAGATGAATGTTTTTGGACTAATTTCATTTTAGAAATGGATCAATCATGAAATCACTAGTATGTAATTTTTGGGGTTTTTGAAATGGTTCGAGCAGGTGAAGATGATGATTTAACTTATTTGATCTTGAAATTACCAATAGTAATATTTATTTAATTTAATATTTATAAAAGAAAATGTGAATCTGGTGATGTTGAAGATACATATAATCTGGGTAGTAGTTGAATGATAAAGATGATTATTTTACATATTCTTATCAGGTGTTGTTATTTGGTCAAAGTTAGGCCCGTCTGGCATCCAACTGGGACAAAACAGCCAAACGTGGAGGGTGGTATTTTCTGTACCTTACTTAGCATAAATTTACACTTTCATACCTTAAATTAGACGGAGATTTTCGTTTATACCTATTTTAGTAAAAATTGACAAGTTAATACTTTTAAAACTAATTTGCCCTAATAATAATTAAAGGTTATATGACACGCATATAGATTGTACATCAGTTTAGCTTTGTTTATACTTGTTAATCGGTCCTATGTTTATCATAGGTAGTTGGGAATACTAACTTTGCTCGGTAGCTTTAGTTATCGTTTGTGTGCGCTTCTACGAGGTAAGATACACAACTTTGACATGAGGGTTCAACAAAACATAGTTTTCATATAATAACTTCCCCAAATGGTATCTTGTTTTGCTTATGGGTAATCGGGATTACACGGGAGGTGATATGGGCTATGTAGATGTATATTGAAGCCTGAAATGCTACCCCAAAGATATGTGATGTCATGAGACGATATGATATGATGAGTAATGATATGAAATGCTTTGAAATGTTATGAAATACGACATATGATGAGTTATGATATGCAATGAAAGATGATATGTAATGATACACGATATGCTATGATCATGATACGTAAAGTGACGATGATGCTAATGATGCTATGATATATCATTGATACTTAAAGTAATGATAATGTTATCAACATTATGATGTGATTATGATGTCTAACGAAATGTTAATAATGATGCTTATGATGTTGTTATGAGGTAAATGTTCATGCTATACGATGAAACTATTTGTCATGATTATGAGAATGTACACTATATGTGATATATGATGAATTCATGGCTTGTACACCTAGCACACTAGACCTACTAGGTATGCCATGACACGTGCACGTTTAGGTAGTTTAGGTAATGTGAACACCTAAACTAAATATAAAGTGTTAGCTCGAGCAAAGTGTAAAGAAACTGTTAAGCTTAACCCGCATTAGCTCCTTGTGGGCTAGTGTGCCATGTGGTCGCTTGAGTGGCTCCTTGCGACGAAGAGTGCGTGTTTGAGTATTTTCGGGTGGAGTAACTCACCACTAAATGCATAAAGGCATAAACGGTATACTCCGGGATTGATTATGTCTTTCCTTAACGACGCTGATGGACCGCCGGTAGGCAATACCCATCATGTCGGGTGTGAGGTTCCCTGTCAGGTCTTAGGACCGCCTACACACAACCCCCACCTTCCCATGTGATAGGTGACGAATGTCACCAAAAGTGTAAAGTGAAAAGAAAAAGATAAAGTGAAAAGTGAACGTGAATGATGATAGGCACAATTAGGATTGTAACTCCTATGATAATTAATGTAATGTGATGTGATATTATGCAATGACTTGTGCTTTATAACGTGATATGTTTAAATGTGATGTGACATGACGTTTAATATGAGGTGATATGATGTTGTGTCATGACTTGTGCCTTAATGATTATAATGTATTCTTCAAAGATTGAAATGGACAAACGTTTTGTAAACTATATGTGCTATCTTACTTAGCTAATTTATTTGCTAACACTTGCTCTTTTAAAATGTGTTGTGCCTCGGGTTTAGCAAGTTTGAGCAGGTAGATGTGAAAAGATGTGAGGCTTGGGTAGATGATCTTGAAGCTGACCTTAGTCATGCATGAAAGCCTCATTAATTAGACATTTGTTATTATGTACAGATGTTACGACTTTGTCATTATGTTGACTTGATTGGCATTTATGTTGGTGCCATTATGGATTTTCTTTTACTATTTTCATGATACGGATTAGTATCACCATGTTTTAATAAATGACAATTCCGGTAGGAATTGTAAAAGTTTTCCTTTAATGCTTCCGCTATGTTTTGACGCCGTTAGACAAAAAATTTTGGAAATTCATATTTTTAAACGACGGGTGTTACAATACTAAAACTGAAAGTATCAATTGTCGTACCACCTTAAAATACATTTTCAATTTGAAAGTAAACTTAGAATTCGATTAGCGGTCCAACGGGCCTTCAATTCATCTCTCCCATATTTGTTCATTTTGTCATTTTTGACTTCTTTTCTATATCTATTTTTGTATTTGTTGTTCATAACTCAATTAGTATGTAATGCCATTTTGTGTTTAATTCATTTTATTTTTTATTTTCAAATTTTCTATCTTTCACTATTTATATAACTTATTAATGTGTGAATTACAAAATTTATTTAAAGCGAGTATAGAACATATAATAAGACATCATATAAAAATGTTAACAATTGTTTTGTGATAATCGAACAATCCTTTTATAGTCAACTACTTTTTTTTTATCTATTGCGTTTTATATACGTTTCTTTAGTATTATTATATCATACAGTATATTATTATCAGCGTGTCATTCCGAGCAAGTGCATTTTCGGTAGGGTCATATTATAAAAGACAAAATATTTTACATAATAAACGTTATGTAAAACTAGTTAATTTAGATTATTATTATTACTATCATTAAATTATTAAATGAAAAACAATTATAAAAGAACACGCGGATCTAAAACCTAAACCGGATTCTAAACTCGATTATATTCTTCCCTGTCATATTCTTCCCGCCTTCTGTTAACCCTAGCCTCTTTCTTTCTTTTGTCTGTCGACACACACACACACACACACAACTAAGGTTGAACGCCAAACTCTTATCAAATCTTATTTTCTCTTTATCTATGTTCATGTTAATATATTTCACTGTCTCTATTTATTTGGATGCAGGTTAACTAATATTGATTCTATTTTGTTGATTTATATTTCTAGGTTTGTTCAATTTCTGTCTATATCCTTCTATTTTTACTTCCTCCTAATTGGATGTAAGGTATTATTGATCTTACCTAAGGTTTTTTCTGCTTAATATTTTCAAGGGTTTTTTTGTGTAAAGAATTCGTAAGTATTGATTGTGAATTAAAGGTTGGATTTTTTATTTTATTTTTCTTTCAATTTACTTAGCTAATTTATTTGCTAACACTTGCTCTTTTAAAATGTGTTGTGCCTCGGGTTTAGCAAGTTTGAGCAGGTAGATGTGAAAAGATGTGAGGCTTGGGTAGATGATCTTGAAGCTGACCTTAGTCATGCATGAAAGCCTCATTAATTAGACATTTGTTATTATGTACAGATGTTACGACTTTGTCATTATGTTGACTTGATTGGCATTTATGTTGGTGCCATTATGGATTTTCTTTTACTATTTTCATGATACGGATTAGTATCACCATGTTTTAATAAATGACAATTCCGGTAGGAATTGTAAAAGTTTTCCTTTAATGCTTCCGCTATGTTTTGACGCCGTTAGACAAAAAATTTTGGAAATTCATATTTTTAAACGACGGGTGTTACAATACTAAAACTGAAAGTATCAATTGTCGTACCACCTTAAAATACATTTTCAATTTGAAAGTAAACTTAGAATTCGATTAGCGGTCCAACGGGCCTTCAATTCATCTCTCCCATATTTGTTCATTTTGTCATTTTTGACTTCTTTTCTATATCTATTTTTGTATTTGTTGTTCATAACTCAATTAGTATGTAATGCCATTTTGTGTTTAATTCATTTTATTTTTTATTTTCAAATTTTCTATCTTTCACTATTTATATAACTTATTAATGTGTGAATTACAAAATTTATTTAAAGCGAGTATAGAACATATAATAAGACATCATATAAAAATGTTAACAATTGTTTTGTGATAATCGAACAATCCTTTTATAGTCAACTACTTTTTTTTTATCTATTGCGTTTTATATACGTTTCTTTAGTTTATTATATCAGATGGTATCATGAAATATTTTGATTAAACTTTGATCACATGCTTCATTAGTTGGTTGAACGTCTAACTCTTCGCTCATGAGATCATACTTTTAATAGGGTGTGAAAGGTCTAATAATTGTGTATATGCTACAATTGTTGTAAATTTTTTGAGTTTTCATTCCAAGTTTATCAATCTTCTAGCTCCAATTCTTTTTTGTATTAACTGCAGATAAATAAAACTTTTGACGTTTTCCATGGAATTTTGTAACGACAAGTTTATTCATGTTATAAATTCCACTTTTTCAAAAGCGGGTTGCTGAACGGGTCAAAATGACTAATTGTTGGAATACGTCAGATCACGTTTAGTTAACATGAAATACATCGTTAATTTCAAACGTTGATTGGTGAGTTAAATAAAAGTGTATAAGAAATCAGATATTGGGTTCAATGGGTTTCAAGTTGGCTCATGTTTATTTAACGCAGCCCGTATCCCGACCAGAGAATAATTGGTATCCCGACCATGACTATTTGCAGCGACAGTCGCTGCAAATAGTCATGCCACGTCACTTTTTGACTGACACTGACACGTGTGGGGACCACACATGTCGCTGCTAAAACTATCTTCACATTAAAAAATTTCTCTCTCTTATTAAATGTATTTTCTCTTATCATTGTTTAGGCATCTTTTACTTTTTTTTGGAAAGGGTAGGCATCTTTTACAGCTGTGGGGATCACACATCTTTTTATTCAACACAATTACAAAGTATTGGTAGTAGCACATGGTTTGGTGTATATGAGATTCAAGGATGTGACAACCAACTGTTGTACAGAACACCACAATATGATACGCGTGCTGGCAACCAAATGACACTTTTATCTGACAACACACATTTGAAAACAAGTTGAGACAAACTAGACACTATATCTTTTTATTTTTGAATTAAGCAATTAAAAACATAAAAGAAATAAAATGATAATGTATTATCTATTGGTGAGATACAGCTGTTGACAACTCACACAGACTAGACACTACACTTATCAAAACACGTTTTCTCGTGACACCTTTTCTCTTGGGTGCATCACGTGAAAAGATTCCATCTGTTTAATTTTTGTTAATTTTGGGCCTACTATTTGCAGCGATTGTCGCTGCAAATAGTCGAATATGACAAAAAGACACTGTTGTCTGTCATAGTCAACAGTGTACGGATAACGTACATGACTATTTGCAGCGACCGTCGCTGCAAATAGTCTGGTCGGATTACTAAAAGTCTGGTCGGGATACCAGGCGCCTTATTTAATCAACCTAATTTAGGCGACATGTGCAACTGTCCTACTGTTGGCTGTCAACATGGCACAGGCTGTTAACTGGGTATTATTGAGTGACTAATTGTATCAGTACAAGTAGTTTTAATTAATAGATAAACTTGAAATGGAAAAGCATTTTGGGTAGGTTGTGTGGTAGAGCTGTTGAGTGACATGGGTTTGGCTGTTAGGCTGCCAACAGTTTAACTGGGTATTATTGACACAACAACAACAACAACAAGGGTACCCAATCCCAGCATAAGCCGGGCTATGGGGGAGGTATGATGTAGACAGACCTTACCCCTACTCAAAGGTAGGGAGGCTGCTTCCAGATCCACCGAAGTGGAAGGGACCTCCGGCCCGAAAGTAAAAAATAGGGTTAGATCCACCGGATTGGAGGTCTAAACCAGTTCTCAATCTCAACTCTCGATCTCACGTTCTCATCTCGATCTCAAGAATAAAAGATTTTCAATCTCAGATCTTAGATCGGAGAAAAAAAAAGCCGTTAGAATTGAGAGAGAAAGAGAGTAGAGAGAGAGAAGAGAGAGAGAGTTGCTTTGGTTAACTGGGTATTATTGAGTAAGTGACAAATAGTATATGTAAAAGTAATTTCAATGGACAACCATGAAATGAAACCAACTTTGAATTTTTTTTCTTTTTTTTTTTAATTAATGTGTGCTGTCATTAATAATGGTTAAA
>CM067168.1:68928255-68988935 GCA_034093135.1 Erigeron breviscapus
TCAGGTGTGCATACGTTTTTGTAGCATTTGGTTGCGTTTGGGATTGTTACAGAGGAGGATTTCAGGTTTTATAGGAAGCTTGTCGTTGGTTCCACTTGGCGTAAACAGATGCCTAAACTTGTTGTTTCGCTTGGCCTTGGTGATCAAATGCCTGGTATATTACTCGTAATTGTTTATATTTAGTTGGTTTCATTTGATAGATATAGTCTATATATATGCATTCTTATATGAATTTATTGATATATAAAGGATGCTATCAAAGTTGCAATAACTCTATCTGGATCGCAATTTTTAAAGCTATTTGGTTGTTGCTCTAGGACACCTAACATGGGTTGTCAATTTAGTAATCAACTTTTGTTTCATGGGGTAAGAAACTTTTGTTTATTTAAGTGGCTAAACATGTTTATAAAAGTTGTGATTGGTTGCAGTGGTTTGAGTTAGGTTTTGTCTATTAAGGCTCTTCTAGCATATCAAAGTATAAAGTCTGAATTTTGTTTACTTACGTTTGTATCTATACCTACCATTAGTTTCGTGAGAATAATCCATGTGTCCTTGAACCTTCCATTTCGCTTCTTTTCTGTGATCTGAACTGTCCACTTTCTCCATTAAAACAGACTTCAGTTCTTGTGTTTGAAGGTTACCTTTATGGCTTTAAATGAAATTTACTAAGCTGCATCTTTTGGTTGTATCACTTTAACATCACAGCGCAAATGACTAGAGATGTTATCAGGAAAAAAAATGTATAATAATATGAAACTTGTATTAAAGAGATGACACACCACTGTGTTACTCTGACATGACACTTTGTATTTTCTCCATAAAGAGAACCATGCTCAATACCTAAATGTAACCAAGTGTTATTGTTTCTTTGTATGCAGAAATGATTGAAGAACTAATTAGCAGGGGACAGCAAGTTGATGCTGTGTATAGTAATCATGGGTTGATGCAACTGCTACAAAAAACCTGATTATTGATGTACCTTTATACAATGCCAGAGAGTTACTAAGGGTCTAGATCGAATGTGAAGAAATTAATCTGTTTTATATAGAAGAAATTAATCAGCTGCTCCTGCGGCTAAAGAAACCTGCTGAAAAAGCTAAGCCAGCTGCAAAGCCGAAGGGGAAAGTTTCTATGAAGGCTGCTAAGCCAAATGCCAAGGGGAAGACGGCTGTGAAGGCACCAGCTGCTAAATGAGCTCTCAAGACGATTCCAGGTAAACTTAGCCAATATTTCACTATATCTATGTCATACTGAACTACTGAAGTTATGAACTTATGATTAAGAATGATAGCTGAAGTAGTTCATGCATCACTCATTGTTTTGTTTTGTCTCTTTCACATGGGATAAAGGGGAGGACACTAAAACTCTTTTGTGAGGGTAGTGGGGAATATGTAGATTAAAAGCAACAATGGGTCTTTTGTAGCCCATGTCTTACATTAGCTAATGGCCTTTTTGATCGTGTCATGAACTCGTGATTATGAGAATGTGTATGATGACACTCCCCATTTGATTCACATAATCACATGGTGCATTTTTGATGAAGCAAAGCCCCGTCTACTGAGCACTTTTTTGATTATGAGAATCACATGGTGCATTTTTGATTCACCAGAATGTGGAAAGTAAAAAGAAAAAACAACCCGATTTGAGAAAATACTAGATGGTAATCGGTTTACCTCCTACTGAGCACTTAAAGTCGCATTAAAATATTAAAAAGCCAAAAAATATTAGATGATAAAACAAAGTCCCATCTAAATGGGTTGGATCTGGGTGGAGACATGATAAACTGTCAACTGAAACCCATCAACCCGAACACAACATGGTTGCTATATGCTTTTTTCCAACTATATGAATCCTATGGCAATTGATGGTTCTTTGTCCTTTATATTTTTTGATTAAATGTGATTTTTCTACGGATTGTGAGCTTGTGAGTTATGACATACTGGTGATAGGCTCTTTCCTTTTGTTCTTGCTTCATTGGGCATTTAATTAAATTTCTTCATCTAACTTTTGGATATGAACATGTGTTTTTGAGATCATTCCACATGATTTGCGTGACAATCTTGTAATGTAGTCTAAAAAAGATCAACTATTGGAGGTGATCTGTTTCTGTCTCATTTTCTTTTTCAGATATCCTATGATTTTGCAGTTTGTTTTGATAAGCAGTCTCCTATATGTAAAAAGATTAAATGTTTAATGGTATACGGGGAACACTGATATAAATAGAACTTATGTTATGCTATCCAACTGCTAAATATTCTAATGAGACATTTAATTAGTTCACTATTTTGTTCTCCCGCTAAAGCATAATCAAATGCACAAATCTCCTCCAGAAATTTATGGATCAATAATTTCTGATTTTTGTCAGCAAAATGCATCTAATTTGGGGTCGTATATTTGTCAGTTGCTGCTAATACTCATGATGCCTTTTTTGACTCTTTCTACAGGCCTTCAACAAGAGTTCTTTAGAACAAGAAGTTGAAGATCAAAAATGCTCTATTATAATCATGTATAGTTTGTTAAATGTAATGATAGCATACAATATATTTATATTGTCCAA
The DNA here is from genome assembly GCA_034093135.1 of Erigeron breviscapus. Lineage (NCBI taxonomy): Eukaryota > Viridiplantae > Streptophyta > Magnoliopsida > Asterales > Asteraceae > Erigeron > Erigeron breviscapus. The sequence continues at coordinate 68,930,813 of CM067168.1, forward strand.
GTTCTCATGAGTGTAGTTGTAACTTTTCTACTAATTCAAACTGTTTCAATATGCCTATGTAATTGTAACTTTGGTCAACTAACATCCTGTTCTATTATCCTTTCTAGAAGCCATGTCTTGGTTCTACTTCAAAAAGAATTAACATTTTTTTATGGCATTTTTATTAGTCCTGCATATCACTCGAGAATATACATGTGAACCATTTTAATGTTTTGAACAGCCAAGGACCTCGTTTTGACATGGAATTCTACCAAAGGGGCCATGAAATCGTCAAAAGTATGTGTCTAAGTTTAAGCTTTTGACATTTCCTGCTACCTTGTATCTACAACTGGTCATCATTCAAGTATTCCATAATGTATGCTTCATTTATGTTGTTCCTTTGCTACATAATATTCTGTATTGTTTGATTTCCAAAAAATGTATCATATTTTATAAAAATGTATTAGAGTGTTCATAGTTAATTCATGACCAATTTTTAGTTTATCAATTATTTAGTTCTTAATGCAGACACAAAATCTCATATATAAATGTCAACATCTTATTCATATTCCACTACTTCGCTTGTTTGATTTCACATAGTGTCGTGATAACTTGTGTAAGTAGTATAACTAATCATGAGTATTATACTTTACAAATGTGTAAGTGGTATATAAGATATCAAGATCAAATGATTATTCAAAACTGGTACTTACACATGTGTAAGTTGGATATCAAAAGCAAATGATTACTCATAACTATTAAGTTGTATATCTTACACATGTGTAAATGGTATGACTTACACATGTGTAAGTTAGACTTACACATGTGTAAGTTGATACTTACACATGTGTAAGTTATACTTACACATGTGTAAGTTATAATCATTTGACTTTATATCTAACTTACACATGTGTAAGTATACTTACACATGTGTAAGTATACTTACACATGTGTAAGTATCTAACTTACACATGTGTAAGTTATAATCATTTGACTTTATATCTAACTTACATGTGTAAGTTTTACTTACACATGTGTAAGTTAGATATCAAAATCATATGATTATTCAGAATTGGTAAGTTGTACACCTTACACATGTATAAGTTATATAACTTACACATGTGTAAGTTATATAACTTACACATGTGTAAGTTATACTTACACATGTGTAAAGGTTTGACTTACACATGTGTAAGTTGATACTTACACATGTGTAAATGGTTTGACTTACACATGTGTAAGTTGTATATCTTACACATGTGTAAATGGTTTGACTTACACATGTGTAAATGGTTTGACTTACACATGTGTAAGGTATGACTTACACATGTGTAAGTTATATCATGATTTATTCAACACATGTGTAAGTTGGATATCAAAAGCAAATGATTACTCATAACTATTAAGTTGTATATCTTACACATGTGTAAATGGTATGACTTACACATGTGTAAGTTAGTATACTTACACATGTGTAAGTTATACACCTTACACATGTATAAGTTATATAACTTACACATGTGTAAGTTAGATATCAAAAGCAAATGATTACTCATAACTATTAAGTTGTATATCTTACACATGTGTAAATGGTATGACTAACACATGTGTAATGTTAGACTTACACATGTATAAGTTATATAACTTACACATGTGTAAGTTAGATATCAAAAGCAAATGATTACTCATAACTATTAAGTTGTATATCTTACACATGTGTAAATGGTATGACTTACACATGTGTAAGTTAGACTTACACATGTGTAAGTTACTTACACATGTGTAAGTTATACTTACACATGTGTAAGTTGTATACTTACACATGTGTAAGTTATACTTACACATGTGTAAGTTATACTTACACATGTGTAAGTTTATCTTACACATGTGTAAATGGTATGACTTACACATGTGTAAGTTAGATATCAAAATCATATGATTATTCAGAATTGGTAAGTTGTACACCTTACACATGTGTAAGTTGGATATCAAAAGCAAATGATTACTCATAACTATTAAGTTGTATATCTTACACATGTGTAAATGGTTGACTTACACATGTGTAAATGGTATGACTTACACATGTGTAAGTTAGATATCAAAATCATATGATTATTCAGAATTGGTAAGTTGTACACCTTACACATGTATAAGTTATATAACTTACACATGTGTAAGTTAGATATCAAAAGCAAATGATTACTCATAACTATTAAGTTGTATATCTTACACATGTGTAAATGGTATGACTTACACATGTGTAAGTTGTCTTACACATGTGTAAATGGTATGACTTACACATGTGTAAGTTAGATATCAAAATCATATGATTATTCAGAATTGGTAAGTTGTACACCTTACACATGTGTAAGTTGGATATCAAAAGCAAATGATTACTCATAACTATTAAGTTGTATATCTTACACATGTGTAAATGGTATGACTTACACATGTGTAAGTTAGATATCAAAATCATATGATTATTCAGAATTGGTAAGTTGTACACCTTACACATGTATAAGTTATATAACTTACACATGTGTAAGTTAGATATCAAAAGCAAATGATTACTCATAACTATTAAGTTGTATATCTTACACATGTGTAAATGGTATGACTTACACATGTGTAAGTTAGATATCAAAATCATATGATTATTCAGAATTGGTAAGTTGTACACCTTACACATGTATAAGTTATATAACTTACACATGTGTAAGTTGTATACTTACACATGTGTAAATGGTATGACTTACACATGTGTAAGTTAGATATCAAAATCATATGATTATTCAGAATTGGTAAGTTGTACACCTTACACATGTATAAGTTATATAACTTACACATGTGTAAGTTAAATCATTTGATTTTATATCTAACTTACACATGTGTAAGTTATAATCATTTGACTTTATATCTAACTTACATGTGTAAGTTATACTTACACATGTGTAAGTATACAACTTACAAATGGGTAAGGTATACAATTTAGCACTTATGAATAGTAACTTGATTTTGATGTCTAACTTACACATGTGTAAGTTATACAACTTGCGCATGTGTAAGTTATACAACTTGCCAGTTTCGAATAATCATTTGATTATGATATCTAACTTACACATGCATAAGTTATACAACTTACACATGTGTAAGGTGTACAACTTAACAATTCTGAATATTTATTTGATATTGATATCTAGCTTACACATGTGTAAGTCATATTATTTACACATGTGTAAGTATACAACTTACACATGTGTAACGTGTACAACTTACCAATTATAAATAATAATTTGTTATTGATATCTAACTTACACATGTGTAAGTAATACAACTTACACATGTGTAAGTTATACAACTTACACATGTGTAACGTGTACAACTTACCAATTATAAATAATAATTTGTTATTGATATCTAACTTACACATGTGTAACGTGTACAACTTACCAATTATAAATAATAATTTGTTATTGATATCTAACTTACACATGTGTAAGTAATACAACTTACACATGTGTAACTTGTACAACTTACACATGTGTAAGTTATACAACTTACACATGTGTAACGTGTACAACTTACCAATTATAAATAATAATTTGTTATTGATATCTAACTTACACATGTGTAACGTGTACAACTTACCAATTATAAATAATAATTTGTTATTGATATCTAACTTACACATGTGTAAGTAATACAACTTACACATGTGTAACGTGTACAACTTACCAATTATAAATAATAATTTGTTATTGATATCTAACTTACACATGTGTAAGTAATACAACTTACACATGTGTAAGTTATACAACTTACACATGTGTAAGTTATACAACTTACACATGTGTAAGTTGTACAACTTACACATGTGTAAGTTATACAACTTACACATGTGTAACGTGTACAACTTACCAATTATAAATAATAATTTGTTATTGATATCTAACTTACACATGTGTAACGTGTACAACTTACCAATTATAAATAATAATTTGTTATTGATATATAACTTACACATGTGTAAGTTGTACAACTTACACATGTGTAAGTTATACAACTTACACATGTGTAACGTGTACAACTTACCAATTATAAATAATAATTTGTTATTGATATCTAACTTACACATGTGTAAGTATACAACTTACACATGTGTAACGTGTACAACTTACCAATTATAAATAATAATTTGTTATTGATATCTAACTTACACATGTGTAACGTGTACAACTTACCAATTATAAATAATAATTTGTTATTGATATCTAACTTACACATGTGTAAGTTACAACTTACACATGTGTAAGTTATACAACTTACACATGTGTAACGTGTACAACTTACCAATTATAAATAATAATTTGTTATTGATATCTAACTTACACATGTGTAAGTAATACAACTTACACATGTGTAAGTAATACAACTTACACATGTGTAACGTGTACAACTTACCAATTATAAATAATAATTTGTTATTGATATCTAACTTACACATGTGTAAGTAATACAACTTACACATGTGTAAGTTATACAACTTACACATGTGTAACGTGTACAACTTACCAATTATAAATAATAATTTGTTATTGATATCTAACTTACACATGTGTAACGTGTACAACTTACCAATTATAAATAATAATTTGTTATTGATATCTAACTTACACATGTGTAAGTTATACAACTTACACATGTGTAAGTTATACAACTTACACATGTGTAAGTTGTAACTTACACATGTGTAAGTTATACAACTTACACATGTGTAACGTGTACAACTTACCAATTATAAATAATAATTTGTTATTGATATCTAACTTACACATGTGTAAGTTATACAACTTACACATGTGTAACGTGTACAACTTACCAATTATAAATAATAATTTGTTATTGATATCTAACTTACACATGTGTAAGTAATACAACTTACACATGTGTAACGTGTACAACTTACCAATTATAAATAATAATTTGTTATTGATATCTAACTTACACATGTGTAAGTAATACAACTTACACATGTGTAACGTGTACAACTTACCAATTATAAATAATGTGTAATAATACAACTTACACATGTGTAAGTATAATTATGTTATTGATATCTAACTTACACATGTGTAAGTAATACAACTTACACATGTGTAACGTGTACAACTTACCAATTATAAATAATAATTTGTTATTGATATCTAACTTACACATGTGTAAGTAATACAACTTACGAGTTATGAATAATTATTTGATTTTGATATCTAGGTTACACATGTGTAAGTTATACAGTACAACTTACAAGGTTTGAATAATCATTTGATTTTTATAAGTAACTTACACATGTGTAGGTGTACAACTTACCAATTATAAATAATAATTTGTTATTGATATCTAACTTACACATGTGTAAGTAATACAACTTACACATGTGTAACGTGTACAACTTACCAATTATAAATAATAATTTGTTATTGATATCTAACTTACACATGTGTAAGTAATACAACTTACACATGTGTAACGTGTACAACTTACCAATTATAAATAATAATTTGTTATTGATATCTAACTTACACATGTGTAAGTAATACAACTTACACATGTGTAACGTGTACAACTTACCAATTATAAATAATAATTTGTTATTGATATCTAACTTACACATGTGTAAGTAATACAACTTACACATGTGTAACGTGTACACTTACATGTTGATATCTAACTTACACATGTGTAAGTAATACAACTTACACATGTGTAACGTGTACAACTTACCAATTATAAATAATAATTTGTTATTGATATCTAACTTACACATGTGTAACGTGTACAACTTACCAATTATAAATAATAATTTGTTATTGATATCTAACTTACACATGTGTAAGTAATACAACTTACACATGTGTAACGTGTACAACTTACCAATTATAAATAATACAACTTACATGTGTAAGTAATACAACTTACACATGTGTAAGTATACAACTTACACATGTGTAAGTAATACAACTTACACATGTGTAAGTATACAACTTACACATGTGTAAATAATAATTTGTTATTGATATCTAACTTACTCATGTGTAAGTAATACAACTTACACATGTGTAACGTGTACAACTTACCAATTATAAATAATAATTTGTTATTGATATCTAACTTACACATGTGTAACGTGTACAACTTACCAATTATAAATAATAATTTGTTATTGATATCTAACTTACACATGTGTAAGTAATACAACTTACACATGTGTAACGTGTACAACTTACCAATTATAAATAATAATTTGTTATTGATATCTAACTTACACATGTGTAAGTAATACAACTTACACATGTGTAACGTGTACAACTTACCAATGTGTAAGTAATACAACTTAAATGTGTAAGTATATCTTACACATGTGTAAGTTGGATACTTACATATGTGTAAGTATAATCTACACATGTGTAAGTTACGTATCAAAATCAAATGATTATTCAGAATGGAAGTATAATCTACACATGTGTAAGTTACAACTTACACATGTGTAAGTTACGTATCAAAATCAAATGATTATTCAGAATGGTAAGTTGTATAACTTACACAGTAACTTACACATGTGTAAGATATTAAAATCAAATGATTATTGAGAACTGTAAGTTGTATATCTCTTACACATGTGTAAGTTAGTATCAAAATCAAATGATTATTGAGAACTGTAAGTTGTATATCTTACACATGTGTAAGATATTAAAATCAAATGATTATTGAGAACTGTAAGTTGTATATCTTACACATGTGTAAGTTACGTATCAAAATCAAATGATTATTCAGAATGGTAAGTTGTATAACTTACACAGTAACTTACACATGTGTAAGATATTAAAATCAAATGATTATTGAGAACTGTAAGTTGTATATCTTACACATGTGTAAGTTACGTATCAAAATCAAATGATTATTCAGAATGGTAAGTTGTATAACTTACACAGTAACTTACACATGTGTAAGATATTAAAATCAAATGATTATTGAGAACTGTAAGTTGTATATCTTACACATGTGTAAGTTGGATACTTACATATGTGTAAGTATAATCTACACATGTGTAAGTTACAACTTACACATGTGTAAGTTACGTATCAAAATCAAATGATTATTCAGAATGGTAAGTTGTATAACTTACACAGTAACTTACACATGTGTAAGATATTAAAATCAAATGTGTAAGTTACAACTTACACATGTGTAAGTTACGTATAAAATCAAATGATTATTCAGAATGATAAGTTGTATAACTTACACACTTACACATGTGTAAGTTGGACAACTTACACATGTGTAAGTATAACTTACACATGTGTAAGTTACAACTTACACATGTGTAAGTTACGTATCAAAATCAAATGATTATTGAGAACTGTAAGTTGTATACTTACACATGTGTAAGTTACAACTTACACATGTGTAAGTTACAACTTACACATGTGTAAGTTAAACTTACACATGTGTAAGATATTAAAATCAAATGATTATTGAGAACTTAAGTTGTATATCTTACACATGTGTAAGTTGGATACTTACATATGTGTAAGTATAATCTACACATGTGTAAGTTACAACTTACACATGTGTAAGTTACGTATCAAAATCAAATGATTATTGAGAACTTAAGTTGTATATCTTACACATGTGTAAGTTGGATACTTACATATGTGTAAGTATAATCTACACATGTGTAAGATATTAAAATCAAATGATTATTGAGAACTGTAAGTTGTATATCTTACACATGTGTACGTATCAAAATCAAATGATTATTCAGAATGGTAAGTTGTATAACTTACACAGTAACTTACACATGTGTAAGATATTAAAATCAAATGATTATTGAGAACTGTAAGTTGTATAACTTACACAGTAACTTACACATGTGTAAGATATTAAAATCAAATGATTATTGAGAACTGTAAGTTGTATATCTTACACATGTGTAAGTTACGTATCAAAATCAAATGATTATTGAGAACTGTAAGTTGTATACTTACACATGTGTAAGATATTAAAATCAAATGATTATTGAGAACTGTAAGTTGTATATCTTACACATGTGTAAGTATTAAAATCAAATGATTATTCAGAATGGTAAGTTGTATAACTTACACATGTGTAGATTATACTTACACATGTGTAAGTTGGATACTTACATATGTGTAAGTATAATCTACACATGTGTAAGTTACAACTTACACATGTATAAGTTACATATCAAAATCAAATGATTATTGAGAACTGTAAGTTGTATATCTTACACATGTGTAAGTTAACTTACACATGTGTAAGATATTAAAATCAAATGATTATTGAGAACTTAAGTTGTATATCTTACACATGTGTAAGTTACGTATCAAAATCAAATGATTATTGAGAACTGTAAGTTGTATATCTTACACATGTGTAAGTTAGTATCAAAATCAAATGATTATTGAGAACTGTAAGTTGTATACTTACATATGTGTAAGTATAATCTACACATGTGTAAGTTACAACTTACACATGTGTAAGTTACGTATCAAAATCAAATGATTATTCAGAATGGTAAGTTGTATAACTTACACAGTAACTTACACATGTGTAAGATATTAAAATACACATGTGTAAGTTGGATACTTACACATGTGTAAGTATAACTTACACATGTGTAAGATATTAAAATCAAATGATTATTGAGAACTTAAGTTGTATATCTTACACATGTGTAAGTTGGATACTTACATATGTGTAAGTATAATCTACACATGTGTAAGATATTAAAATCAAATGATTATTGAGAACTTAAGTTGTATATCTTATACATGTGTAAGTTGGATACTTACATATGTGTAAGTATAATCTACACATGTGTAAGAGATATTAAAATCAAATGATTATTGAGAACTGTAAGTTGTATATCTTACACATGTGTAAGTTGGATACTTACATATGTGTAAGTATAATCTACACATGTGTAAGTTACGTATCAAAATCAAATGATTATTCAGAATGGTAAGTTGTATAACTTACACATGTGTAAGTAGTACAACTTACACATGTGTAAGTTACGTATCAAAATCAAATGATTATTCAGAATGGTAAGTTGTATAACTTACACAGTAACTTACACATGTGTAAGATATTAAAATCAAATGATTATTGAGAACTTAAGTTGTATATCTTACACATGTGTACATGTGTAAGTTGGATACTTACATATGTGTAAGTATAATCTACACATGTGTAAGTATAATCTACACATGTGTAAGTTACAACTTACACATGTGTAAGTTACGTATCAAAATCAAATGATTATTCAGAATGGTAAGTTGTATAACTTACACAGTAACTTACACATGTGTAAGATATTAAAATCAAATGATTATTGAGAATGGTAAGTTGTATAACTTACACATGTGTAAGATATTAAAATCAAATGATTATTGAGAACTGTAAGTTGTATATCTTACACATGTGTAAGTTGGATACTTACACATGTGTAAGTTGGATACTTACATATGTGTAAGTATAATCTACACATGTGTAAGTTACAACTTACACATGTGTAAGTTACGTATCAAAATCAAATGATTATTCAGAATGGTAAGTTGTATAACTTACACAGTAACTTACACATGTGTAAGATATTAAAATCAAATGATTATTGAGAACTGTAAGTTGTATATCTTACACATGTGTAAGTTGGATACTTACATATGTGTAAGTATAATCTACACATGTGTAAGTTACGTATCAAAATCAAATGATTATTCAGAATGGTAAGTTGTATAACTTACACATGTGTAAGTTGTAACTTACACATGTGTAAGATATTAAAATCAAATGATTATTGAGAACTTAAGTTGTATATCTTACACATGTGTAAGTTACGTATCAAAATCAAATGATTATTCAGAATGGTAAGTTGTATAACTTACACATGTGAAATTAATTGATTTGTACAGGTTTAAGATTTAGGGTTTTGTAGTAAGCTATCTATGTCTCGACACAATAATTTCTAAATTTTTTTCTAAAACCATAAAAATGAACCTCAATCTATTAGGAATAGATTTTATGTTGTATGAATTTTAAATAATATAAGACTTTGTTATTTTGAAATCATAAAGTTTTGGACATTAAACATATGATAGCAAACGAAAACCGACTTTAGAACTGTCACTTGAGATTCTAAAAGTTAATTAGCTTATACATAAAGAATATGTGGGTAAATATATAAAAAGGCTAATAATGTATCAAATTTTCATAAAAATGTATCAGGATGTTTATACACATTATTTTTCTATTAACAACCTTGAAAACCAATACTAACTAGATCAATACCCGGTCGTTGACCGGGTCTTGAATCATGGCATTCGATTACACGTAGCCTTTGCATGTACTGCTCCTTCATTCATAATCTTGCGCATCATCTGCTCGTGATAACATCTCGATAACCTGTTCCAAGAATTAAACCTCGGCCTGTTCTTTTCTGTTTTTTGCCTCTTATGTCATACATTATGTACATTAACCTAGAAGGCTAGAATAGATGCATCTTTAAAAAAGTGGCAAGGGGCATAGACAGGATACATAACAGATTTGGATAAATACCATATCATTTCTTGTACATTCCAAAACAATCCAGGTCCTGTCAGGTTCCAAACACTCTTTTTTCCCAATATAAACAATAGTTCAATAATTAGTGCATTGATAATGATTACCAGGTTGTGGGTTCAAGTCTGATTTTGGACAAATGATAAGAATCTGTGGATGTGTGTGGTTATCAGCCAAGAGGTTGTGGCTTCAACGCTAAGCAACTTTTAATCTTGATTCATTTTTAGTAATCTTTTTTAATTCTAACTGTTTGACATATTAAAGATGATGTTTTGGCAAATATACGAGAATGACTGCAGAAAGACTTTTTCATTGATTAGCGAACTACAATCAACTTACACGCATAAATTTGATCTTAGGAAAAAACTCGGCAGCAGCTTCCTCCAATACTTTGTCAAGTTGTTTGGTGTAGTTACTCCTGCAACAAAAACAACCCCGCCAAACCATGTATTTATTGCAAGCAATATATGAAAATAACAACTAGCAAAGATACTAGAGGTGGCAAAACAAGGGAGTGGGAAACAAGTAAAAACAGGGTTTTTTTTCTTCTTCAGAACAACACATTTCAGACAGCAACTCCACTTCACCTTACAACAAGGGCCACTACAGGGTAGACACGAGTGTCTTAATCGTGCAAGGAAGGTATCCTACGAAAAACCCCACAAAGACCCAACTGAGAATTGAACCTCCCCCTGTGGGTAAAACCCTATGACTCCACCGGTTGAACTGGCTTCATAGTCAGTCGGCTAAAATAGGTAACTTTAGTATCTCTATAGTATAAATTTTCGCATAACATGGCTTGGGGGGGATTTAATGCATTTCAAATGCATTTTGGGGGAATTTTGACCCGACCCATACGGCCATACCCATTTGCCCATCTAAAAATGGAGGATGTAAGAAAGGAAAAAAGATTACTTGATGTTAAATGCGACGATGACAGGGTGACCTTGATGTAGAAGATGAACAAATTCACATTCAGAAGTAAAATGGATAACTCTCGAAGGGCAAGATCCTTTGGATATCCAGTATAATACTTGCAGGTTGACCGAAGATTCATCATCATATTACTGAAAAACAACTGCTCCTCCATCTACTGCTGATAAAAATCAGAAAGAAATTAAACACAACAAGTGATGATCAGACTTTCATAAAATCATATCAAATTTCGAAAAAATCTGAACATAATACAAAAAAAGCCAGTAATTATACAACTAGATGCCCTCTTATGTCTATCTTATCGCGTTTTCGAATAACATGATTCAAGATTTTATATGCAATAAACACACTTAAGAAGACATTTGACCTTTCTGACCCGCTTCATTTCCCACTCTCTTTTGAAATTACCAGTTGGAAACAAAAAATAACCCGAAATGACGCTTTCATACGTAAACGGGAGTGAAATTGCCACATCGAAAAAAGAGAAATACATGACCCCAAGCTGATTCATCGACCATGTATGCTGATACATTTACACACACAAAGAGATTTTTCCAATACATTCGTTTTTAACCAACTGCCAACATTTACTGTCAAAGAGAGCTATATAACAAAGAGCATTCATGACTAACTTGCAAAGCGTATTCCTTCATGATAGATTCCAGAGGTGTATTTTGCACAGCTAGTATAGTATAAACAGAGTAAGAAAGAGAAAGAGGCCACCTTTGTAACAAACGCCTGTTCAGTTCAGGAAATGTTTCCATGATTGCAGACCGCATGGCAATTACTTGAGCTTCCTTACGGTCAATTCCTTGTTCAATCAACACGAGGGAAACAATATCAGTACACTTATTTCCAAATGCTCCCCATTTAATATTTAAACATATTCTTAATGATGCTTATTTATTCGATACGAGTATATTACATTAAATGGGTTTGGAGAATCAATTAAGAAACAATGAGAACATCATTTTATTCCAAGCACATGAATACTATATTCCTTAGGTCCTGGAGGAATAGAGAAGATGAACTCACTATGAGCTTCGAGCAATGCAGTGCAGCAGGATGCAGGAACAGGGGATGAGGGTAGCTCTCGAAGGCCATGCTGCAGATGACACAGCGTATGTAAATGTCTACTAGAGCAAGAAACAATACCCAATATATAAAACTTAATCTTCTTCAGTTAAATTTTCCAAAAATCTTTAGTTATTGTCATCATTTACATTGATCTTGATTTAAATCAGGTATGCACCTTGACACAGTCATCGACTACATGAGCATCCTCATCAGAACCAAATTCCGTTTTTCCTGGAACAAATATGGACAAAAGTTAGTATTATTGCTGCTTGATTGTTGAACGTGATTGCAGTAAAAACAGGAGAGCACAACAAATGCAAAGACAAAATTCTGCATGAACGTAAAAAGAGAGGCATCAAATCATAGCAAAATGGTGGAACTGGATATATTCAACCCATTTCCTTATCAGCTAATTTGATTTATCGATAAAGTGTTGTAACAGGTTTTGTGCAAATAACTTAGCCTTTTGGATATATTCAACCCATTTCCTTATCAGCTAATTTGATTTATCGATTACCTTATCATTCAAGTAGACTGCTATTTCTACAGCTTCTTGCGGGCCGCTCGTCCATTCAAGAGTCTTTTTTGCCCTGTACATTCTGTTATCACCTTTTGTGTATTAGAGACAAAATTAAGCTAAATTTATAAGAAGCAATACAAGAAAAATCAATCTCTTGGTTCCCGCATATAGCCATGCATCTTTCCATAATGAACCATCTCCAAGTGAGAAGCATTCCAAAGCTGAACGTATGCACAATAATCCATTCATAAGTACACAAACTTGCTATCATAAAAATCAAAGATAAACGATTTAACAACGTTTCAGTTATAGATCAAAGAAAATATGATAGCTTACAGGATCTGCAGTTTGTGCCTTCTCCAGCTGCTCAATTCTGCAATGCATCATATATTCATATTAGTTAATCAACCAAAGTCTAAAAGAATCAAAACAAGCAATGCACTCACGTGTATATATGTTCACGTTTGTCAAAAGCATGATCTAAAATTGTTGTACGAGCCCAACCCCATGCACCATGAAATGAATCATAATGAGGCTCGTAATAGCAGAAGTTATCAGATAGTTCCCTCCACCCGACCAGTTCATCCAAAAACTTATCAACTGCCTTCAATTCACAATCAAAGATGATAAGATTTGATCGTTTTAGAAAAGAAATACCAATCAGAACTATCAAAAGATTGTTTCTTACAACACAAACCTGTGGATATACTTTGCGCAATTTACGTGCCTCAAGGGCTCAACGTTGGGCTGATATCTGCCCAAAATGCAAATACGGAAAAAGACCAGAAGTTGCTTTGGGTTTAAAAGGGTTATTCCGATCTGCAACATATTTCTTCAATCTAGTTGCTAAAAACCCAGTCTTACTCCCCATTAATGTTTCTAAAGCGGCAATTTCTCCTGGTTCACACCAGTCGATTTCAGGAACTTCAGCACCTTCCCTGGCCATATGACCATATAATTATCAGCCTACAAAAATTTAACTAACATCTAAACTAGAAAATCATTTTATACTTTACTGGGCTTGGCTGCAATGTAAGAAACCAATGCCATAATTTGTCGGTCTTATATGTAGAGCTGCTATGAACATAAGCGTTAATGCCGAGGAGCAGGCTCAAACGCAGTTGTGATGAACATATGCCGCCATGGTTCATAGATTATACTGTAATATCAAAAACCATTTTGACTTATAAGCTATATGACATGTTAACAGAACCTGGATTAACAAAATGTATCACAGCCATCATAATATGCTTACACTCAAAATCACAAATATAATACATTTAAACGAACCTAAATCAAAAATAAAAAAGTATCACATTTAATTTAATATATAATTTAGTAGAAAATAGATACAGAACATACAATAGCATACATATTATAAAAAAAGTATCACATTTTATATCATAAAAATAGAACAGCATACTTATCAAATTCAGAATATTGAAAAAAAAACTTACTTGATTAAGTTCCAAAATATAGATATTGTATATATATATATATATATATATATATATATATATATATATATATATATATATATATATATATATATATATATATATATATATATATATATATATATATATATATATATATATATATATATATATATATATATATATATATATATATATATATATATATATATATATATATATATATATATATATATATATATATATATATATATATATATATATATATATATATATATATATATATATATATATATATATATATATATATATATATATATATATATATATATATATATATATATATATATATATATATATATATATATATATATATATATATATATATATATATATATATATATATATATATATATATATATATATATATATATATATATATATATATATATATATATATATATATATATATATATATATATATATATATATATATATATATATATATATATATATATATATATATATATATATATATATATATATATATATATATATATATATATATATATATATATATATATATATATATATATATATATATATATATATATATATATATATATATATATATATATATATATATATATATATATATATATATATATATATATATATATATATATATATATATATATATATATATATATATATATATATATATATATATATATATATATATATATATATATATATATATATATATATATATATATATATATATATATATATATATATATATATATATATATATATATATATATATATATATATATATATATATATATATATATATATATATATATATATATATATATATATATATATATATATATATATATATATATATATATATATATATATATATATATATATATATATATATATATATATATATATATATATATATATATATATATATATATATATATATATATATATATATATATATATATATATATATATATATATATATATATATATATATATATATATATATATATATATATATATATATATATATATATATATATATATATATATATATATATATATATATATATATATATATATATATATATATATATATATATATATATATATATATATATATATATATATATATATATATATATATATATATATATATATATATATATATATATATATATATATATATATATATATATATATATATATATATATATATATATATATATATATATATATATATATATATATATATATATATATATATATATATATATATATATATATATATATATATATATATATATATATATATATATATATATATATATATATATATATATATATATATATATATATATATATATATATATATATATATTACCCTTATATATATATTATAATTAATATATTATTCTGTTCTCGACATTTATATGGTTCTCATTTTAACTTTTGACTATATATATATATATATATATATATATATATATATGGGTAAAGTGAGTGTTACACACCCAATTTAGATGAATAACCCTCACATACTCTTTTTTAAATATATTTGTATAATTAATAAATGATTGGACCCATTTATTGAATAAAAAATCTAAGATGCGAGAGTTATTTACTCAAGTTGCTGACAACCCTACCTTCATTTCTCCGGTGTGTGTGTGTGTATATATATATGATATATATGTATATATAATAATCTAATAACCAATGTATATATTTCTAACTGGAGACTGGACTATATTTCTGTATATTACAGCGTTGTCCGTTAGGAGCTGGGCCCAAAAATCAAAAGAAAGAAAGTAATGGAGACGAAACGCTAGCTACAAATGAAAGGATGTTCGGCAGCCCATTTTCAGAAGAAAACCACAGCAAATTGATGCAGAATTTTAGGAGAGAGAGAGAGATTTATTGTAAATTGTATTATGATATATGAAATACTCAAGAATTGAGTATTTATACAAACACCAAGGCGGTTACACGACCCAACTAACTTTTGAAAATGTTACACAAATGACCCTTCTACTTCTAAACTATATTAAAGCAGCTATTTCTTATTTCTTATTATTCTTTTTACAATATTGAGTGTATCAATTACCCCTCCCTTAAAAACCTTTTTGTCCTCAATTCTGGGTAACGAGCCAGAATCTCTTCTGCAAACTCCCATGAAGCATCACTAACAGGTAGACCCTCCCAATGAATTAAAACCTTCACAGCAGCTTTATTTCCCTTCTTCTCCAACTTCCTGTCCAGAACTGCTCTAGGCTTGAGTGACCATTTCTTAGCTTGAGGTAAGGGAATGACTGGTAGATTTGTTCCATGTGCTTTCTTCAAGAGAGATACATGGAATGTATGATGCATCTGAGCTTCTGGAGGAAGTGCTAATTTGTAAGCAACCTTCCCAATTTTCTGCAAAACTTAAAATGGGCCAAAATACTTAGGAGATAATTTCCTGTTATGGTGCTTCTTTAAAGATTGTTGAGCAAAAGGATGGAGTTTCACTAGCACCATATCTCCTTCTTGGAATTCTCTGTCACACCTATTTTTATCAGCCATCTGCTTCATTCTATTTCTGGTAGCTTGCAAATTCATCTTAAGATGTTGAATCATGTTCTCTCTGTCTCTATGTAAGTCTTCAACTGCTGCTATGGCAGTATCTCCAGGTATAAAAGGCACATGAATTGGAGGTTTTATCCCAAATAAAACCTCATGAGGTGACATCTGAATAGAGGAGTGCCACGTAGAGTTATACCAACACTGTGCCAATGGAAGCCACTGCACCCATTGAAATGGGTCCTCCATACACATGCTCCTTAGGTAAGCCTCTAAGCATCTATTGAGGACTTCAGTCTGGCCGTCAGATTGTGGGTGATAGGCAGATGACATAGACAATGTAATACCCTGCAGCCTCATGAATTCTTGCCAAAATTTACTCATAAAGATGGGATCTCTATCTGACACAATAGTCACTGGGTTGCCATGTAACTTGAAAATATTATCCATGAAAACCTTAGCTATGGTTGCAGCAGTATAAGGGTGTTGCAGAGGGATAAAGTGACCATATTTGGTGAGTCTATCAATGACCACCAACACAGTGTCCTTTCCATGTACCTTTGGAAATCCAGAGATAAAATCTAAAGAGATGTCAGTGAAAATTGACCTTGGAATTGGTAAGGGTTGCATCAGGCCTGGATAAGGGGTGTTTTCATATTTGGATCTCTGGCACTCTGAGCATTCCTTAACAAATTTCTGCACATCTTTATTGCACCCTTTCCATGAAAATAACTCCTTAATTCTCTTTAAAGTGGGTACTACCCCTGAGTGTCCACCAGCTGCAGAGGAGTGATTCAATTGCATAATTTCCTTCCTTAAATCCATATCTTTGGCTACCCATAACTTGTTTTTCCTCTTTAAAGTCACACCATCCCAAGTCCTGTTCTTGACTGTTTGGCCTTGTTCAATTTTCTTGATGACAGTTTGAGTCTCAGGATCATTTTTCCAAGAATTTTGTATTTTTTCCCATAATAATCCATCCACTGAACTGACTCCCATTGTCAATATGGTCAAACTCTGGATCCTTGAGTGTGCATCAGCAGCTATATTTTCTGACCCTTTTTTGTACGAAATTTCGTAATCATATCCCAACAACTTAGAGAGCCACTTTTGCTGTAGAGAAGTGACAATTTTCTGTTCAAGGAGATGCTTGAGACTTTGATGGTCAGTCTTAATGATGAAATGAGCTGAAGACAAATAGTGATGCCATTGCTTAACTGCTAAAATGATGGCAAGTAGCTCCTTTTCATACACTGATAAACTTTGTTTTTGGCAGATAATGTTTTGCTTATAAAAGCAATGGGGTGACCTTCTTGCATCAACACTGCTCCTAAACCCTTTGATGAAGCATTTGTTTCTACCACAAATACTTTAGAGAAATCTGGTAGTTTGAGCACTGGTGGATGGGTTAAAGCCTCTTTCATCTCTTCAAATGCTGCTTGAGCAGTTGCAGACCATTGAAAATTATCCTTCTTTAATAATTCTGTCAATGGTTTTGCCTTAATACCATAGTTCTTAATGAACCTTCTATAATATCCAGTAAGCCCCAAAAAGCCCCTTAACTGCTTGACAGTGGTGGGGGTTGGCCATTCCTTAATAGCCACCAATTTTGTGGGATCAGTGGACACCCCCTCTGCAGTGATCACATGGCCTAAATATTCCACTTTTGATCCAGCAAAAGAGCATTTGGATTGCTTTGCTTTGAGAGAATTTTTCCTCATTAATTGTAGCACTTTTTCCAAATCTTTGAGATGTTGCTGCAAGTCACTGCTATAAACCAGTATATCATCAAAAAACACCAATGTGCATTTCCTCATGACCTCCTTAAATGTCAGATTCATTAGAGATTGGAAGGTAGCAGGTGCATTGGTAAGTCCAAATGGCAAAACCAGAAATTCAAAATGACCTTGATGTGTCTTGAATGCTGTCTTGTGCACATCATCTTCAAACATTCTTATTTGATGATATCCAGATCTCAAATCCAATTTTGAAAAATACCTTGCTCCATCTAATTCATCCAATAATTCCTCTATTAAAGGTATTGGATAAACATCCTTCACAGTATTTTCATTCAGTTTCCTATAGTCTATGCACATCCTCCAAGAGCCATCTTTTTTCTTAACTAAAACCACTGGTGCAGCAAAACAACTGGTGCTATGCCTAATTACCCCTGAATCAAGCAACTCTTGTGTCATTTGCTATATCACATCTTTTTGTGCTCTGGGATACCTATAAGGCTTCAAATTAAGATTCAATTTCTCATCCTTCAATACAATCTTATGGTCACAATCCCTGGATGGTGGCAGCCCAGTAGGTATATCAAATACATCTGCATATTTTCCTAATAAAGTTTGTAGCTCATCATCACTAGTAAATTCAGTTAATGTGGGTTTGTGTAATTGGTGGTCACTGGTAGCATCAAGTAATGTGCATAATTGAGCCTGCACCACACTGTTGGCATTCTGCAATAGGGTGGACATCTTCTCCATTGAACACAATTGAACCCCATTCTGAACCACCCCCTTCAGTTTGAATTCTTGACCCCCCACATAGAATTTCATAGTGAGATTCTTAAAATTCCATATAATGTCATTGAGTGTCTCTAGCCATTGAACTCCCAACACAATATCATAGTTATTGAGCTCTATTACTAACATATCTGCAGTGTACCAATTTCCTTGCATATTCCACTGGAAATCTCTACACATCTTCATACAATCCATCTTATTTCCATTTGCCACAGTGACATTCACATTTGGAATATCCTGTAAAATGCATTTTAATTTCTCTGCCAATATTTGACTCATGAAATTATGAGTAGATCCTCCATCCACCAAAATATGCAAATTTCTTGTTCCAACAGTTCCCACAATCTGCATTGTGGAGTGTAAGGGTATGCCCATTATGGCATTTAATGAGATTTGTGGCTCCCCTTGTACTATTACTGCAGTATTTAACAGATTAACACCTTCTACTTCATTCTCTACTTCTTCCTCAACTTCCACTAAGAACAATTGTCTTTTTCCCTTACACACTCTGTTGTGACCCTGAACAAACTTCTCATTGCACCAAAAACATTCTCCCTTGGCTCTTTTTTCTTCTAAAAACTTATTGTTCACTTTTCTTGGCACAAGAGCAGTAGATGGAACAACATTAACTGGTGTGGCCAACAAGGGAGGCTTACCAGCATTGCTAAAACTAGAAGATCTAGGAGCAGTACTTATATTCCTACTACTAGATGCATAACTACCCACAGGTTGCTTCCCTAACATTTTATTTGCTTGATCTTGAATTTTTGCCAAAGAATATGCATCTCTCAATGTTTTTGGTTTAAACATTTTCAAATAGCACTTAATTTCAGGTTTAAGCCCTTCAACAAAAATACTAACAGAGTATTCTTCACAGAGAGTTACCTTGTTCAGCAGCCTATCAAATTGATCACAATATTCATCCAAATCACCTTCTTGAGTCAAAGCCTTCAATGCTCCCATAGCATCCTCCATGTGTGTTGTACTAAACCTTGCCATAGCTGATCGTGAGTACTCATCCCAAGTTGTGGCCTCCATAGTTTTTCCACTGGATTTCATGTAACCTTGATGCCAAGATAATGCCCTACCAGTCATGTGTATGGCAGCATAACGGATTTTTGAAGTTTCAGGTGTGGCATCAATATTAAAGAAATGTTCACACTTGTATATCCAGTCTTCCACATCCTCCCCCTCAAACTTAGGAAAATCAATTTTTGTGAAACGGTTATGACTAATTCGAGTTTCATCAGTTAGGGTTAGAGGTTGGCCGGAATTCTGCATCGCCGCCATGGATTTCTGCAAATTTTCAATCGCCGCCTTCATAGCTATGATTTGATCTTGTGAAAGTGATAACTCCTTTGTTAATCGCTCTACTTCAGATGTTTCGCGTGTTTGAACCATCTTGATTTGATAAAAGAAGACGAAATTATTATTAAGAAGAGAATTTCGCCGGAATATGTGAGAAGAATCGCCGGAGAAGAAAACCCTTGCCGGAGATTTGATCGGAAATCGTAACTGTCACCAGAAACGGTTACAGCTCTGATACCAAATTGATGCAGAATTTTAGGAGAGAGAGAGAGATTTATTGTAAATTGTATTATGATATATGAAATACTCAAGAATTGAGTATTTATACAAACACCAAGGCGGTTACACGACCCAACTAACTTTTGAAAATGTTACACAAATGACCCTTCTACTTCTAAACTATATTAAAGCAGCTATTTCTTATTTATTATTATTCTTTTTACAATATTGAGTGTATCAAAATTCGTCTTGAGGAAGAACGGCTACATAATCGAAGACAAGCAGGTAATCCCACCGAATCCCTTACCGGAAACATATGTGTTTTCAGAAGAAACCATGAGCAGAATTGTGCTAAGGAGGTTGGGCTACAAATTCACCGATGAAATTTTACCAGAGGAAGAAACTGATATTAATCAAGATGTTATTTTGTGATTATGTTTGTACGAACATTAGTGTATTATTAACTAGAGGTTTTTGCTTATATCTATCTATCTACGCTTCGTTTTTGTTGATTACCTGTCTTGCCTTGTTAAATGCTAGTCAATTTCGTAATGTTGTTGCTTACAGTTTTTTATTTGTGGATTTTTTTATTTGCGGGTCGTTGATTGTTTGTTTGTAGACTAGGGTAGTATACTTTATTAAAACAGGTAAAAGGTTGAGGTTTTCTTTCTTCAAATGTGATGTGAAATTCGTAGCGGACTGTTTATGTGAAGGTGAAGTTGCAACGGGTGACAAATGAGTAACCTTGCACCCCTTGACTGGTTGCCTCATGGACATCTGACTGTAGAAATATACAGTGCGATGCATAGGAAGACATCCATCTCCTATGACAAACTGTTGATGGAGGGGGTCAGAGATGCTGCTAAATCCGTACGTGACTTTCATAAACAAGGGTGAAATGATCAAATTTTTGGCTTACAAAAGCTCTTAAGGTTAATTCTTATATCCCATCTCTTTACAAATGCCACACTATGAAAATTTGATGTCATTGTATAACGACCGTGAACTTGCAACTGGTTTGCACTTAAATAAAGGCAAAAAGGTTGCCAGTTTGTAAAAAGGTGGCAAAGGCATGGTCTTGTCATGTGGATTGTGATTGGCTCACCAAAAGCCTAGAGCCGGCAATATTAGCCCAATTGAATATATTTGGATCAATTTGGGCCATTTAAAAATAAAACTGGACCGTAATGGATCTTGTAAAATCATCACGCGGGTCTTATTGGGTCAAAATAAAATTCTTATTTCTTAGTACCGGGTCATATTGGGCGACTAACTCCAACAACCGGGTGAAAACCCTAGCTGAAAACTCCAGTCTCCAAGCACGATTCACAAGTTCTCCATTCATTCCCCTCAAATTCTCCATTCCCCTCTCGACCTCTCCTGCGAATATGTAATCACTAATCAGGTTTTTAATCTTTTCCTTTATCAAGATTATATATTTATATATAATTATTATTTCGAGGGTTATATATATCTATATCTATATATATATATTATATAATCACTAAAACAAGTTAATGTAATTAACGGGTCATGTTGGGTCATGTTGAAATTTGTTATCTCACTAGTTTTTGAACAGAAATTATTAATAGAAAATTAAAGATGATTGATAAACATCAAATGGCTGTAATGTAAATATATGAATGTGTTTGATAATATAATTAACAGATATAACTTTTAAAGGGTTTTTTTAATAATAAAAAAGCTATTATAGTTGTTACTTTTGAAGATTTGCACTTTTTCTTTGTTTAGTTACTTATTACAAGTTTGCTACGGAATGTTAGTACTTAGTATGGTGAATTAGTTTGTTGATTTAGATATTATAAATTGAGAAATTCCGTAGTTGATTATTGGCTGAATTGGGGTCTTGTTTAAAATAGATTTCATGTCAGACCAACAAAGTGTTAGAGATGACAATGACGATGAGGTATCTTCATCTAAATCAAACCGAGAACGCTCTCTAGTATGGAGTTGCTTTGAAAAATTTGGGCCACCGGGGAATAGAAAGGCGAGTTGCACAGTTTGTGGCAAAGTCTATTGTGCCAATCCAAATTCGGGAACGTCAAATTTAAAGCGACATATACCAAAGTGTTTCATTATTGACGAGAATGGTCCACCACAAAAACGTGTTCCTTTGGATCAAGAAATGTATAAAGAGAAATTGGCAATCTCAATCATCAAACATAACTATCCGTTTAGTTATGTTGAGCATGAAGCAACTAGAGATTTGCACTCCTTTTTGCATCGTGATGCGAAACCAATAACAAGGAACACTGCAAAAGCAACTGTCTTAAAGATATACGAGAGAGAAAAGACGAGTCTTAAAGTGCAGTTGGAAAAACTAAGTGGTAGGATTTGTTTGACTTCTGATTTGTGGACTTCTATCACAACGGATGGATACATGGCATTAACGGCTCATTATGTGGATGAAAATTGAGTTTTAAAAAAAAAGTGTTAAACTTCAGATTTATACCGCCACCCCATAATGGTTCTTTATTGGCAGGGTACTTGATTAGCTTTTTGGCAGATTGGGGAATTGAGAAAAAGATTTTTACCATCACGTTAGACAATGCTAAGTATAATGATGGTTTGGTAGAATCTTTAAAGGGACATTTATGTTTGAATGAGGGGTTAGTTTGTGATGGAGATTTCATTCACATTCGTTGTGGTGCACATATAATGAATCTTATCGTGCAAGCGGGATTAAAAGCAATTGAAGGAGCTACCGAGAAGGTTCGTGATTCGGTGAAGTATGTTAGAGGAAGTGGTGCAAGAAAGTTCAAGTTCGCAGAAATCATCCAACAACTTAACTTGCAATGTGGAAGGCAAATTTATCAAGATGTTCCAACAAGGTGGAACTCTACATATCTCATGCTTGATTGTGCAATAGCTTACAGGAGTGCTTATGGTGCTTTGGATTTGGTGGATCCATATTATCTCACATGTCCATCTATAGAAGAATGGGAAAGGATCAAAGTAATCACAAATTTCTTAAAACCTTTCTATGAAATCACAACTTTGTTTTCTGGGAGTTCTTATCCCACTTCTAACTTGTATTTCCACCAAGTGTGGAAAATTCAACGTAATATTGAAAATGGGATTAGAAATTCAGACCAGGTGATTAGCAAAATGGCAAAAGACATGAAGACGAAGTTTAATAAATATTGGGAAAATTATTGTATGGTCTTGTCTTTTGCTGTTATTATGGATCCTCGGTATAAAGTCAAGCTTATTGAATATTGTTTTTCCAAGCTTGATATGGCTGAAGAGCTCCGTGTAGCAAAAGTGAATGAGATTGTTGATGCACTATATAAGTTATATGATGAGTATGCGATTCTTTCTAGCAAGTTAAGAAATGCTTCCATGGCTGAGGGTTCAAATGTTGGTATAGGTGATTCTTTGAATGGGGACGAACTTGATGGATTCGAGTCATTTCAAAGTCAATATGAAAAGAATGACATGAGTCACAGTTGAAAGTATATTTGGAAGAACCCGGTATTAATAGAAAACAAAAGATTGATGTTTTGCACTTTTGGAGAGATAATCAAGATAGGTTTCCACAATTGGCTCATATGGCTCGTGATATACTGAGCATCCCCATCACTACAGTAGCCTCTGAATCATCTTTTAGTATTGGGGGTCGGATTATAAGCAAATATCGGAGCTCCCTATCAAGGTCAAATGCTGAGGCATTGTTATGCACTCGTGATTGGTTGTTTGATATAGAAGGTATTAAAGATCTTAGATTATGAAGTCGTTCTGTTTCTAACTTATTATTTTTAAAGCCTTTTTTTTATATGTTGTAACGTTTTTACTCGTTTTTACATGTATAGATGAGGAAGAAGAGGAAGGACTTGCCGAAGACATTGAAGAATTGATTCCAAGTTATAGTAGTACCACTAGCAGGATGTGAAACGACTTTAAAGATAGGTACTTTTTTTCTTGGAACATTTTTTGTCCATCTATAGTTGTTAATTGTTATTTATAGTAACTGTTACAAGATGACCGCCAATAACTAGAGTCTGATCATCAGTTGCATTATAAGCCCAATATTTCCTAACATAGCCATCAACAGTATTGGTGCAGAAGTGGTCAATACAGATGCATGAATAAGGGTTTGGTGAGGTGGGGAATTGAAATTAAGGTCACTTTGGGTGTGGGTTGGATAAGTGGTCTATAGATATATGTTGATCAAGACCTTCAATTCAATGGTGTTTGTGGTCATAATGTGGACTTTTTTTTTTGTCAAAATCCATTTCCAACATAATAACATACATTCCGTCTCGTTGAAGTTGTTGCATAACCAATCGTGTTTAAGATACATCTCTTAATCTCTTTACAAGTTTTATTAAGTTCTAACCGATATATATATATTCCGATATATATATATATTCCGATATATATATATATATATATATATATATATATATATATATATATATATATATATATATATATATATATATATATATATATATATATATATATATATATATATATATATATATATATATATATATATATATATATATATATATATATATATATATATATATATATATATATATATATATATATATATATATATATATATATATATATATATATATATATATATATATATATATATATATATATATATATATATATATATATATATATATATATATATATATATATATATATATATATATATATATATATATATATATATATATATATATATATATATATATATATATATATATATATATATATATATATATATATATATATATATATATATATATATATATATATATATATATATATATATATATATATATATATATATATATATATATATATATATATATATATATATATATATATATATATATATATATATATATATATATATATATATATATATATATATATATATATATATATATATATATATATATATATATATATATATATATATATATATATATATATATATATATATATATATATATATATATATATATATATATATATATATATATATATATATATATATATATATATATATATATATATATATATATATATATATATATATATATATATATATATATATATATATATATATATATATATATATATATATATATATATATATATATATATATATATATATATATATATATATATATATATATATATATATATATATATATATATATATATATATATATATATATATATATATATATATATATATATATATATATATATATATATATATATATATATATATATATATATATATATATATATATATATATATATATATATATATATATATATATACATAACCAATCGTGTTTAAGATACATCTCTAAATCTCTTTACAAGTTTTATTAAGTTCTAACATATATATATATATATTCCTGGTCATACCTGCAGAATCATTTCCAATTCTTTCGGTTACTTTATACATTATTCGTTTAAAGACCCATCACTTAGGATGTGTGTATGGTATCCCATATCTGTCTGCACATGGACACACTATATCCATGATGAGAAAATGTGTGTAGTGATGGTTTAGCACATTAATAAGATACAAAGATTGACTCCTCTGTTTATATATTGTTGTCTTGAATTTGATACATTGATGGATGATAACTATAATGATATGAACAGGAATCATGTTGGGATTGATGTATCCAGTTTTGTGCATTTGAAAGTAACAAACTTGTTTGTTTATAGCTTTAAATACACATTACAATCGATACAAGTTTTTTATATTTTTGTGTTTTGTTGTCCAATCATTCACGCAGGTATCAACATTCAGTTTAGAACGATTCATGTCTCACTTTAAGTGTCCATATTGGAGGCGTATCACGCAATTCTCGGAGAGCATTTGGTTCGAGCTGCTGGACAGTCATTTTTGTTCTTGTGGCATAATAGTTAAACTATGTATTTGCTTAAATGTATTGTATTCTTGTTGGATCTTGGTTTTTAGTAGTAGAAGGTCCAAGTATGTAATGGGTTTCTGAATCAATGTAGTAGGGATAATGGTACCAAAGCTGCTGATATGAAGGATTAACACTACTATTTGTCTATTATCAACTATTGTCATTTGAAGGGATATTAGAATAGTAAAATGATTCATAATGCATTCATTTTTTAACTTTGAGAGCATTCATCTATGTTTTGGTTTCTATATGCATTTTAAAAAGTTTCAAGTTTGAACTGGTGCATGGTTTCAAACTTTCAGTGGTTTAGTTTGCTATTTTGAAAACGACCCGTTTTGACCCGGGTCCATTTTGACCCACGTTTTGACCCGATCCGTTTTGACCCATTTTCAAAACTACCCGTATCGACCCGGACCCGTATTGACCCGGACCCGTTTTGACCCTTGACCTGACCCGACCCGACCCGTACATTTTGCCACCTCTACCAAAAGCCAAAGCTTTGGCCCCGCTTGTAAAGGCTGAAGTCACTGACTCATGTAGTCTTATGAAACTGGACTAGTGGCTTGGCTCATATGACCTCTTATAAGCTTATACAATTCTAAAATTCTTTTTTCGTCCCTGTGGTTTATCGTTTTATCACTTTTCGTCCTCGCCGTTAACTTTTGGCTAAAATCATCCCCGTGGTTTGCATTTCGTCCCTGCCGTTATAACTTTGCCGTTAACCCCCTCACATGCAAGTCATGTGAGGGGCATTTTCGTCTTTTCACCAATTTAAGTGCAAAAATCATCCCTGTGGTTTGTCGTTTTTGCATTTTTCATCCTCGCCATAAGGATGAAAAATGCAAAAACGACAAACCATAAGGATGAATTTTGCACTTAACCATGGGTGAAAAGACATAAATGCCCCTCACGTGAGGGGTTAACGGATCCAGGGACGAAAAGTAAACCACAGGGATGATTTTAGCCAAAAGTTAACGCCGAGGACGAAAAATGAACAAACGATAAACCACAGGGACGAAAAAAGTACTTAACTCTTTAATAAAAGTCAGTATCGTACAATAAAATTAATCATAAGAAGATACAAGTCCCTTATTTGAGAAGACTGGTAGGATATAAAAAGCATGAATTATACTAAGTGGCTCTAATAGGTGTGTTAGGTTTAGGGAGCTGCTCATTCTCTGTAAAGTCAGAAGCTCCAGCACCGGCTCCGAGAGCCAGGCTAATCCAGCTTGGCACAAATGGTCATTCGAGCCTCTTGGGTTTTCCAAGTTTTTGACTATGTGATGTTCTCACATAATAGTCATAATTAGTTAGATGTGGCAAAAAGTAGATGTGGCAAGATGGGCAGGCTGGGTAATGGGTTGAAACAACCAGTTAATTTTAGGAGCCTTGTGTGGATTTAGGAGGTTGTATGCATTAGATAAAGACTTAGTGAAACTTCCAACAAGCTTGACCGTTTTCCCCCTTTTAACTCATTGTTCTCTATTATTTGACCTATTTGAGATGCACAATCAAACTGACCCATTCATTAGTAAATGGGTCGAAATGGCCACCTTTCCATTTCTAAGTACTAATTAGCTTGAAAAAGTTATAGATTTCGCATGTTACCTATTAATTGAAGGTCCTTGTTTTCATTGAACAGTCAAGGACAAGGCAAGAAAGCTTCAGGAGGGAGTTCTTATGCAATGGAAGAAGATTTTGGTTGTACAGTGAAAAGGGAATGCATTGTATGCTTTTATGACTTGTACATTTCTGCTGCCGGCTGTCCGTGCTCACCTGACAAATACTCTTGTCTTGAACATTCAAAGCAGATATGTGCATGTCCTTGGAGTTCCAGTTTTTTTTCTTTTTCGATATGACCTTTATGAGTTGAACCTCCTGATTGACACTTTAGAAGGAGAACTTGATTCAATATCGTAACTTTGCTAGCCTAATCATAGTTCAAATGATCACATATCACACAATTGTACCCTAGTTAGATTTATTGTATCTAGTATCCATGATGTTGTGTAAATTTACTTTTGAAGTCACAAATGTGAAGCTGCTTCTAGTGACATGCTATGTATAGACGGGTTGTACAAGTTGTCCTGGAAGTTATTGCAATGTTCTTTGAGGTGCATGGGTCTGAAAGGTGCTAATTGGTATGAGTTCAGCTTCAACCAAATTGTGAACTAGATACAACTTAGCTTTTTAATTTAAAAAAAAAACAAAGAAAATTGCTTTGGTTCCAATCAAACATGAATGGCCGAAACTGAGAACTTAATGAAGATACTTATAAAAGTTGAAGAACCAAAAACCAAACTGATCTCTGTTGGTTTCCATTCGGTTTAGTATGGTTTTGATATGGTTGTATGAGCTTGGGGCAGTTTGTCCTCAAACTTGGGGGCGATCAATCTCGGTGATGGTCGTGTTATCTGCTTGATTATGCTACAACTATCTTCTTTAAGCGATAGCATTGTTGGTAACTAATATAAAATTGCATTTCTTCAAATAATATCGTTCATTAGTCGTGCTGAGTGGAACGAAGAAGAAAAGCAGATATGAAGGTTTTGCTCTTTCAATTTCTATAATAATGCTCATATCTTACTTTCCTATAATTATTTACGCTTTAGCTTAAGTTGACTTGAGACTGATTAAAACTATGGGTTATAAAGTGGACATATTTGCTACTCCATACAATAAGTGTTCCCTTTTTTTCTTCAGGAGTTCAAATGATGTGGATCTTGATGTGGAGCGCTT
Organism: Erigeron breviscapus; assembly: GCA_034093135.1. NCBI lineage: Eukaryota > Viridiplantae > Streptophyta > Magnoliopsida > Asterales > Asteraceae > Erigeron > Erigeron breviscapus. The sequence goes on from CM067168.1 coordinate 68,960,751, forward strand.
TATGCAAGAAATTGATTCAGTTATGAAGCCTCCAAAAGCGGTACATGCCGAAGGAGATGATGAAGACTTTTCCTCTGACATGGATTTGAGTAAGTTTTTCCTATAAAATAATAAATCTTAAATATTGCTTAATTTATTCAATTTAAGATTTCCTAATATCTCTGTCACCTATAACGTTGACAGTGTTTTCTTTTCTTAGACCTGTGACATAGTTTGCGATGGATTGTTAAGAGTATATAAACCAAGTATTGTAAACAAAGAAAAGAGAAAATATAAAACATTAGTGAGAAACGAGTTTGATCTTCCTTCAGTTGTAGCTTTAGTGTGTTGTCAATGAGTTGATAGATGGCTTTAGTGCTTTTTGTGCATATTTTGTGGGTTCTGATAGGATTAGATGACAGTAGCTTCACTATTCATATACAACTATCCACAGTTTATAAATAACGCTAACATGATATTTGGGGAAATTATATGATGGTCAGATTTAAATGACGTAAAGCAGCTTTTAACATACTATTTCTGTGGGGTTTTTCAGTTTTGTGTGGTTAGTATCCTGGTTTGGAATGATGTTCATTGCTATCTTCTGATAGGATGGACATTGTCATGTGATCAGATTGTTCACCCCGATACATTTTCTAACACATTTATGCACCTTTGATTAAAAGTATCAATATAGGGTAGCTGGACATTGTAGGATGCATATGAGTTGATTTTGGTTTTTTATCTGTTTTCACCGTTTCTATTACTTAATTTGTCTATATCATCATTTGATCGCAGATTACTCTGAAGATAGTGATGATGAAGAATTGGCTGATGATCATGGAGATGAACAAACAACTTTCATGAGCTCTTATTCTGATGCTCTTAGTGAGGAACTTAAGAGCACAACACTCAACAAGAGCTTTGTTCATGCAAGTGACCCACAACCAAAGAAGGACGAGGTTTCTTTTACTATATGCATTCAATAATTTAGATACTAACTGCTCAATATTTCATACATCTGCTTGGCTTCTAAGCTTATTTACACTCACTGAATGTACATAAATCCGAATAAGGACTTAAGGTGTGCTTAGTTGGAGAGATTTTTTCTACTTTCTTATCTCCACTTCCCGTTAAAGTTTAACTATATAACTATATTCTTTCTTTAAAAACGTACCAGCTACAGAAAGTTTGTTAACAAACCTTTTATTTTCCAATTTGGAAAAGGTCTGGTTCAGGGTACATTTTGGAAAAGTTGGAGACTTCAGGATGGAGAAGTGTAGAATACTGTGAGAATGGAATTGTAGGATTATCATTTAGCGCAATCTTTTTTATCCCTGAAACAACTATTCAAATTTCGACCATGTTTGTGTGTTTTCTTTGAGAACTTCTCCAGAAAACAGCACTAGTTATTATAACTGAAGTACTGAACACCCTTTATGCCTCTTCTATTCCCACCATCTGTTACAGTGTGAAGTTTGTATAGCTTTAGTTTAATTAGTTACATCTACTTCATTTATAATACTGTTAGTCCATTTTGTATTTTTAGCCTTGGTTACACCACATTGACCAGACCCTAAATTACTGGTTCTGCTCATGTGCGGATATCGGAGTATCGGACCTCTCATTTACCACCCGAATTAATTAAAATGGGTCAACTTGGGTGACTTTTCATTTTGAAATTTGGATATGAGACACTCTTGCTTACTCACTTTATAAGTGATATATGGTGAACTGAACATGAAGCATTACAACGATAAATACACCACTCTTTCTGACAGCCGTTGGTTCAGCCATTCACATTATTACTACCACCAAACTATGGCACCACTACCTACACCAATTGAGGAAGTTCACTCACTTTGAACTTTTTAATTAGCATAGTTTTTGGCCCAATCTAAAATGATGAAAACTCATGGGTTGACCAGTCCAACCTGACCACTCCACCTGACCTGGTCAATCCTTTTCTAAAAAATGACCTGTTTTCCCTGTCACTGTCCCAATCTATCCATTTTTCAGGAATTGGCACTAGAGTTGCCAATTTCAGCCCATTTATTAGAAACATGGGTTGATTTTGGATCTGTTTTATGTCTTGTGAATTAAGACTATTCTTTTTGTTATGGGAAGAATGGGATGAAAGTGTTTGATAGTAATACTGAAATGCAGTAAACCTCTTATATTGTGTATTTGTACGAGTTAGCTAATTAATGAAATACTAAAATAGTGGCTAAAGGGTTGGTCCAAGCTGCCCGACCCATTTGAACTCATTCCAAATAGCTGCATGCTGTGACCTGATTTCACTTTGACCTGCTACAGAATTCCTTCAAGTCTTCCACTCACACATTTTGTCACATCTAATGCTATAAATTATTTGTTCTTATTATCTCTTCCGTCTGTATGTCTCCTTATGTTGATTAAAGAATTAGGGATGACTAACAGATATGCTTCAGCAATATTTTGAGCTTTTTATGCTATCCATGCTTTAATTTTTACAAAACTCATCTATGCGACAATCATATTGCAAATTGCTTTTTGCATTTCTTTAAACCATTATCCTTTTACTGATTGCCATGGACATGATTTCTTATAAATGCAGGGAACATCAAATGCTTCTGGAGACATAGAGGAGGAGTTTACTCCTGTAAACGTGGATCTGAATCTTGTGAAGAACTTTCTCAGTTCATTTTCTTCTCAAGAGGGATTACCACGCCCGGCTTCCAATCTTCTTGGTCTCATGGGACTTCAACTCCCACATGACAACAAATGCAGATGACTGTACCATCTCTATTACCAATTTTTACACGCGAAAAAAAAGCCTTAGTTTTTCTGTAAAGTGTTGAATGAATAGATATCTCTCATTAACAATCATGAGGAAATATATATACAAGAGGATCCTACCAAACTATGAGTGAAATAAGGAAATACAACTAATATACAACTAATATAATTATGCATACAATCTATACCATATATACATATAGGCGTCTAATAGTCCCCCGCAGTCGCAGCGGCAGTAGAGCGAACGCAAAGACTGGATTTGAAACGGTTGAAAAGGTGCTTCGGAAGTCCTTTAGTAAAGATGTCGGCATATTGGTAATCTGCTGGAATGTGTAAGACCCGAATCTCCCCAATACGAACCTTTTCACGAACAAAATGAATATCTATCTCCACATGTTTAGTACGTTGATGTTGCACGGGATTACCGGAGAGGTACACAGCGGACACATTGTCACAAAAAATGATCGTGGCCTCACGTACAGGAAGGTGTAGCTCGAGAAGTAGTTTGCGAAGGCTGTAGCATTGGCAACCCCTCTATATTCCGCCTCAGCACTTGATCTCGAAACAGTATGTTGTCGTTTAGACGACCAGGAGATCAGATTGTCACCCAAGAAAACACAGTAGCCAGACGTGGAACGTCTAGAGTCAGGACAGCCCCCCCAGTCGGCATCAGAATAAGCGGTCAATTGAAGAGACTTGGAGGGACGAATGTGAAGTACATTGTCTGAGGTTCCTTTAAGATAGCGCAAGATGCGCTTCAAGTAATTAAAATGTGGTTCTCGTGGAGCGTGCATATATAAACATACCTGTTGAACCGCATAGGAGATGTCAGGTCGGGTAAATGTAAGGTACTGTAGAGTGTCAGGTCGGGTAAATGTAAGGTACTGTAGAGCGCCAGCCAGGCTACGGTACAATGTTCCATCAGCCAAAAGAGGACCAGTTTGAGCACTGAGTTTGGAGTCAGTGTCGCAAGGTGTGCTACAAGGCTTACAATTTGACATGTTTGCTCGGGCGAGGATGTCACGCACATATGATGCCTGAGATAAGTGAAGACCATCAGAAGTGCGGGTTACGTTGATGCCCAGAAAGTGATGGAGATTACCCAAGTCGGTCATTGCAAATTCACTCGAAAGTAACTTGAGTACCTGTGACATGAAATCGGTGTCTGATGTAGTCAGAATTATGTCATCGACATATAAGAGCAAATAAGCGGTACGTGAGCCTTTCCGATAGACAAACAAGGATGTATCACAATTTGCACTTGAAAAACCGCAATTAGTGATAAAGGTTGCAAACCGATGGTACCAAGCACGAGGGCCCTGCTTGAGACCGTAGAGAGACTTTTGTAACCGGCACACGAAAGAAGGATGAGTTTTGTCAACAAAGCCGGGTGGTTGATGCATATATACTGTCTCATTTAGGTCACCATGAAGAAATGCGTTTTTCACATCAAGTTGGTGGATCGGCCATTGTTTAGAAACCGCAATGCTAAGAACAGTCCGTATCGTAGCAGGCTTAACCACTGGGCTAAAAGTGTCAAAGCAATCAATACCAACCTGTTGTGATTTGCCATTAACAACCAAACGAGCCTTATAGCGTTGTAGTGATCCATCAGCATGAAACTTGTGACGATATAGCCACATACATCTAATAATATGAGCATTTGAAGGTCGCGGAACCAACTCCCAAGTTTTATTATCCATTAAAGCTCGATATTCATCGTACATGGCCTGGTTCCAATTTGGATCAGTCATGGCAGAGGTGTAAGATTTGGGTATAGGTGAAATAGTGGTTACGTTGGTGATGGTGGTATGAAGGTTTATCGGTGCTTTTGGTTTGGTTATGCCCGCTTTTAAGCGAGTGGTCATATGATGGGTATTGACAGGTTGGTGCGTCGATGGTTGGGTTGGGTGGTCCAGTGGTTGTTGAAATTGGGACGAGAGGGTTTGGTCCAAGATAGGAGGAGTTGGGACAGGTGTGAAATGGTTTGGAGATGGTGTTGTAGTGTGACTAGAGAGTGGCGTAGGTAAGTCAGTGGAGGATTGGTAAGTTGTTGGTACAGAATGGTGTGGAAACGAATAAGGATGGATGAACATGGTGTTGGAAAGGTCCTGTTCAAAGGGCGAATAGTTGACTGGCGTTTGGTTTTTCGAGAATGGAAAGGTGTTTTCGTCAAAGGTGACATGACGAGAAAAAATGGTTTTACCAGTTTCCAGATTTAGGCATTTGTATCCGCGATAGTCAGCGGGGTAACCAAGGAAGACACACATGGAAGACCGAGGTGCAAGTTTATGCGGTCGGGTCGAAGACTGGTTTGGGAAACAAGTGCATCCGAAGACCCGAAGGTGATCATATGTGGGATGACGAAGATATAAAGCGGCTGTTGGGGTGTGGTTGTTTAGGAGCTTGGTTGGAAGGATATTGTGAAGGTAGACGGCAGTATGGACTGCTTCCACCCAATAGATAGTGGGGATGGATGCGTGAGTCAAAATAGAAAGCATGATTTCATTTATTCGTCGAATCATACGTTCGGCTTTACCATTTTGTTGAGAGGTGTGTGGGCATGAAAAACGGAATTGCAGTCCATTTGTGGATGCAAATGTTTTGAATTGATGGTTATCAAACTCACCACCATTGTCACACTGAAAGGATTTAATGGTTAAATTAAATTGTGTTTTGACATATGTACAAAACTTGATGAATTTGGTGACAGTCTTGGATTTATATCGGAGAGGAAATACCCAGGTATAGTTCGTGTAATCATCAATTAATATCATGTAATATTTATAACATGTGTTGGATATAATCGGTGAAGTCCATAAATCACAATGCACGATATCAAAAGGTAACAAAGTAACGGAAGTAGAGTCGCAAAAAGGTAGCCGTTTGTGTTTGGCAATTTGACAAGAGTTGCAAAATAAACGAGTTGCCTTATTACAAGAAATAAAATTATTGGAAGATAAATAATCAATAACAGCAACTCCCGGGTGTCCAAGGCGATGATGCCATGATTCGGGAGCAAAAGTAGCAAAAACGGAAGGTGTGGTGAGAGCAGGGGCGGTAACCGGATAGAGATGGCTATCACTGTCGTGACGGCTCAGAAGCTTCTTAGTCTTGAAATCCTTCACAGAGAAACCAAAGGGATCAAATTCTACGGATACACAATTATCAACGGTAAATTTGCGAACAGAGATAAGGTTTTTAATGACCTGGGGGGCATAAAGTACATCGTTTAAATGGAGGTTCGTTTGTTGGTTTGGAAAGTATGCATGACCAGATCCAAGAATGGACATTTTTTGACCATTTCCGACTAAAATAGAGTTAATGGTGTTAAAAGATGGAGAGTTAGAACATATACCTTGATCACGAGTTAGATGATCAGTTGCACCTGAATCCATATTCCAGTCGGGTGCATCAGGTGGGCACCAGGGGGTCAAAATCGGTAATATGGGCCTGAGGAGCATTCCTGGTGTTGAATCCTGCCTTGTTGCCATGGGGCAGCCCATCCCTGTTGAGTTGGATAAGGACATGGTGGTGGAGCCCATCCATAATTCGGCCCAGATGGAGAAGCCCACCAAGGGGGAGAAACCCAAGTAGGACGAGGACCCCAAGAACCGGATCTGGAAGAATTGTTTCGGTTGTAGTTTTGGCGTGAAAACCCGTCGCGTTGCCATGAACCTGTGTTGGGACGGTTCTGGTTGTTACGGTTTGGACCACGTGAGTCATTATAACGCCGAGGGGCAGGTGGGTTGGAGCGCTCGGGAGGCGATTCTGGGACAACAGCGGCCACAACAGGTTGGGCTTGCTGACGAGCTTGTTGACGACGCTCTTCGGCATCAAGTAGGTTAATTGCTTCTTCCCAAGATGGGAGATCCTTGTGAAGTTGGGCAGCAACGACATCATATTCAGGAGGTAACCCGCTTACGAGTTGAATGATGAGTCGGCTATTAGACACGGGCTGATCAACATCGGCTAATTGAGCCGAGATCTCTCGAAGCTTTTGACAATAGTCATGAAGTGATGGCATGGATTTGAGGGTTAAATTGGTGAATGCTTTTTCCAAAGCAGCGGCTCGAGGACCTTTGTTGTTGAGAAAAATTTTCTTCAATCGGTTCCATGCTTCGAGGGCGGTGGATTCAGTTTCAAGGATTCGAACCAGAAGATCATCGGAAACAGTGGAATAAATCCATTGAAGTACAATTGCATCGATCTCAAGCCAGGAGGCTCGGTTTGGATCATTGTCTTTTGGAGGTAGGCTGCCATCAATATGGTCCAGGACTTTATACCCACGAGCATTCAATTGAAAAAGCTTAACCCATGAAGAGTAGGTTACTTTGCTTCCATCTAGAACTCAAACTTTGTTTTGGATGTTTGTAACGGTGTATACGGGGTGAAGTGACGGGTTGTCTTTTGTTTTGCCGGAACCGGTAGGGGTTTCTTCCTTGTCGCTCATAGCCGATAGGAGAAAAAAGAAATTCCGGTGAGAAGGGAGGCCGTAGCCTAGAGGATTGAAAAAAAAAAATTAGTAATGGGTGAAGGGCTTTGATACCATGTAAAGTGTTGAATGAATAGATATCTCTCATTAACAATCATGAGGAAATATATATACAAGAGGATCCTACCAAACTATGAGTGAAATAAGGAAATACAACTAATATACAACTAATATAATTATGCATACAATCTATACCATATATACATATAGGCGTCTAATAACAACCTCAAAAATAGTAATAATCACTGTTATTTTTTCTTAAAAAAATTCTTCTATTTTTGTATTTATTACAGTTAGGCTAAATTTGAAGGTATCCCCTGGTGGTATTTTTTTTTGAAGGGCATCCACCGGTGGTATTCGAAACAGTGATTTTGTCTTGTAAAATGTATACTTAAATTCTTTTAGTTAGAGGATAGCTTCGGGACTTGGCATTGTGTTGAAATTTTGAAACATATGACCTTGATATTTCGAAACATATGAGCTTGAAATTTTCAAGAATTTAACTTCAAATCCAAATTGATCGAAGATCAACGAAATTTATGCGATCATTGAACAAATTTAAGTACATGAGTTGAAAATGTGTCGAATCCTTGGTTTCCAAAGGACAACATTTTATGTAAATGTTTGTTCCTATAGGGATAAAACTCTTTTTTCAACACACTTAATATATATATATATAGTTATTTTGAGAACCATTTTTTTTATAAGAACCATGAGAACTCTTAAAGGGCGAATAGTTGACTGGCAATTTGGTGTGTGTTTTGAAGTGTATATGGTGTGTGAGAATACTGTGCAGAGTGAGTGAGAGGTTGTTTGGGCGGGACATAAGTTGTTTTTCAAATAAAAGTTGTTTGGGCAGGATTTTAGCTTATAATGTTCAGCATCCTGGAGGTTTTGCTCATGACTTTGCAAAATGTACCACTGGGCCTGGATTATGAAGGGGACAACAAGTTTTTAAAAGTTTGTTTAATTTTATGCTAACTTGTAGTGTTTTGGGGTCTTTCAAAACAAGTATAGTTGAGAAAGAGGGCCACAACTGGTCTTGAAAAAGAATGCAGTTGCAGCAGCATGAGGGGAAGAAAAAGATATGTTGGTGGATGTTATTGATGATGATTTGAGTGGTAAGGATGGTTTAAACAATGGGGTTATGGAGAAAGAAAGTGGGTCGGTTGATTGGGTTATGCAGGTGTGTTACTCTTTAACTCTTTCCATAGCTTTTTAATAATACTAAATGAATGCTACTTGAATATTTGGATGATCTTAAATTAGGCCTTTTATGAGCGAGGTTTTGTTAGATCTAAAAAGTATTTTGTTGATTTAAATATTTTTTAGAACAATGATGATTAGGTTGACTGCATTAGGTGATTGTCGACAAAGGAGGTTGTAAGGGATCTTACATATTTCTAACTGTACATGTGCTTCAACAAAATATTTGGTTATAAAAATGTACTCTTTTTGTGATAGTTTTTGTTGTTATATAAGTAGGGCTGTAAATGAACTGAACAGTTCACGAACAGTTTATGAACCGTTCGGCGGGAAGTTCGTTCGTGTTCGTTCGTTTAGTTAATGAACGAACATGAACACAAAAGTCTGTTCGTTTAGTTAAATGAACGAACATGAACAAAAGTCTCGTTCGTTCATTTATGTTCATGAACGTTCGATAATCTGTTCGTGAACGTTCGTTTGTGTATGTTCGTGAACCGTCGTTCGTGAACAATTTACATATATAAATACCTAATCAAGTATACTTTAAAAAATAGTTTAAATATAAATATTTCTTTTATATCATATATAATTAATACCTATTTATTAGCATTTTAAGAACAAGTTTAAATAAAAATACTTATTTTATAAGTATTTCGTTCGTTTGTTTTCGTTCATTAGTGTTCGTTCGTTTGTGTTCGTGAACATACGTCCATGAACACAAACGAACGAACATGAACAAGCCATTATGTTCGTTTATCCGTTCGTGAACAAAACATTATGTTCGTTTATCTGTTCGTGAACCGTTCGTTAAGTTAAACGAACGAACATGAACAAGGTCACGTTCGTGTTCGTTTGGTTTGTTTACAGTCCTATATATAAGGAAGCATTGGAAAGTCAAGAAAAAGGACCACAACTGGACTTCAAGAATAAATAGACATACTAAGCAATATATATATGTTCCAGTTTTAGTTTGACATTATTATGATACGTCCTTTGGAAGATTTAGAATGTGCATTCAAATTGGGATAAGTTAGCGATTTGTTAAGTGATAATATATTTGAGCCACTTATCAGATAACCTTACGACTTGAATCTGGTGCAGGGGAGTATACAGCTAAAAGAGCATCAACAGCAGCAGCTGGAGCATCATTAGGTACTTATATTGTTTACTAATCGTCTAATATTTGGAATAAATAATATTGAGAAGTTTTTAAATGTTTGAAAACACCTTCTTTGACTATTAACCCACTTGACGGATTTCCTTTATATAAACTTTTGTTTCTTCTGTTCTGTACATGTAATCTGTTAGAAATGAAACCAAACCCAAATTGACCTTTCATATGGGGAATAGATAAAATGTCACCTCTGTCTTTGTCTGCAATGTAACAGTTTATTAGCCTATTAGGTGGCAACATGGACGAGTCGGGCGTGTTGGGTAATGTCTTACATTCATTAATGCCAAGCCTGGTAATTAATTGCGTTTGTGTGTTTTTTCATGATGCAAGAATTCAACCAGGCTGTATTGTAATTTGCATTAATCCCAACAATATCTATCTTGAATAACTGAATGTGTGTTTTTAGGCACTTCTTGATGTGAGGTCTTAAATAGTGAAGATGGTTTTCTGTGTAATTTTTTTAGATCTCATGTGTCATGTGGTCTTTTTGCATATTGCAGAACAACGGCGTAATGACTATGACTTAGAAAGGCAAGTTCATCCGCCTGAGAGCATGTCAAGTGCTTACTTTCCAATTTTTAGGTATCTGGGTATATATGTCTTTCTTGATTGTCATTTAGGGTATTAACAACTTGTGGGTATATTTGAGTAATTTGAGTATATACATCACAACACCCCTGTTTCTATGAATGATGCATGTTTGTATTACTGAACTCAATATATATGTTTTAAGTTTAACATGATATATAATTTATATCAAATAATGTGTCATGTTCAATTATCGATTATTTTACAATTATGACATTGATGGATATTTCAATGTTATCCAATCTGTAGCATATGTTTAAACCGATTATTTTAAATGTTACAGCTATGCGGAGTCTAGCTATACGGAGTCCAGTGTGCTGGTACCCGCACTTTTGGGTGAGCGATGATGGTTCTTGGGATGATGGTTCTTATCATGAAGAGGGACGGAAGAGCACCAGAGGATAAATATGGGAGAAAGTTAGTATTTTTTGGTTAGATTTTTGTGGGTTTTTTAAAGGTTTTTCTCACCCGTTCTTTAAACATATAACTGGTCATCAGGTTGAAGTCCAGAACGAAGCTGGTTTGTACTGTACTCTCACATACTGTTCTATCTAAAACAATCTACCCTGCTGGAGAGCTTTCGAGTTACACACTTGGTCAATCGCTTACAGTTGAATGTAGGTGTTGGTCATGCCTATTGTGGGTTAAGAGAAGAAAGAAAACGGGGCAAATCAATTTTGTGTATGTGACAAATCAATTTTCGAGATGCTCCAGTCAAAACCATAGTGAAGAAACTGTGACAAATCTGTTTTCGAAATGGTCCAGTCAAAGCTCCAGTCAAAGCTCCAGCCATTAAAGTATCCTCTCTCACAAGACCCATTTAGGTTAGATTACTCTTTGAATCATAATTTAGCACGTTTAATCGAGTATTATATAAGAAAAGATGGAAGAAAATTGAGTTTACATATAGTCTTAAAACCTGCCATTAAAATGTTGGTTTAATGCAGAATGAGAGCATGGTGCATGACTACATGCCTTGCCAGCGATAAATTAATGACAAATTGAGGGCAATTCTGATTGATTGGCCGATTGAGGTGCACGACAAGTTCGAGCTGTCTAATGAAGCTTTGTACCTTACGATTAACATAGTTGATCCTTTCTTGGCTGCTGAACCGGTTGCTAGAAGAGAACTGTAGTGTGTTGGCATGAGTGCAATGCTCATTGCCTCTAAATATGGAGAGATTTGGGCACCTGAAGTTAATGATTTCATTCAGATCTCTGACCGAGCTTATAAACATCGACACGTTTTAGTGGAGAAACGAATATTGGGTCGACTTGAATGGAACTTGACTCTCCCAACACCATATGTTTTCCTTGCTAGGTTTATTAAAGCTGCTGGACAACAAGATATGACAGTAACTTTTTTTTTTTACTGCATACTTGGACTTTTATAGTCTGATATAGTTGAACTTTTATAGTCTGATATAGTTGAACTCTTATAGTCTGTTTTAATAGTTTGATATAGTTGAACTTTTATAGGATTGGTCTGATATAGTTGAACATTTATAGTCTGTGGAGTCTGATATAGTTAAATATAGTCTTAGTATGACACTATGACTATATGATAGATAAATTGGTGTAGTGTTAGGCTGATATATAATAGTATATCTGTAATATGTGCCATTTTTATTGTATTGTATTAGTTAAAATGGATCTTTTGGGGGGTTGGGGGGGGGGGGGTGCAGATGGAAAAATGATCTTACTTAATTCTTAATCAATTTATTAAAACAATCCTACTAAACTAAACCGCGGTTTTTCCGCGGGATAAAAATCTAGTAATGTTACATAACATATTTGGGAAGTAAATTCTTAATTATATAATGAGAAAAGTGAATATATGGTTGTTAGATATTAAGATTAGTATAGAATCTCTCACATTTGATTTTTTAATATTTATTGTATAATGGATAAATGATTGAGACCATATATTTTTTTATGGATTAAAATATCAAGATATGAAACATTTTATACCTAAACTTAAATATCTAACAGCCACATATTCTCATTCTTCTTGTATAATTTTGTATACATGTTCTTTACCTCCCTCGAACCTTCCACATAAAAATGTAATCTTTTTACATACCATGAGAACTCATGGCCCTCAAGAACATATTATTGAGAAGAACATTTTCAAACTTGCCACATGTAACTAACAACATTAATTTGGGATTTTTCTTTTATATATGTTATCTAATAAGTTTTCAGGCCCAGATAAATAGGAAGTCTAAAAATAATAATATGTATTATAGATTTCGTTACATATTTTGAGTTTTTATGATAATTTAAAAATTATAGAGTTAGCCTAATTAAATATATTGATAACTTCGATGAACGGAACGAGACAAAAAATGTACATTACCTGGTACACCATATGTGCATCCAAAAATAATTCCACTTAGGTTGACTTTTGTTTTCAATTTTGACTTTGATTTACACTTTTTTTGTTTTCATTACAAATTTATACTTTTTAACCAATAATTCAATATAATAGATAAAGAATAATATGTATATATCAATTGAATAATAGCTATTATATATCTTAATTATACGTTCTATCATATAAATATAAAATTAAAATTACAAAAATAAGTAAATTTAATGTAATTATATTAAGATTTAAAAGTAATTGTAGTATTAGGAGATGTTTCATCCAAAAATAAAATATTATTTCTAATAGTGTAAAATAAAAGTGTAATACATCATATATAACAATAAAGCAAATAAAATGATAATAACCTATTATGATTTTTTAATATTCAAATATCGCTAAGTATGTCACAATATACAACCCATATTATAATTTTGTAATACTCAAATATCGGTAAACAAATTTCGATGAGTATATTCTTAAAAAATATTTCAATATGAAATTTCAAATATATCTTATAACTAAAAGAGGAGGTTGGGGGTACACTTGACAACTTTTAAAATTCTTTTTAGGCTTAAAACTCTTTCCTAATTACTCTAGAGTTTCCTCCTTTTTTTCTAGATTTTTTTTATTTTGTATTTGCTTATTAAATAGATAATTATATTTAAAACTCTGATGTGCTAAATCGAGTTTAAAAATTATAAACTAGAAATACCTAGAAACTCACTACTACACACTATCGGGCAGTGGACCCGTTCGTATGCAATATAGTTAAGAGGTAAGCCCGTGTTCGTTCTCGGGGATTGGTTTGAACTAGTTGTTTAGTAAAATGGTTTGGAAAACTGGGTGTTGCTTCAAATCTCACCTTGACAATTAAATTAAAATAAATTTAAAAGACAAAATGCATAAAAGTAAAGAAAAGCTTCAGACAATATTAATAAAGATCATCCACCTTGGATTCGCTAGACTTCAAACATGATTGCATTCAATTAAGACCAAATTCATTGAGAGTTGACAAGATAATCGTGAAAGGATAAAATGCTCGCGTGGTACTACCAACCGCTCACAAATCACCCAAACACCTAAGTTGCTAGTTTAATTACCCAAGCCGGTACCACCAATGCCTAGACAACCTTACCAACAATTAGTTTGCTTGATTATCCAATTAACAATTGTGCCTATGTGAAGATAACGTGGTACCATCAACCGTTACAAATCACGTTGACAAAATGATTCCTTTTATTAAAATGATATTCACCATCATACCATGAACTAGTGATAATTGCTCATAGACAAGCAACCGTTTGAAAATCACATATGCATCCAACTAGTACCACTAACGAAGAACACACATGCCACCAATATCATAATAATATATATAAAGGAATTAAATCATCAAGATCTCAACACAACGATAATTGAAATCAACTCTTTGAATTAAAACATATAGCAATCACATCATTCGTCTAGTTTCATCAAGGTGGATGATTGAATGTTTAGCCACTCATGATTAAATTAAAATAACAATCAAAATAAAGGAAGAACATGATGTACCAATCGTTTGAGAAAAATAGAAATTGCAAGACAATAAAAGTAGATACGATCTAGATGGGTGCTCGTGAATCTCCAATGAATCGAATGAAGAAATCTTGCTTAGACCCTTGAAGAAATTCCTTGTAGAGCAGCTCCTAGAAAGAGTTTTGATACCTGGGAAATTAGGTTATGTTTTCTATTTATACGCCCCTGAAATCTGATGCAAAAATGGGTCAAAAACCCTTCAGCCCCGTACTCTCACTGCGGCGCAGTGGGCGAGTGATGCCCCCACTGCGGCGCAGTGGATACTCACTGTCCTCGATGCTGTTTGTCTTCAGCTTGACTGCGGCGCAGTGGGCACATGAACTCCCCACTGCGGCGCAGTCTAAATCTACTGGCCGAACACTTCACTTTTCCACTAGCCGACTGCGGCGCAGTATAATAATACTGATCGGTTGTGCCTTTGAACATGAACCACTGCGGCGCAGTGGGCACTGATCGACCCCACTGCGGCGCAGTCCAAACTAACTGGTCCGGCCAACACTTCTTCAATAATGAGAACTTGCTGAAATTTTTCTATCTTTCCACTTGAACAACTCTCGAACTCACAAATCAACATCTTGGCCTCAGAAATCATCCGAAATTGCATCAAATGGACACGTAACCTGTTTTAGAGCCTGAAACACTAACAAACACAATAAACGCGCCAAATGCACATAAAATCAACTTAAAATACTTAAATAAATGGCCAATAATGATGTGGGCGATGGGTATAAATTGGTCACATCAAATCCCCCCACACTTGAGCATTGCTTGTCCTCAAGCAAATCCGGAATTAAAGCAAAAGTATTCCTTGGCAATGAAGCTATAGAAACAAATTACGAGTATCAAAAAGAAGCCACACCAAGTATGTCAATGACAAAAAGTTGGGTGAAGCAGTTTTAATCTTAAATGAAAACCCGAAATGTTTGACAATATCTGAACAATCCACAAGCCTCAATAACACGACTAAGCACAAGTGAAACAAATGAACCTATCAATATCATTCTATTCCAACGAACTTACTTTTGGGGTTGAATATATCAAGAATCACTCATAGCTCGGTCGTGATGCATATCTTACCATAGGCTTGAACAAGGATCATAGCTCCACCGACATGGCGTAAGCACCAAGTTGTAACACCCCAACATGGCGGAATCATGGGGTATCACTTAGAAAAGCACATCACGACATGGGAATTATGTAGAGTCAAACTATATGCATTCATAGGATTGAAACAATCCATAAACTCACTCAAATGTATACAATAATCAATATCTATCAAAGATACACACTCAATCAATATTAAATGAAAATGTTTAAATAATAGTAGTTGACCCTAAGCATAACCCGTTAAAGGGAAATAAGGATCACGGATCCAGAAGTCCAAAGCTAGTCCAATCCTAGCAATGCAAGCACATAATCATCCATTTTGTCTCTGATTAACCTGATTACCTGAAAAGTGTACAAAAGAGCGTCAACATAAAGTTGGTGAGTTCGTAGGGACAAGTAACAAGGAATAACCGTATCGGATAACAACCGTTAACGATAAGCGAGGATTAGAATACCTAATCATGTCCAAGGAAACCCTAAAAGGTTTCACATTAACACAGTTCAATACAATCAACGTTTCAACATCAATATCATTATACAATACACCATTAAACGTTAATCAATACGCCTAACATGATTTATCATTAACATGATAATCAAAGCGACAATCATTATTAACCAATACGCCTAACATGATATATCATTTACATGATAATCAAAGCGACAATCATCATTAACCAATACGCCTAACATGATATATCATTTACATGATAATCAAAGCGACAATCATCATTAACCAATACGCCTAACATGATATATCATTTACATGATAATCAAAGCGACAATCATCATTAACCAATACGCCTAACATGATATATCATTTACATGATAATCAAAGCGACAATCATCATTAACCAATACGCCTAACATGATATATCATTTACATGATAATCAAAGCGACATTAAACCACAAGTAATCATATCAACAATCAACAAATAAACAATTAACATCTCGGTCCATATCATAACAAGTGAATCAACCAACAAATACGATGCACATACATTTCTTATAATTCTACTTTAAAGGAATCATCGATGCTTATATATAGGGTCACCCGCAGCCTTCCCACCACATCTACTATTCATAAAAAGTATAATTATCTTCCATGTATGTACAACTATCTAAAGCACAACAAGTATTCATAACGAAGACAAAGTTAACCGAGCAACAAGTCAATACATTAAACAAACAATCAATCAACAAACATGTACACTTTTCAGCCCGAATCTCAATTGAGTAGGGAGGGTTTACGAAACTCACCTGGAAGTAAAGCAATTCCAAGTACTAGTACAAGTACTTTACTATGCTCAAAATGTACTCCCGGGTACCTAGAACAAGTATAAGATCAACTTATAAGCTACCACAAAGCCTAAGTGCAAAATAGGGAAATTTCAGCATGTTCCCAGCTTTGCGCCATCTACTAGACAACGACTTTGGGAAGTCAAGAAGACTAGATACAACAAAACTTAGTTCTAGACATTTGTTGGGCACTCAATGGCCTTTTCAAAATGTAAGGTTTGGCTCTTGAAGAGCTTTAATGAAAGAGTTATGATTTTTACAAAAACAAACCTGTAGCCTCGTCAGAAATCAGACCAGTTCTGAAAATTGTTGTTTTTGGCACTCTTCTGAGCAAAACCAGAAGAAACTTCGTTCTTATCAAATTTTACTGACACTTGGACCTTTCCAAAAATATAAGATACGTCTCCTAATTCGTCCAGATGAATCTTCTATGATATTTGTAAGATGACTGAAAATTTCAGTCCTATAGAGTCCTTAAATTCAACTTGAAATTTCAAGTGATGAACCCAAGACTTTATGAACTTGATTGTTTTGTGTTATGAATGTGAGAGAGAGAGGAAAGAGCAGAGATGGATGATAGAATGATCATCAAATGCTTGCTTATATAGTCCAAGAGTTGCAACTAAGTGCCAAGAATACACACCTTGGCCATGAGGTGTTCATCATGTGTTTACAACTCATCCTTGAGTGTAATGGCTGAAACTTTGGCCTTAAGACAAACTAGAATTCAGTAGGAACATGTTTATTGCATGATTACAAGCTATAATCCAAGTCTTGGTTAGTTTGTGTGGGGTTTATGTCAAGAACACAAGCTTGACTTGACTAATTGACTTTGGTTGACTCTAAACTTTGATTCTTGATTATTATTTGTGTAATTAAGTGTAGTAACTAGTTTATATAAATATAATTACTTTTATCTATGTGGTTATAAATCAATTACATGTATTTATATATATTTATTAGTTATCTAATTCAAGTACACAATTGCATATTTATTTTACTAGTATGTACAATATATCTAGCTAGTTAATTGATTCCGAAATTAATAACACAAACAAAAATACTCACGAGTGTACAACTTTTATAAATTATTATAAATCCATAATATGGATAAATCATTTCATATAATATAAAGGTTGTGTCGGTTTTTGTCCTATTAATGGAATTATCATCTAGCCACCGACACTGTTCCACCGACACTGTTCCACCGACACTGTTGGAACCGTACATTATACTTAAGGTTTCGTATATACGTTTTTCCTGTTACCACAGTTACTCAATTATCATCTATCATATAATTTCCATAACATGTACTGGGCCAATTTCATAGTCTGCTAATATGGCCCTAATTCCAGAAGTTCAAATATGACATTATAATTGGCCCAATTTACAGATAAATGTACACAATTATGTCCAAATTTCCGTTTATTGAAATAGTTAATCAAATTATATGCACAGTCAAACGGTAAAAATCATGAATGTTACACAAGTACATCATCAAAATAGGCATATAGGACGGTTGTATAGTTAGGCTAAGGTATATGTAATGGATATTTACAATGGAGTATGGGAGTGTAGGTTAGAAATGAAAGGAAACAATCAAAAGTATAAGGTATGTATGAAATATGTACAAAATAGTCTAATCAAAACCCGTACCCTTGATTGCCACCAACCCATAAATTGCTATCCCGCTAAGACACCTCAAAAGAAACCAAGCAAAACCCGACACCATTGTGGTGTATCAACTTCAAACAACTTAAAATCAACCAAGTCTTCCATTCTTAACGTTACAACAAAACTTCTAGACATATAAAAATGAGAAGTACCCACTAGTAGCCCAAGTTCTTTTTTTTTCTTTTTTTTTTTTCACTTTTTCATTATTTTTATTTTTCTGTTTTTCAATTTTTCACTTTTTATTTTATTTTTGAACCACTTTTACTCTACTAGTAGGCACCCTCTTACAATGATGAACATGTCTATAACACTTACTTCCTTTGAACAATCCAAGACAATCCCCAATAACTTGACCAATCGACATATTCCCAAAGACCAAAAATATTCCAACCGATAACCCATTGAAGCTCTCCCAAACCATCCAAACAAACCAATGACAATCAAGGGCCCCCCAGATTAGACTATCGGTATAGTAAGGTATAATTAGGTAAAGTTTACATATATAAATGGATTTATACAAATGAAAAGGCTAAGTTAAAGGGATGTATAAGTGTACTTTCCACTAAGGTATACAAAGAAAGGAAGGGTGTATGTATATACAAGTGTATGTATAGTAGAGGTGAAAATATACAAAAGCAAAGGTGAAAAGAAAGAAAGAAAGAAAGAAAGTATAGGTCAAACCTAAATGCCAATTCGTCATCCGATGTACTTATATCACAAAAGTGATCTCACTGCGGTCTCGTAACGATCACCAGGCCAAGTTCTAGCTCAACACATCACCGGCACACTCATATCAAAGAAAGGAACCCGAAAATGGAATAAATTAACCTCAAATTCGCACATCTTAGTGCAGAGTTCGAAATGGAACCCTTACTCCCGAATAAATCCAAGAGCCTAAGAGAGGGACAAATTACAAGGCAATCAAACCAAAACCGTCAACACCTAACACATCTATAAATGAATGATGAATCTCACAACTTTAGGTGTTTGGGAATTTTGAGCATGCAAGTAATGTTATCAATCCACAAGGATGAGCCCAATAACCGTTCAGAACACATTTCGCCGATTAAAATTTTTGCCAAGGAAAAATTTGTAGTAAAATTGCTTATTAAGTTGTTATGAATTAAGTGACAAAAGCAATTTACCACAAGGACAAGTTCAACTCAAGTTTAAAATGCATATCAACTTCTATCATCCCACCAAATTGAAGGCACCAGTTTCAAACATGCACATCATAGTGAAGAGCTCGAAATGGAGACTCCTACCCTTAGATAAAATCCAAAGGCCTACGAGAGGGACACATCAACAAAACCGGTAGAAATCTCAATGGCAAAACAACAAAAGAGATAAACCCGGTAGCTTAAACCTATTTGCCACCCCCCCACACTTAAGATGGACAATGCCCTCAATGTCCATATTCAGTCAAACAAAGGTAAATAGGGGTAAGCAACATAGAAAAATAAGAGCACATACCGAAATAAGGACACATTCTGTTTTAAAACAAGTTAGTCGACCCCGAAATACAAATGGCGCTTCCAAAAAAGGAAGAACACTTTGCTTGGCGGGAGAAACAAACTTGTACCAAAACGGAAAGTGCGAGAGTTGTGTGTGCATCAAACATACCAAACACAAATATAGCGGCGCTGAACTTACTGCCAGCATATGCACACCGTCACACAATCAACAATTAGATGCCACAGAGTAAAGATGAGAAGATAATCCAATGGGTTTTCCCCCCACACTTGTGTTGCACAATAGCCATCAAATTGATAAATCCTGCTTCACTTGCATCACAAACAAACCACATTTCCAAACATATCAAAGTAACTACTGTTTTTAAGCAGAAATAGAAGAAACAAAAACAAAACAAAAGAAAAGAAAGTACAATGTCTCATCACCCCGCAGGGTGGATACCAGAAAATAAAGAACAGAAAATAAGAAATAATGTATAAAGTACAGTCATCCGAATACCAATCATCATCACAAATCATAAAATTATTCCATCCCACGGGACCGGATGGGAATCAATATCTCCTCACTGCGACTGTCCATGATAACCATAGGGAAGACCAGATGTATCAAAAAGGTCAGTAATCCAATTGCGCTCCCCTTCTTGACCTGAACCAGAGCCGCCAGCATCTCCTCCAGACGGTCCACCGCCAAAGCCCGAACCAGAACCTGCAACAAAACCATGAAAAAAAGAAGATGAACCACCTGCATCATAACCACCCTGAAAACCTCCGGATCCACCAGCATCATGTCCACCCTGAAAAGTACCGAACTGCACTGGCCCACGAGGAGATCCTCCCAAGTCATGGGGCCGTGGTGACATGTCCCCCGGGGCAGTCATAGGAAAGAAAGAACCGCCGCCCTGTCGATAAGTGGGAACATGAATAGGTGGTGGAGAAAACGGAGGGATCGGTTCAGGACGCACAAACTCCCGACTATGATACTGTGCATCCCACATCGGCTGGTAATAATCAAGAGTATAATTAGTATACTCCTGTTGTGATCCTACCCATGTCATCTCCTGATCCATCCTCCTATGGTACTCATCGAATGCTCTCCTGCTCTGCTGCTGACCCTCATAAATATTCTGCACCGTCTGTCCCAGGAGTGTTAGATCAAATGAACTCGGGACAGGAATGGTGCGAGCACGCGGTCTGGATGGCTCCTGGGGAGCATCACCCATCTCTACATCAGCAGCCTCCAAGTCTGGAGGTGGTCCCTCAACAACACCGGTATCATCCATCAATCTAGCAGGCTGGCTCCCCGACCCCTTCTTCACAATCTTTGCCCTAATCAACTCTTTAACATGGTAATCCTCCTGATTAACTTGGGGAGATAAATCGGTCTGGCACTCATCAGAATCAAATACACCCATCCTCTTATAAATCCGGGTGATGAAATGCCCCAAAACCAACTCTGAGTCGGAATGATTACACATCCTATCAAGTACAACCATCGGGGCCAATGCAAACTTCCTAGGAGCCCCCTCAGAAAACAGCTTAATCAACCATAAATCTAGCTGGTACGCCTTGTCCCAATATGTGATCCTCTGAACCAAGAACGTAACTATCATCCTATGCAACAACCTCAACTTAACACTCCGAATCTTTGACACACTAACTGACCCACCAGTCGGCCAAGATTCTCCTCCAGAAACCCGAGTCCAATATTGTGAAATGGACTCACCATCACCCAAATCACCTTTGACATAAAAACCCCATCTCAACAATTGCCTGAAATCCCGGTCATCCAACTCTTGCCTAGAATACATACCAGCATAGAACCCAAATTCAGCTATAGACAGCTTCCTCTGTTGTCCCCCACAGTAAAACAAAACAACCCTTTCTTCAAAAATATCCTTGACCTTATTCAATTCCTTAGTCAATTTCAAAGTAGAATAAAACTCAAGGCATAACTCACGATAGACAGGTTCTCTGTTACGAAAAATTTGTTGCCACATATCACTATGAACTATCCTATCTTCAACTGGCACTTGTATACTAAACCACCTTCCAATATCACCCTCAACCCCAAAAAACCGAGCATCAGATTGAGCAAGATACCTGGGTGGGCAAACAACTTGCTTATGAAGCGTGTAAAGCTTGTTCAAATAATTGTTCTTGTGGGGTTGCCTAGCCCCATCAAACTCTAACCATGCATGCTTCTCGTTCAATTGACCCGGCCAAAAATTAAGAGGAGGTACCGCCGGTTCACTCCTAGTCGACTTAGCGGGGACATCGGCAGTCGACTTAGGTACCGCCGGTTCACTAAGCAACTTAATTCGCCCCGGTATTCTCCACGACCCAAGGCCAACCCTAACACAACTTGGAAATAAAATGCTGGTTTTCCTGCCATTTAAGGTATTTCTTCAATTGTAATCAATACATTTTGTATTGATTATAATACATACCATTCAAGGTATCTTTTCATATCTCCGCTATTGAAAACATCTATTCGTTACAAGATTAATACATTCTTCGTATTAATCCTATTATTTAAAAATACTTTAAAAGAATTTAGAAATATCAGAGGAATACTTTATTATATAAGTCGCACCGTTAGCGCATTACTTATTATATAAGTCGCACCGTTAGCGCATTACTTATTATATAAGTCGCACCGTTAGCGCATTACTTATTATATAAGTCGCACCGTTAGCGCATTACTTATTATATAAGTCGCACCGTTAGCGCATTACTTATTATATAAGTCGCACCGTTAGCGCATTACTTATTATATAAGTCGCACCGTTAGCGCATTACTTATTATATAAGTCGCACCGTTAGCGCATTACTTATTATATAAGTCGCACCGTTAGCGCATTACTTATTATATAAGTCGCACCGTTAGCGCATTACTTATTATATAAGTCGCACCGTTAGCGCATTACTTATTATATAAGTCGCACCGTTAGCGCATTACTTATTATATAAGTCGCACCGTTAGCGCATTACTTATTATATAAGTCGCACCGTTAGCGCATTACTTATTATATAAGTCGCACCGTTAGCGCATTACTTATTATATAAGTCGCACCGTTAGCGCATTACTTATTATATAAGTCGCACCGTTAGCGCATTACTTATTATATAAGTCGCACCGTTAGCGCATTACTTATTATATAAGTCGCACCGTTAGCGCATTACTTATTATATAAGTCGCACCGTTAGCGCATTACTTATTATATAAGTCGCACCGTTAGCGCATTACTTATTATATAAGTCGCACCGTTAGCGCATTACTTATTATATAAGTCGCACCGTTAGCGCATTACTTATTATATAAGTCGCACCGTTAGCGCATTACTTATTATATAAGTCGCACCGTTAGCGCATTACTTATTATATAAGTCGCACCGTTAGCGCATTACTTATTATATAAGTCGCACCGTTAGCGCATTACTTATTATATAAGTCGCACCGTTAGCGCATTACTTATTATATAAGTCGCACCGTTAGCGCATTACTTATTATATAAGTCGCACCGTTAGCGCATTACTTATTATATAAGTCGCACCGTTAGCGCATTACTTATTATATAAGTCGCACCGTTAGCGCATTGTTTACGATGTAAGTCGCACCGTTAGCGCATTACTTATTATATAAGTCGCACCGTTAGCGCATTGTTAATTATTAACTATGTAAGCCGCACCGTTGTTGAACGTTATTGATCGTTATGGAACGTTGTTGAACGTTATATGGAATCGTTGTTGTTGAACGTTGACTTGTATTGAATTGTGATAATGTGAAACCTTATAGGTTTTCCTTGGATGTGATTAGTTCTCCTAATCCTCACTTATTGTTAACGGTTGTATCCGATACGGTTATTCCTTGTTACTTGTCCCTACGAACTCACCAACTTTATGTTGACGCTCTTTAGTACACTTTTCAGGTAATCAAGTTAATCAGAGACAAAATGGATGATTGCATGCTTAATTGCTAGGATTGGACTAGTTTTGGACTTTCTGGATCCATGATCCTTACTTCCCTTTTATGGGTTACTTTTAGGATCAACTACTATTGATTGAATTGCCTTTTATTATTGATTGAACATGTATTTCGATAAATGTTGATGATTGTATACGTTTGTACAAGTTTAAGGATTGTTTCAATCCTATGTTTTCATATAGTTTGATTCTAGATAATTTCCATGTCGTGCTGTGCTTTTCTAAGTGAAACCCCATGATTCCGCCATGTTGGGGTGTTACAGAATGGTATCAAAGCCGTGGTTGTAGAGAATTAGGTGGATTGACCTAGTCTATAGCCATTGCACCCACATTTCATATTAGCATGCATGATAGGAAATTTTGTGTGCAACGTGAACTGTATGATGCATAAAAATGGTTTAAACGGAGTTCGTAGGTTACTTATGATTTGATGACTTGATTGTTATATGATAACTTGATGGACGTATATGATAGTGTCGGGATACACCGTGAATTGTGGAATTATTGTGATAAACTGTAACACCCGACGTTTAAAAATATGGGTTTTCAAAAAACTTTCACCTAACGGTGTCAAATTGCGGAAGAAAAGACTTTAAAAGTCAAAACCGATAAAACATTTCGGTTTCTGCGTTTTGTTGGTGTTACATGCCATATCAAACAATAGTTCATATGAAAACCCAACGGTTGCCCAACATAAAACAACCGTTCACACGACACTACATTAATACTTCATTTCATAACACATACTACATTATACTTCATTTCATAACACATACTACATTATACTTCATTTCATAACACATACTACATTATACTTCATTTCATAACACATACTACATTATACTTCATTTCATAACACATACTACATTATACTTCATTTCATAACACATACTACATTATACTTCATTTCATAACACATACTACATTATACTTCATTTCATAACACATACTACATTATACTTCATTTCATAACACATACTACATTATACTTCATTTCATAACACATACTACATTATACTTCATTTCATAACACATACTACATTATACTTCATTTCATAACACATACTACATTATACTTCATTTCATAACACATACTACATTATACTTCATTTCATAACACATACTACATTATACTTCATTTCATAACACATACTACATTATACTTCATTTCATAACACATACTACATTATACTTCATTTCATAACACATACTACATTATACTTCATTTCATAACACATACTACATTATACTTCATTTCATAACACATACTACATTATACTTCATTTCATAACACATACTACATTATACTTCATTTCATAACACATACTACATTATACTTCATTTCATAACACATACTACATTATACTTCATTTCATAACACATACTACATTATACTTCATTTCATAACACATACTACATTATACTTCATTTCATAACACATACTACATTATACTTCATTTCATAACACATACTACATTATACTTCATTTCATAACACATACTACATTATACTTCATTTCATAACACATACTACATTATACTTCATTTCATAACACATACTACATTATACTTCATTTCATAACACATACTACATTATACTTCATTTCATAACACATACTACATTATACTTCATTTCATAACACATACTACATTATACTTCATTTCATAACACATACTACATTATACTTCATTTCATAACACATACTACATTATACTTCATTTCATAACACATACTACATTATACTTCATTTCATAACACATACTACATTATACTTCATTTCATAACACATACTACATTATACTTCATTTCATAACACATACTACATTATACTTCATTTCATAACACATACTACATTATACTTCATTTCATAACACATACTACATTATACTTCATTTCTACATTTCCTGCATAATAAGAGACTTCGTAATACTTACATAAACTGCATAACAAGACACTACATTAAGCAATACTTCATTTCATACACATACTACATTATACTTCATTTCATAACACATACTACATTATACTTCATTTCATAACACATACTACATTATACTTCATTTCATAACACATACTACATTATACTTCATTTCATAACACATACTACATTATACTTCATTTCATAACACATACTACATTATACTTCATTTCATAACACATACTACATTATACTTCATTTCATAACACATACTACATTATACTTCATTTCATAACACATACTACATTATACTTCATTTCATAACACATACTACATTATACTTCATTTCATAACACATACTACATTATACTTCATTTCATAACACATACTACATTATACTTCATTTCATAACACATACTACATTATACTTCATTTCATAACACATACTACATTATACTTCATTTCATAACACATACTACATTATACTTCATTTCATAACACATACTACATTATACTTCATTTCATAACACATACTACATTATACTTCATTTCATAACACATACTACATTATACTTCATTTCATAACACATA
Source organism: Erigeron breviscapus (assembly GCA_034093135.1). Lineage (NCBI taxonomy): Eukaryota > Viridiplantae > Streptophyta > Magnoliopsida > Asterales > Asteraceae > Erigeron > Erigeron breviscapus. Next base: position 68,986,962 of record CM067168.1, read on the forward strand.
CTACATTATACTTCATTTCATAACACATACTACATTATACTTCATTTCATAACACATACTACATTATACTTCATTTCATAACACATACTACATTATACTTCATTTCATAACACATACTACATTATACTTCATTTCATAACACATACTACATTATACTTCATTTCATAACACATACTACATTATACTTCATTTCATAACACATACTACATTATACTTCATTTCATAACACATACTACATTATACTTCATTTCATAACACATACTACATTATACTTCATTTCATAACACATACTACATTATACTTCATTTCATAACACATACTACATTATACTTCATTTCATAACACATACTACATTATACTTCATTTCATAACACATACTACATTATACTTCATTTCATAACACATACTACATTATACTTCATTTCATAACACATACTACATTATACTTCATTTCATAACACATACTACATTATACTTCATTTCATAACACATACTACATTATACTTCATTTCATAACACATACTACATTATACTTCATTTCATAACACATACTACATTATACTTCATTTCATAACACATACTACATTATACTTCATTTCATAACACATACTACATTATACTTCATTTCATAACACATACTACATTATACTTCATTTCATAACACATACTACATTATACTTCATTTCATAACACATACTACATTATACTTCATTTCATAACACATACTACATTATACTTCATTTCATAACACATACTACATTATACTTCATTTCATAACACATACTACATTATACTTCATTTCATAACACATACTACATTATACTTCATTTCATAACACATACTACATTATACTTCATTTCATAACACATACTACATTATACTTCATTTCATAACACATACTACATTATACTTCATTTCATAACACATACTACATTAACATTTAGGCTTACAAGCCTCACACATAACACACATTAACTACGTATAAGCATTAAGTCTAAAATAGACTTAACGACACACACAATATTGACTTAACGACATTAGTCAACTAGTAAATAAAAGTTGGGGATGTTACAATTACCTCCCCCTTAAGAGGATTCCGTCCCCGGAATCTCTTCATTATGGAACAACTCGGGATACTTTTCCTTCATTACTGCTTCAGTTTTCCCACGATAAGCTTTCTCCATGATTATGCTTCCACTTTATCAACACAAATCCAACAACTTGGAGTCCTACACTTTCTACCACACAACATTTAACAGAACTCCTTACTTACATCATCTATATACAAGATGGCAAACTTCACCACACACGCATACTCATGAGTGACGAGAAAAGAAGCATTTTTATCAGCTAGACTACACCACTCGTATCACATCATTGCCCCAAGGGGACATATACCACTTTGTCACATAATCCATAGTCGTCATATGAATACATTTCTGCTTCGAAATAACCGGTTGTTGCATCTCTTCAAATTGCACTCGGTGCTCGGATTTGACTTGTGTACAAGTCACACATTTTTGTACACACACTATCTCCTTCGTTATTTAGCCATCACAAATTGGACTTCAAATCAGCACCCTTGTACTACTTGGATGAGTATCCTATCAAGACCTATGGTCTCTTCAACTTAGCATGTCCAACTCATTGAACTTCTTACATAGTCTTTTCTCTTTCACTTTACACTTCATTCGTTTCGGCATTTCTTTGATTCAATCTTTAAATCAAATCAAGGTATCACCCCATTTTACATTCAGCAAAGACTATTCATTTGAAGGATAAGACCTTCCTGCCCGTATTAACATAGACTTTCCACTTAAACGTAACTTCATATCACATTTTGGCATATCGCACATAAACTTGTCACACGTATTTATATTAGCACATGCAGAGTATATACTCCTAATTATGCCTTTCAACGATACCTCATACTTATCCTCACGTCTTACATCTTTATCAACATACTCATACCAC
>CM067168.1:68989935-69012435 GCA_034093135.1 Erigeron breviscapus
ACTGTATGATATAATAATACTAAAGAAACGTATATAAAACGCAATAGATAAAAAAAAAGTAGTTGACTATAAAAGGATTGTTCGATTATCACAAAACAATTGTTAACATTTTTATATGATGTCTTATTATATGTTCTATACTCGCTTTAAATAAATTTTGTAATTCACACATTAATAAGTTATATAAATAGTGAAAGATAGAAAATTTGAAAATAAAAAATAAAATGAATTAAACACAAAATGGCATTACATACTAATTGAGTTATGAACAACAAATACAAAAATAGATATAGAAAAGAAGTCAAAAATGACAAAATGAACAAATATGGGAGAGATGAATTGAAGGTCCAACGGGCCTTCAATTCATCTCTCCCATATTTGTTCATTTTGTCATTTTTGACTTCTTTTCTATATCTATTTTTGTATTTGTTGTTCATAACTCAATTAGTATGTAATGCCATTTTGTGTTTAATTCATTTTATTTTTTATTTTCAAATTTTCTATCTTTCACTATTTATATAACTTATTAATGTGTGAATTACAAAATTTATTTAAAGCGAGTATAGAACATATAATAAGACATCATATAAAAATGTTAACAATTGTTTTGTGATAATCGAACAATCCTTTTATAGTCAACTACTTTTTTTTTATCTATTGCGTTTTATATACGTTTCTTTAGTATTATTATATCATACAGTATATTATTATCAGCGTGTCATTCCGAGCAAGTGCATTTTCGGTAGGGTCATATTATAAAAGACAAAATATTTTACATAATAAACGTTATGTAAAACTAGTTAATTTAGATTATTATTATTACTATCATTAAATTATTAAATGAAAAACAATTATAAAAGAACACGCGGATCTAAAACCTAAACCGGATTCTAAACTCGATTATATTCTTCCCTGTCATATTCTTCCCGCCTTCTGTTAACCCTAGCCTCTTTCTTTCTTTTGTCTGTCGACACACACACACACACACACAACTAAGGTTGAACGCCAAACTCTTATCAAATCTTATTTTCTCTTTATCTATGTTCATGTTAATATATTTCACTGTCTCTATTTATTTGGATGCAGGTTAACTAATATTGATTCTATTTTGTTGATTTAATATACAAAGTAATCTCATAGCACAAATCATGTCGAATTTCAACAACCAAAAAGCCGACGACTTCTGGAACAACGCCGTGAACGATTTTAATCAATCGTACACTAACCAACCCATCACAAATACCGTTCATCCCACAACCAAATGACCCCGATATCCTCAATTCATGGCAGCTTATTATGCTTCACTTGCCGCTACACAACCCCCTAATTTCTTCCATGGGGGGTCATCGTCAGCAGCATGTTTTCAACAACCTGATCAACACTCCGCTCCCACACCCGAATCTGTTCCCACCCCCCAATCCATTCCTGAAACACAACCAAAGAAGGGCCGGGTCAAAACCATGGCCAAACGCACCAAGAAAATCAAACAACCAAAAGAACCTGCTGCAAACTCGTCAAATTGGACCGAGCTTGAAATGAAAGTTCTCACTGAGTGTTGGATCGATGCTACAGAAGATCCAATAGTTGGCAAAGACCAATCGCTTGATTGTTTTTGGGGGAAAATCAGAGAGAAGTATAATGCAAAATTCCCCAACAACCCAAGAAATCACAATCAGATTAGTGGCAAGTGGAGAAAGATCAAAACAAATGTGTCAAAGTTCAATGCAATCTGGAAAGGGTATGATGATAATCGATGCAGTGGTGAGAACGATGCCCAAGTCATGGAGGAAGCGCGTTCAGCGTACTTTACTCAAACCAAAAATCAGTTTACCATGTACGAGTGTTGGTTGCTGTGAAAGATAAGCCAAAGTTCTTCGCTCCATCCGGTCATGATGTTCTGGGGCGAAGCCTCCATAAAAGGAAAAACATTCTTAATGTTGTTGACAGTGACGAGGAGGAGGAGGAGACCCAATTCGAGCCGGTGGATCTTGGTGATAATGACCTTTTCGGTGGGGATAAGTATACGCGCCCCCCTACTAGGTCAAAGGCATCACGAACATCTGCTTCTTCCGATGCGGGGTCTGCTCGTTCTTCAGCTTCCGACCTAGCCGCCCGACTCGACCGACTTGGGTGTAAAAAAGAGGCGGTGTTGGATGAACAACAACAATCTTTGGCTGCCATTCGTGAGGAAGAAAGGAAGCGCACCATGTATTCGGCTCTTTCGTTCATGGGCCAAACAGAGTGTGATGACGAGGAAAAGAGGTACATCAAGGAAGCCAAGAAGAAACTCATGTCGGAGTACAAAGACTTCATATTCGGTCCCAATTAGTTTAGGTTTAGTTTAAAAAAATAAAAATGTCGTAAGCTTTGTTTTTTTGGTTTTTTTTTCTTCCATTTTTAGGTTGTGTGCTTTATTTTATTGTACTTTGTTTTTTTATTTTTATGTTCGAAATGTATTGTATTTTTAATTTTAATGAAGTTGGGTGTTTTATTAATAGTTTGTGTTAATGGGCTTAAAATGTATTTTATTTATAGTTTAGAGGGTTAGAAGTGTAAAGTTCATTTATAGTTTAGATAAATGGGTAAAATTAAATAATTGGTGGGTCCAAGACTAGTCTTTGAGGGATTAGTCCATTGGGTGCATTTTGGGGGGATTAGTCCTTGGAGCTTTTTTTGCTGATGTGGCGCTGACAGGGACTAGTCTTAGGGGGATGAGTGGTGGTGAGTTAAATAAAAGTGTATAAGAAATCAGATATTGGGTTCAATGGGTTTCAAGTTGGCTCATGTTTATTTAACGCAGCCCGTATCCCGACCAGAGAATAATTGGTATCCCGACCATGACTATTTGCAGCGACAGTCGCTGCAAATAGTCATGCCACGTCACTTTTTGACTGACACTGACACGTGTGGGGACCACACATGTCGCTGCTAAAACTATCTTCACATTAAAAAATTTCTCTCTCTTATTAAATGTATTTTCTCTTATCATTGTTTAGGCATCTTTTACTTTTTTTTGGAAAGGGTAGGCATCTTTTACAGCTGTGGGGATCACACATCTTTTTATTCAACACAATTACAAAGTATTGGTAGTAGCACATGGTTTGGTGTATATGAGATTCAAGGATGTGACAACCAACTGTTGTACAGAACACCACAATATGATACGCGTGCTGGCAACCAAATGACACTTTTATCTGACAACACACATTTGAAAACAAGTTGAGACAAACTAGACACTATATCTTTTTATTTTTGAATTAAGCAATTAAAAACATAAAAGAAATAAAATGATAATGTATTATCTATTGGTGAGATACAGCTGTTGACAACTCACACAGACTAGACACTACACTTATCAAAACACGTTTTCTCGTGACACCTTTTCTCTTGGGTGCATCACGTGAAAAGATTCCATCTGTTTAATTTTTGTTAATTTTGGGCCCACTATTTGCAGCGATTGTCGCTGCAAATAGTCGAATATGACAAAAAGACACTGTTGTCTGTCATAGTCAACAGTGTACGGATAACGTACATGACTATTTGCAGCGACCGTCGCTGCAAATAGTCTGGTCGGATTACTAAAAGTCTGGTCGGGATACCAGGCGCCTTATTTAATCAACCTAATTTAGGCGACATGTGCAACTGTCCTACTGTTGGCTGTCAACATGGCACAGGCTGTTAACTGGGTATTATTGAGTGACTAATTGTATCAGTACAAGTAGTTTTAATTAATAGATAAACTTGAAATGGAAAAGCATTTTGGGTAGGTTGTGTGGTAGAGCTGTTGAGTGACATGGGTTTGGCTGTTAGGCTGCCAACAGTTTAACTGGGTATTATTGACACAACAACAACAACAACAAGGGTACCCAATCCCAGCATAAGCCGGGCTATGGGGGAGGTATGATGTAGACAGACCTTACCCCTACTCAAAGGTAGGGAGGCTGCTTCCAGATCCACCGAAGTGGAAGGGACCTCCGGCCCGAAAAGTAAAAAATAGGGTTAGATCCACCGGATTGGAGGTCTAAACCAGTTCTCAATCTCAACTCTCGATCTCACGTTCTCATCTCGATCTCAAGAATAAAAGATTTTCAATCTCAGATCTTAGATCGGAGAAAAAAAAGCCGTTAGAATTGAGAGAGAAAGAGAGTAGAGAGAGAGAAGAGAAGAGAGAGAGTTGCTTTGGTTAACTGGGTATTATTGAGTAAGTGACAAATAGTATATGTAAAAGTAATTTCAATGGACAACCATGAAATGAAACCAACTTTGAATTTTTTTTCTTTTTTTTTTTAATTAATGTGTGCTGTCATTAATAATGGTTAAATGTTTTACAACACGATGGTAGGCAAACGGGAAACAAGCTGCGCCGCCACCCCTTTTTGAATAGCAAAGTAAATACTAGTGGAACTAGCAAAAGTAATTTGGGTGGGTTGTGTGTCGGTGGGAGTTCTCGGGCTGTGAGTCATGGAAGTGTAAAATGAGAGGTCGAGCCACGTATGACTAGATGGGTGTCTAAGGTGTTGAGAGTCAAGAGACAAGGATATTGAGAGAGTCGAGAAGTGGTCTGAGTCTTATAGTTAGCAACATAGAGTTTGCCATTTTTATTTTTTTTAATCTCATAAAATTTCAAATGTCAACTAGACTATCATTTGTAGTAGATTTGGACTACATTTTCAAAAAGGAGGGGGCCTCGATCTTTAAAAAACTCATGGTACATTAACTTGAGTAGCTAGGTACTTTAGCTAAATACCAAGAATATTTGATATAATAGTGGTTAATTAACCTGTATTGATTTATAGGATGGAATGGGGGTTTAGAAGAATCTTTTACAAGAAAATTCACAATGTTGATGCACCATTACCATGGTATATAACTTTCAGGTCTGGTCTCAGGCACTTACCGATCTTTACACGTATAGTAGAGCTAAGACTGAAGGGAGTGGAGGACTTATGGGGCGAACTAGCCCATTTTTCGCCGAAAGTCGCCCTCTACACTGGCCCCGAGGGGCGAACCGGGTGTAGGGCGAGCCTCAGAAGTTGCCCTTTGTGGCTTTGACTTTTGCGTGGACCAAGAAAAGGACAAGGAATCTTCCTTTTTTATTATTATTTTTTTTCTTCCCCCTCTATATATATACAACACTTTCCTACCCCCACATGCCACATGGCACAAGTCGCTCACTCTCCAAAATTTACCCATTTTCATCTTTTTTAAGGGGCAACTCTTCTTACACCACATGACACATGGCGCAAGTCGTCCCTCCCTCTCAAACCTCCCACTCCCTTCAGTCTAATGGTTTCTTTTGCACGCATAGGAGGTCCTGCTGAAGTCTAAGAGGACCTTAAAAGACTGGAAATGACGTGTCATGATATGGCTTCATTATTGCATGGGTTGGGGATTTTTCTTTTTTCAGGTTGTAATTTTATGGATGGACTTAATTGCCTTTAGACTAAGAGGAGTGGAGCATTAAGGGAATGTCCCTTCTTCACTCCTTGCATGACATGTGTCTAAGACTAATCATAAGGGGCATTCCCCCATTCCTTAGAGTAGAACATTTCAATAAGAGGCATTCCCTTATTTTTTTAATTAATTTTTTTATTCTTGTACATCTAAAAAAGGTGCATGCTTGCTTCCCACTTGTCAAAAAGTCAGAGAAAGTCAGGAAAAAGAGAAGAAGAAAGCCCGTTCAAAATCAGTAGATTGAGGGGAAAAACTAGACGGGAATGCCCCTTGGGGCCGAATTGAAGGGGGCGTTCCGGGGCATTCCCATCATTGCAACGCCCATTTAAGGGGCTATTCCGTTCGGTCTTAGATGCTTTAGACACGGGTGCTCATTCTTTTACTTTTTCCTTTATTACCTTTTCCTTTATTTTGCTAAGAGTGTTTAAGCTAAATTTTGTTATATCAATCACATAAGTTAGCAAACATATTCAACAACCTTTACTTGAGACCTATATTAATATTCTTACAAGATTACTGTCCTAGGATGTTGCTAAATATATTGTAGGCCATTTTATTTGAAAGTTTAATTTACTACACACTCCATTCCGTGATTGTTTCAGGTGCATGCAACTTATAAAAGAGCGTTATTGATCTTTCACCCAGACCGAGTTCAAAGATCAGCAAGTTGAGGTCGAAGAAAGGTTCAAGCTTATATCGCATAGTCGCATACAAAGGATCAAGTTACGATGTTAGCTTAACTTTTGAGTAGTCTAATTTCATGACAATTTAATCCATCCTTTGGTAACACGAGCTTATTCAATTTACCTACAATCTGCTATTTTCATTGCCATTTGTCTCATATGAAATTTATGTTTAACATGGCAGATTATGTTTCTGTACTATATAATGAGAATATTTAAAAATTGAACGAGAATAGTAAAACCTTCGTAATAGCTACATTATTATTGTTATGGATGTAATTTTGATAATTTAATAAATTATAAACAACTAATAAATTTATATTTCTATTCATGTAGTTATAAAAAAAAAAACTAACCCAAATTTTATTACTTATTATATATATATATATATATATATATATGGGTGGGATAATTTGAGTCCACCTCCTTAAAAAAAGTCGGGTCCAGATCTGGACCGTCCTTTTTCCAGGTGAGATCAAAAACACGGAAGGGCATGATGGTCTTTTTACGTCTACTATTATAAATACCAACCACTCGTTCCATTCTAACCTAAAACCCGACTTCTCCGTCACCAACACCGTCGTCCTCCATCATCTGACATCGCCGTCCTTTCAATCAACACTTTCTTCTTCTTCCTCGTTAGCTACAGATTCCGGCAAATAATCCTATTGGATCAATTTTCAGAATCCGGCCAGATCGGTTTTTTCCTCTGAAATTGTAAATTGTAGATTCCGGCCAGCTAGGTTTTTTCCTCTGAAATTAGAAATTGCACATTCCGGCCGTCGGTGTATTCTTCCTCCATCAATCCGAAACTGTCTTCTTCTCCCAAATTCCGGCGAATTTTCCAATACAAATGGAAAATAACAATACAACAACAACAACAAGGTACCCAATCCCGACATAAGTCGGGCTATGGGGGAGGTATGATGTAGACAGACCTTACCCCTACTCAAAGGTAGGGAGGCTGCTTCCGGTTCCACCGCAGTGGAAGGGACCTCCGGCCCGGGTGAAAAAATAAGGTTAGATCCACCGGAGTGGAAGCTTAACCGGATAGGGATAATCTCGATCTCAAACTCTCAATCTCAATCTCAATCCCACTCTTCGGTTCACAAATTCAGATCTTAGATCTAGAAATTTGTTACCGTTAGGGAGAGGGAGAGGTTAGAGAGAGAGAGAGAAGAGAGAGAAACTCCCAGAACAATGAAGAAGTTAATTCAAATGAAAAGCAGGCTGAATCTGAATCAAGTAAGTAATTACTTTTTGTAATTTTTCTATCATTCACTGTCAATTTATGATATATCACTGTCAATCTGAAACATTTTTTTTTAATTATTACTATTGTCAATGTTTCATTTTTTGCTGTTGTAGTAGGACTAGTATTCTTTTTATTGTTAATTGTTATTTTAATCCCAATGATGATACAATTATTTTGCTTTGTATAGTATTAGTACCAGTTGAGTGGTTTTATGAATGAAAATAAACAAAGAAACTAGAGTAGATAGTGTTTGGCAGGTGGAATAAGTTGATCCTATTTTTAGTTTATGCATTCTACTATTTACAGAAAAGTTGATACTTTTTTTTTTCAAGCCAAATACTTCTTGTTTTCAATGTCAATATGGAAGGTCTTCCGGTAATACTATTTTTTTCCCCCACAATATGTTAGTTGAATATTAAATGAAGGCAAGCCCAGGATTCGTTTTAACAACGATGGCGCATTGTTGGCCGTTTCTCAATCGAAAATGGAATATGAGATGAATATTGATTTCTCTAATTATTATGTATCAACACATTATGCCTTTACCACATACATATATTGCCGCAGCTTGTATCCTTTTTAGCATTGTATTTCAGGTACCTTGATGCTTACAAAACAAAACATTATCGCGATTTCCCCAATTCGTAGGTAGATAAGCAGGAACTATCCCATAGTAAATTGTGACCAAATTGTTGATGCAGGGCTACATGAATCCTGAATGTTACATGACCCAACAATTGACTGAAAAACTTATGTCTATAGCTTCGGAGTTGTGATTTTGGAGCTAATAATTGCAACAAACTTCGAAGAGAGTGATGTCTACGATATTTAAGTACTAGACGCGATATCAGAGTTATTTCTGGTGGATAAGAGGGAAGTGGAGGATGGGAATGATTTTGGAATCGAGGGTGTTTGTGACACCGAAAGTGAAGGAAAGGGCGAATGAAATTGCGGAGAAATGTAAAGAGAGTGTGGAAGGTCGTGGTGGGGTTGAGAATGTGAAAGGTCAGGTGTGCATACGTTTTTGTAGCATTTGGTTGCGTTTGGGATTGTTACAGAGGAGGATTTCAGGTTTTATAGGAAGCTTGTCGTTGGTTCCACTTGGCGTAAACAGATGCCTAAACTTGTTGTTTCGCTTGGCCTTGGTGATCAAATGCCTGGTATATTACTCGTAATTGTTTATATTTAGTTGGTTTCATTTGATAGATATAGTCTATATATATGCATTCTTATATGAATTTATTGATATATAAAGGATGCTATCAAAGTTGCAATAACTCTATCTGGATCGCAATTTTTAAAGCTATTTGGTTGTTGCTCTAGGACACCTAACATGGGTTGTCAATTTAGTAATCAACTTTTGTTTCATGGGGTAAGAAACTTTTGTTTATTTAAGTGGCTAAACATGTTTATAAAAGTTGTGATTGGTTGCAGTGGTTTGAGTTAGGTTTTGTCTATTAAGGCTCTTCTAGCATATCAAAGTATAAAGTCTGAATTTTGTTTACTTACGTTTGTATCTATACCTACCATTAGTTTCGTGAGAATAATCCATGTGTCCTTGAACCTTCCATTTCGCTTCTTTTCTGTGATCTGAACTGTCCACTTTCTCCATTAAAACAGACTTCAGTTCTTGTGTTTGAAGGTTACCTTTATGGCTTTAAATGAAATTTACTAAGCTGCATCTTTTGGTTGTATCACTTTAACATCACAGCGCAAATGACTAGAGATGTTATCAGGAAAAAAAATGTATAATAATATGAAACTTGTATTAAAGAGATGACACACCACTGTGTTACTCTGACATGACACTTTGTATTTTCTCCATAAAGAGAACCATGCTCAATACCTAAATGTAACCAAGTGTTATTGTTTCTTTGTATGCAGAAATGATTGAAGAACTAATTAGCAGGGGACAGCAAGTTGATGCTGTGTATAGTAATCATGGGTTGATGCAACTGCTACAAAAAACCTGATTATTGATGTACCTTTATACAATGCCAGAGAGTTACTAAGGGTCTAGATCGAATGTGAAGAAATTAATCTGTTTTATATAGAAGAAATTAATCAGCTGCTCCTGCGGCTAAAGAAACCTGCTGAAAAAGCTAAGCCAGCTGCAAAGCCGAAGGGGAAAGTTTCTATGAAGGCTGCTAAGCCAAATGCCAAGGGGAAGACGGCTGTGAAGGCACCAGCTGCTAAATGAGCTCTCAAGACGATTCCAGGTAAACTTAGCCAATATTTCACTATATCTATGTCATACTGAACTACTGAAGTTATGAACTTATGATTAAGAATGATAGCTGAAGTAGTTCATGCATCACTCATTGTTTTGTTTTGTCTCTTTCACATGGGATAAAGGGGAGGACACTAAAACTCTTTTGTGAGGGTAGTGGGGAATATGTAGATTAAAAGCAACAATGGGTCTTTTGTAGCCCATGTCTTACATTAGCTAATGGCCTTTTTGATCGTGTCATGAACTCGTGATTATGAGAATGTGTATGATGACACTCCCCATTTGATTCACATAATCACATGGTGCATTTTTGATGAAGCAAAGCCCCGTCTACTGAGCACTTTTTTGATTATGAGAATCACATGGTGCATTTTTGATTCACCAGAATGTGGAAAGTAAAAAGAAAAAACAACCCGATTTGAGAAAATACTAGATGGTAATCGGTTTACCTCCTACTGAGCACTTAAAGTCGCATTAAAATATTAAAATGCCAAAAAATATTAGATGATAAAACAAAGTCCCATCTAAATGGGTTGGATCTGGGTGGAGACATGATAAACTGTCAACTGAAACCCATCAACCCGAACACAACATGGTTCCTATATGCTTTTTTCCAACTATATGAATCCTATGGCAATTGATGGTTCTTTGTCCTTTATATTTTTTGATTAAATGTGATTTTTCTACGGATTGTGAGCTTGTGAGTTATGACATACTGGTGATAGGCTCTTTCCTTTTGTTCTTGCTTCATTGGGCATTTAATTAAATTTCTTCATCTAACTTTTGGATATGAACATGTGTTTTTGAGATCATTCCACATGATTTGCGTGACAATCTTGTGGAATGTTTAAAAAAGATCAACTATTGGAGGTGATCTGTTTCTGTCTCATTTTCTTTTTCAGATATCCTATGATTTTGCAGTTTGTTTTGATAAGCAGTCTCCTATATGTAAAAAGATTAAATGTTTAATGGTATACGGGGAACACTGATATAAATAGAACTTATGTTATGCTATCCAACTGCTAAATATTCTAATGAGACATTTAATTAGTTCACTATTTTGTTCTCCCACTAAAGCATAATCAAATGCACAAATCTCCTCCAGAAATTTATGGATCAATAATTTCTGATTTTTGTCAGCAAAATGCATCTAATTTGGGGTCGTATATTTGTCAGTTGCTGCTAATACTCATGATGCCTTTTTTGACTCTTTCTACAGGCCTTCAACAAGAGTTCTTTAGAACAAGAAGTTGAAGATCAAAAATGCTCTATTATAATCATGTATAGTTTGTTAAATGTAATGATAGCATACAATATATTTATATTGTCCAAGTTCTCATGAGTGTAGTTGTAACTTTTCTACTAATTCAAACTGTTTCAATATGCCTATGTAATTGTAACTTTGGTCAACTAACATCCTGTTCTATTATCCTTTCTAGAAGCCATGTCTTGGTTCTACTTCAAAAAGAATTAACATTTTTTTATGGCATTTTTATTAGTCCTGCATATCACTCGAGAATATACATGTGAACCATTTTAATGTTTTGAACAGCCAAGGACCTCGTTTTGACATGGAATTCTACCAAAGGGGCCATGAAATCGTCAAAAGTATGTGTCTAAGTTTAAGCTTTTGACATTTCCTGCTACCTTGTATCTACAACTGGTCATCATTCAAGTATTCCATAATGTATGCTTCATTTATGTTGTTCCTTTGCTACATAATATTCTGTATTGTTTGATTTCCAAAAAATGTATCAACTTTCTTAAAAAAATATATCAACTTATTGGTTATTATTGTGTATCTGAATGTGCATAAGTTTCCATTTAAAGAACAACATCAATCAAACTTGTATACAATTATTGAGCCAAAAACAAAAAAATAAAAAAACTTATGTGAAGCAACAGTATCTTACATCATATATTTTAAATAATAAAAAACAAAAGAATGATCAAATAACTTGTATTCATACAAACTACCCCTAATAATACAAACAACAAAAGCCAGTGTAATCAACTTCATGTTTCTAACTGTTCTAAGCCTTATCTTCGTTTTATCTTATAAACCTCTAACTTGACCAAAAGAAATTGGTGTACACTTATCATTCAAGGAAGGCTAGTGCTACTAAGGAGAAAAATATGATCGACAAGGAGAAAAAGGCACGAGTAGCAGAGATGGTCTTTTTCTCGGGCGATGATCCTCCCTCTTCCGTTTCTACACGGTCTATAACAAATCAAATCAAACGTTTAACAATTTTATTATGATAATTTCTAAAAATGTATCAACTTTCTTAAAAAAATATATCAACTTATTGGTTATTATTGTGTATCTGAATGTGCATAAGTTTCCATTTAAAGAACAACATCAATCAAACTTGTATACAATTATTGAGCCAAAAACAAAAAAAAATAACAAAATAAATAAAAAAACTTATGTGAAGCAACAGTATCTTACATCATATATTTTAAATAATAAAAAACAAAAGAATGATCAAATAACTTGTATTCATACAAACTACCCCTAATAATACAAACAACAAAAGCCAGTGTAATCAACTTCATGTTTCTAACTGTTCTAAGCCTTATCTTCGTTTTATCTTATAAACCTCTAACTTGACCAAAAGAAATTGGTGTACACTTATCATTCAAGGAAGGCTAGTGCTACTAAGGAGAAAAATATGATCGACAAGGAGAAAAAGGCACGAGTAGCAGAGATGGTCTTTTTCTCGGGCGATGATCCTCCCTCTTCCGTTTCTACACGGTCTATAACAAATCAAATCAAACGTTTAACAATTTTATTATGATAATTTCTAACTTACATGTGTAAGTTATACTTACACATGTGTAAGTATACAACTTACAAATGGGTAAGGTATACAATTTAGCACTTATGAATAGTAACTTGATTTTGATGTCTAACTTACACATGTGTAAGTTATACAACTTGCGCATGTGTAAGTTATACAACTTGCCAGTTTCGAATAATCATTTGATTATGATATCTAACTTACACATGCATAAGTTATACAACTTACACATGTGTAAGGTGTACAACTTAACAATTCTGAATATTTATTTGATATTGATATCTAGCTTACACATGTGTAAGTCATATTATTTACACATGTGTAAGGTATAATATTCATGAATTACAACTTTATTTATAATATTAATAACAAAATAAATAAAAAAACTTATGTGAAGCAACAGTATCTTACATCATATATTTTAAATAATAAAAAACAAAAGAATGATCAAATAACTTGTATTCATACAAACTACCCCTAATAATACAAACAACAAAAGCCAGTGTAATCAACTTCATGTTTCTAACTGTTCTAAGCCTTATCTTCGTTTTATCTTATAAACCTCTAACTTGACCAAAAGAAATTGGTGTACACTTATCATTCAAGGAAGGCTAGTGCTACTAAGGAGAAAAATATGATCGACAAGGAGAAAAAGGCACGAGTAGCAGAGATGGTCTTTTTCTCGGGCGATGATCCTCCCTCTTCCGTTTCTACACGGTCTATAACAAATCAAATCAAACGTTTAACAATTTTATTATGATAATTTCTAAAAATGTATCAACTTTCTTAAAAAAATATATCAACTTATTGGTTATTATTGTGTATCTGAATGTGCATAAGTTTCCATTTAAAGAACAACATCAATCAAACTTGTATACAATTATTGAGCCAAAAACAAAAAAAATATCTGGTCCACATTGGTATGACCATAAAAATAAAACTATGAACATTATGTATACACAGATCATTGTAATAATTGTTAGTACATAGTTACCAAATATTTATGTACTAAGAACACAAAATGAAAGGAATATGCTAGTGTGAATCTCCTTTTTAAGAGTTCTTATCAACCTTTTCTATCTTCTCTTGTTCTGGTTCTAACAGTAAATCATGTAGACATTCTAGAGAAGTTTGATGTGATTCTTAGAATCTCGTGGCCGGTTCTAACCCGTATAGATTCTGTGTAAACTAGTGGGTCATTTTGCTATCAATCCTGAAGAAACCAATGCCTCCGTCTTGTATGCTGCACTCAATTGAACTTTTGGTAGCAACAGGTAGAAGATTGGGCAACTTACACATGTGTAACGTGTACAACTTACCAATTATAAATAATAATTTGTTATTGATATCTAACTTACACATGTGTAAGTAATACAACTTACACATGTGTAACGTGTACAACTTACCAATTATAAATAATAATTTGTTATTGATATCTAACTTACACATGTGTAAGTAATACAACTTACACATGTGTAACGTGTACAACTTACCAATTATAAATAATAATTTGTTATTGATATCTAACTTACACATGTGTAAGTAATACAACTTACACATGTGTAACGTGTACAACTTACCAATTATAAATAATAATTTGTTATTGATATCTAACTTACACATGTGTAAGTAATACAACTTACACATGTGTAACGTGTACAACTTACCAATTATAAATAATAATTTGTTATTGATATCTAACTTACACATGTGTAAGTAATACAACTTACACATGTGTAACGTGTACAACTTACCAATTATAAATAATAATTTGTTATTGATATCTAACTTACACATGTGTAAGTAATACAACTTACGAGTTATGAATAATTATTTGATTTTGATATCTAGGTTACACATGTGTAAGTTATACAGTACAACTTACAAGGTTTGAATAATCATTTGATTTTTATAAGTAACTTACACATGTGTAGGTTACATACATACTAAGTTACACATGCGTAAGTTATTCTACTTACACATGTGTAAGGTATAATATTCATGAATTATATCTTTATTTATAACATTAATAACAAAATAAAAAAAACTTATTTAAAACAACAATATCTTAAATCAAATGTTTTAAATTATAAAAGCAAAAAGAATGATCAATATATAAATTGTATCCTCGCCATTGATCTCAAGCTACCCGTAACAATACAACAACAAAACAATTGTAATCAAACTACATGCTTCTAACTTTTCTAAGTCTTATCTTTATTTTATCTTATAAACCTCAACTTGGCCAAAAGAAAGTTGTGTACACTTATCATTTGAGGAAAGTTAGCCCTACTAAGGAGGGAAAATATGATCGGCAAGGAGAAAAATACATGGTTAGCAAAGATGGTCTTTTTCTTGGGCCATGATCCTCCCCTTTTCCTATTCTGCACGGTCTATGACAAATAACTCAAACATTTAGCAACTTTATCATAATAATTTCTAAAAATGTATCAACGAAGCATCCGGTGTTGAAACATGACTTGAACACTTCAACTAAAGAAATGACTAAAATTAGGATGTTCGGCCTTTCCATCACCTTATGTGAATGGGTTCGGGAACACCTTCGTTCCGACAAAGTAACAATTTGTTATTGCACCAAGAGTAAAAAGAAGGCATGTGAAGAGGGTCCAAATTAAAGAAAGGATTTACCAACAGCATTAACAATTTTGACCAGTTTGTCAAAATCTCAAAAGCGTTATCATTACAAAAAAATGTATATTGACAGTTATATTGGATTCATTACAAATAAATTTATTTAATTTATTTTATGAGAAAGTCAATATTATAAAGCATTAGTGCACAACACGATCGCTATGAAAACTGTACTATTTCAATAGCAATATAGGTAAATGATTTAGGAGGCTGAAACATTAATAATGTATTCCATATTCAAATTTGATATTGGATGGGTTGGCTGCAAAGTTTGATATTGGATGGGGAGGCTGAAACCTTGTGGACAGTGGCATACAGAGCAACTTTGATATTGGATGGGTTGGCTGCAAAGTTTAAAAGATCAACAGCACTATGTCTGTGACCAGAGCTGTTAAAGGTGGCTCAAATTTGATATTGGATGGGTGAGGCTGCAAAGTTTGATATTGGATGGGTGGCTGAAAGTTTGATATTGGATGGGTGGCTGAAAGTTTGATATTGGATGGGTGGCTGAAAGTTTGATATTGGATGGGTGGCTGCAAAGTTTGATATTGGATGGGTGGCTGAAAGTTTGATATTGGATGGGTGGCTGAAAGTTTGATATTGGATGGGTGGCTGAAAGTTTGATATTGGATGGGTGGCTGAAAGTTTGATATTGGATGGGTGGCTGCAAAGTTTGATATTGGATGGGTGGCTGAAAGTTTGATATTGGATGGGTGGCTGAAAGTTTGATATTGGATGGGTGGCTGAAAGTTTGATATTGGATGGGTGGCTGAAAGTTTGATATTGGATGGGTGGCTGCAAAGTTTGATATTGGATGGGTGGCTGAAAGTTTGATATTGGATGGGTGGCTGAAAGTTTGATATTGGATGGGTGGCTGAAAGTTTGATATTGGATGGGTGGCTGAAAGTTTGATATTGGATGGGTGGCTGCAAAGTTTGATATTGGATGGGTGGCTGAAAGTTTGATATTGGATGGGTGGCTGAAAGTTTGATATTGGATGGGTGGCTGAAAGTTTGATATTGGATGGGTGGCTGAAAGTTTGATATTGGATGGGTGGCTGCAAAGTTTGATATTGGATGGGTGGCTGAAAGTTTGATATTGGATGGGTGGCTGAAAGTTTGATATTGGATGGGTGGCTGAAAGTTTGATATTGGATGGGTGGCTGAAAGTTTGATATTGGATGGGTGGCTGAAAGTTTGATATTGGATGGGTGGCTGAAAGTTTGATATTGGATGGGTGGCTGAAATGATTTAGGAGGCTGAAACATTAATAATGTATTCCATATTCAAATTTGATATTGGATGGGTTGGCTGCAAAGTTTGATATTGGATGGGGAGGCTGAAACCTTGTGGACAGTGGCATACAGAGCAACTTTGATATTGGATGGGTTGGCTGCAAAGTTTAAAAGATCAACAGCACTACGTCAAATAGTGGATGCTGAGCTGTTAATATGGTGCTCAAATTTGATATTGGATGGGTTGAGGCTGCAAAGTTTGATATTGGATGGGTGAGGCTGAAACTTTGATATTGGATGGGTGGCTGCAAAGTTTGATATTGGATGGGTGGCTGAAAGTTTGATATTGGATGGGTGGCTGAAAGTTTGATATTGGATGGGTGGCTGAAAGTTTGATATTGGATGGGTGGCTGAAAGTTTGATATTGGATGGGTGGCTGCAAAGTTTGATATTGGATGGGTGGCTGAAAGTTTGATATTGGATGGGTGGCTGAAAGTTTGATATTGGATGGGTGGCTGAAAGTTTGATATTGGATGGGTGGCTGAAAGTTTGATATTGGATGGGTGGCTGCAAAGTTTGATATTGGATGGGTGGCTGAAAGTTTGATATTGGATGGGTGGCTGAAAGTTTGATATTGGATGGGTGGCTGAAAGTTTGATATTGGATGGGTGGCTGAAAGTTTGATATTGGATGGGTGGCTGAAAGTTTGATATTGGATGGGTGGCTGAAAGTTTGATATTGGATGGGTGGCTGAAAGTTGATTTAGGAGGCTGAAACATTAATAATGTATTCCATATTCAAATTTGATATTGGATGGGTTGGCTGCAAAGTTTGATATTGGATGGGGAGGGAATATGCTTTGAGAGTATGCATATGCTTTCACCGTAAAAATGGCATGATGAGTGGGCGGGGTAGGTTGGATTATCAATGAAAAGAGGTCATCTTTTGACATGTAATACTGGTTGAAAGGAGCCGATCAGGTAAGTTTGACTCAAAATAGTTTTGCACATTTTTATTTTGTTATTATTTGTTATAAATAAATATGTAATTCACGAATATTATACCTTACACATGTGTAAGTAGTACAACTTACACATGTGTAAGTTACGTATCAAAATCAAATGATTATTCAGAATGGTAAGTTGTATAACTTACACAGTAACTTACACATGTGTAAGATAGTATAACTTACACAGTAACTTACACATGTGTAAGATATTAAAATCAAATGATTATTGAGAACTGTAAGTTGTATATCTTACACATGTGTAAGTTGGATACTTACATATGTGTAAGTATAATCTTACACATGTGTAAGTATAATCTACACATGTGTAAGTTACGTATCAAAATCAAATGATTATTGAGAACTAAGTTGTATACCTTACACATGTGTAAGTAGTACAACTTACACATGTGTAAGTTACAACTTACACATGTGTAAGATATTAAAATCAAATGATTATTGAGAACTGTAAGTTGTATAACTTAACAGTAACTTACACATGTGTAAGTTATACTTACACATGTGTAAGTTGGATACATGTGTAAGATACTTACATATGTGTAAGTATAATCTACACATGTGTAAGTTACAACTTACACATGTGTAAGTTACGTATCAAAATCAAATGATTATTCAGAATGGTAAGTTGTATAACTTACACAGTAACTTACACATGTGTAAGATATTAAAATACATGTGTAAGATATTAAAATCAAATGATTATTCAGAATGTAAGTTGTATAACTTACACAGTAACTTACACATGTGTAAATTATAACTTACACATGTGTAAGTTGGATACTTACATATGTGTAAGTATAATCTACACATGTGTAAGTTACAACTTACACATGTGTAAGTTACGTATCAAAATCAAATGATTATTCAGAATGGTAAGTTGTATAACTTACACAGTAACTTACACATGTGTAAGATATTAAAATCAAATGATTATTGAGAACTTAAGTTGTATATCTTACACATGTGTAAGTTGGATACTTACACATGTGTAAGTTGGATACTTACATATGTGTAAGTATAATCTACACATGTGTAAGTTAACTTACATATGTGTAAGTATAATCTACACATGTGTAAGTTACAACTTACACATGTGTAAGTTACGTATCAAAATCAAATGATTATTCAGAATGGTAAGTTGTATAACTTACACAGTAACTTAAACTTACACATGTGTAAGATATTAAAATCAAATGATTATTGAGAACTGTAAGTTGTATATCTTACACATGTGTAAGTTGGATACTTACATATGTGTAAGTATTACATATGTGTAAGTATAATCTACACATGTGTAAGTTACAACTTACACATGTGTAAGTTACGTATCAAAATCAAATGATTATTCAGAATGGTAAGTTGTATACTTACACATGTGTAAGTTAGTATCAAAATCAAATGATTATTGAGAACTGTAAGTTGTATATCTTATGTATATCTTACACATGTGTAAGTTGGATACTTACATATGTGTAAGTATAATCTACACATGTGTAAGTTACAACTTACACATGTGTAAGTTACGTATCAAAATCAAATGATTATTCAGAATGGTAAGTTGTATAACTTACACATGTGTAAGATATTAAAATCAAATGATTATTGAGAACTTAAGTTGTATAACTTACACAGTAACTTACACATGTGTAAGTTACAACTTACACATGTGTAAGTTAGATATCAAGACAAATGATTATTCAGAACAGGTACTTACACATGTGTAAGTATAACTTACACATGTGTAAGTTATAAATCAAAAGCAGATGAATTGGTTTAAACATATGTAAGTTAAATCTCTAAAGCAAATGAATTGGTTTACACATGTGAAATTAATTGATTTGTACAGGTTTAAGATTTAGGGTTTTGTAGTAAGCTATCTATGTCTCGACACAATAATTTCTAAATTTTTTTCTAAAACCATAAAAATGAACCTCAATCTATTAGGAATAGATTTTATGTTGTATGAATTTTAAATAATATAAGACTTTGTTATTTTGAAATCATAAAGTTTTGGACATTAAACATATGATAGCAAACGAAAACCGACTTTAGAACTGTCACTTGAGATTCTAAAAGTTAATTAGCTTATACATAAAGAATATGTGGGTAAATATATAAAAAGGCTAATAATGTATCAAATTTTCATAAAAATGTATCAGGATGTTTATACACATTATTTTTCTATTAACAACCTTGAAAACCAATACTAACTAGATCAATACCCGGTCGTTGACCGGGTCTTGAATCATGGCATTCGATTACACGTAGCCTTTGCATGTACTGCTCCTTCATTCATAATCTTGCGCATCATCTGCTCGTGATAACATCTCGATAACCTGTTCCAAGAATTAAACCTCGGCCTGTTCTTTTCTGTTTTTTGCCTCTTATGTCATACATTATGTACATTAACCTAGAAGGCTAGAATAGATGCATCTTTAAAAAAGTGGCAAGGGGCAAGACAGGATACATAACAGATTTGGATAAATACCATATCATTTCTTGTACATTCCAAAACAATCCAGGTCCTGTCAGGTTCCAAACACTCTTTTTTCCCAATATAAACAATAGTTCAATAATTAGTGCATTGATAATGATTACCAGGTTGTGGGTTCAAGTCTGATTTTGGACAAATGATAAGAATCTGTGGATGTGTGTGGTTATCAGCCAAGAGGTTGTGGCTTCAACGCTAAGCAACTTTTAATCTTGATTCATTTTTAGTAATCTTTTTTAATTCTAACTGTTTGACATATTAAAGATGATGTTTTGGCAAATATACGAGAATGACTGCAGAAAGACTTTTTCATTGATTAGCGAACTACAATCAACTTACACGCATAAATTTGATCTTAGGAAAAAACTCGGCAGCAGCTTCCTCCAATACTTTGTCAAGTTGTTTGGTGTAGTTACTCCTGCAACAAAAACAACCCCGCCAAACCATGTATTTATTGCAAGCAATATATGAAAATAACAAATAGCAAAGATACTAGAGGTGGCAAAACAAGGGAGTGGGAAACAAGTAAAAACAGGGTTTTTTTTCTTCTTCAGAACAACACATTTCAGACAGCAACTCCACTTCACCTTACAACAAGGGCCACTACAGGGTAGACACGAGTGTCTTAATCGTGCAAGGAAGGTATCCTACGAAAAACCCCACAAAGACCCAACTGAGAATTGAACCTCCCCCTGTGGGTAAAACCCTATGACTCCACCGGTTGAACTGGCTTCATAGTCAGTCGGCTAAAATAGGTAACTTTAGTATCTCTATAGTATAAATTTTCGCATAACATGGCTTGGGGGGGATTTAATGCATTTCAAATGCATTTTGGGGGAATTTTGACCCGACCCATACGGCCATACCCATTTGCCCATCTAAAAATGGAGGATGTAAGAAAGGAAAAAAGATTACTTGATGTTAAATGCGACGATGACAGGGTGACCTTGATGTAGAAGATGAACAAATTCACATTCAGAAGTAAAATGGATAACTCTCGAAGGGCAAGATCCTTTGGATATCCAGTATAATACTTGCAGGTTGACCGAAGATTCATCATCATATTACTGAAAAACAACTGCTCCTCCATCTACTGCTGATAAAAATCAGAAAGAAATTAAACACAACAAGTGATGATCAGACTTTCATAAAATCATATCAAATTTCGAAAAAATCTGAACATAATACAAAAAAAGCCAGTAATTATACAACTAGATGCCCTCTTATGTCTATCTTATCGCGTTTTCGAATAACATGATTCAAGATTTTATATGCAATAAACACACTTAAGAAGACATTTGACCTTTCTGACCCGCTTCATTTCCCACTCTCTTTTGAAATTACCAGTTGGAAACAAAAAATAACCCGAAATGACGCTTTCATACGTAAACGGGAGTGAAATTGCCACATCGAAAAAAGAGAAATACATGACCCCAAGCTGATTCA
This sequence comes from Erigeron breviscapus, assembly GCA_034093135.1. NCBI lineage: Eukaryota > Viridiplantae > Streptophyta > Magnoliopsida > Asterales > Asteraceae > Erigeron > Erigeron breviscapus. The sequence continues at coordinate 69,011,212 of CM067168.1, forward strand.
TCGACCATGTATGCTGATACATTTACACACACAAAGAGATTTTTCCAATACATTCGTTTTTAACCAACTGCCAACATTTACTGTCAAAGAGAGCTATATAACAAAGAGCATTCATGACTAACTTGCAAAGCGTATTCCTTCATGATAGATTCCAGAGGTGTATTTTGCACAGCTAGTATAGTATAAACAGAGTAAGAAAGAGAAAGAGGCCACCTTTGTAACAAACGCCTGTTCAGTTCAGGAAATGTTTCCATGATTGCAGACCGCATGGCAATTACTCGAGCTTCCTTACGGTCAATTCCTTGTTCAATCAACACGAGGGAAACAATATCAGTACACTTATTTCCAAATGCTCCCCATTTAATATTTAAACATATTCTTAATGATGCTTATTTATTCGATACGAGTATATTACATTAAATGGGTTTGGAGAATCAATTAAGAAACAATGAGAACATCATTTTATTCCAAGCACATGAATACTATATTCCTTAGGTCCTGGAGGAATAGAGAAGATGAACTCACTATGAGCTTCGAGCAATGCAGTGCAGCAGGATGCAGGAACAGGGGATGAGGGTAGCTCTCGAAGGCCATGCTGCAGATGACACAGCGTATGTAAATGTCTACTAGAGCAAGAAACAATACCCAATATATAAAACTTAATCTTCTTCAGTTAAATTTTCCAAAAATCTTTAGTTATTGTCATCATTTACATTGATCTTGATTTAAATCAGGTATGCACCTTGACACAGTCATCGACTACATGAGCATCCTCATCAGAACCAAATTCCGTTTTTCCTGGAACAAATATGGACAAAAGTTAGTATTATTGCTGCTTGATTGTTGAACGTGATTGCAGTAAAAACAGGAGAGCACAACAAATGCAAAGACAAAATTCTGCATGAACGTAAAAAGAGAGGCATCAAATCATAGCAAAATGGTGGAACTGGATATATTCAACCCATTTCCTTATCAGCTAATTTGATTTATCGATAAAGTGTTGTAACAGGTTTTGTGCAAATAACTTAGCCTTTTGGATATATTCAACCCATTTCCTTATCAGCTAATTTGATTTATCGATTACCTTATCATTCAAGTAGACTGCTATTTCTACAGCTTCTTGCGGGCCGCTCGTCCATTCAAGAGTCTTTTTTGCCCTGTACATTCTGTTATCACCTTTTGTGCATTAGAGACAAAATTAAGCTAAATTTATAAGAAGCAATA
>CM067168.1:69017435-69037649 GCA_034093135.1 Erigeron breviscapus
TTTTTATCTTTTTTTCTCCATCCTTTTTATCTTTTTGTTTAATTTTTGTTTTTTTTTTTTTTTTTTTTTTTTTTTTTTTTTTTTTTTTTTTTTTTTTTTTTTTTTTTTTTTTTTTTTTTTTTTTTTTTTTTTTTTTTTTTTTTTTTTTTTTTTTTTTTTTTTTTTTTTTTTTTTTTTTTTTTTTTTTTTTCGAGTTTCTTATACGCTTTCATTTGTTTGTTTTTTTCAAAGTTTTACACGTTATCACAATTCATATATAATATACGTTAATTACTTAAATGGTATATTTGCGCGATATTGCTAGTTTGATACATATATATATATATATATATATATATATATATATATATATATATATATATATATATATATATATATATATATATATATATATATATATATATATATATATATATATATATATATTTTACTATAATATACTATATATATATAGTTTCTTATACGCTTTCATTTGTTTGTTTTTTTCAAAGTTTTACACGTTATCACAATTCATATATAATATACGTAATGTCTCCCGGGGTCAAATGCATTAGTATATGCTTTGTAAGTGGTCGTAATTTGGAAGCGGGTATAATAAGACTTCAATTAAAAGGTTCAATTTCAAGTTTCTTATACGCTTTCATTTGTTTTTTTTGTTTTTTCCAAAGTTTTACACGTTATCACAATTCATATATAATAGAGTTAATTACTTAAATGGTACCTAACGTTTGCGCGATATTGCTAGTTTGATACATTTTCTTTCGAAATTACGCGGATCATACCTAACGTTTCCAAAACTCCACTCGGACCATACTGGAACCAAACGTCGTTTGATGGCCGTTGAAAACCCCCCCACGGGACTTGCACGTGAGGGGTAAAAATGTAATATCGCGTTTCTTAATTACTTAAATGGTACCCAACGTTTGCACGATATTGCTGGTTTCATACCTAATGTTTAGTTATTATTTATTATTATTTTTTTTGTATTTTTTTTGAAAGGTGAATTTCGCTTGAAACTTCGTGTTGCGATAGGTCTAACATATGTTGTCTTTTTTTTTCCTAACGATAACGTATGCTAGATCTCCTGCTGTCGAATCGCGACACGAAGCTTAAAGCAATGTTTTAAATACCGGTAAATATCGGCTGGTATTTCTGGTATTCCTGGTATTTTCCGGTATTACCGTTTCGGTATTTCTGATATTTTCAAAAAAGAAAATTTGAAATTTATTTAAAATTATTTTTTCGTAATGTCTCCCGGGGCAACGCCCGGGTGACAATTCTCGTTGGGTGTATTTTGTCAACAGTTTTACCCATGTGAGATGTTAGCCTAGTTATATAATATTGCACAACAGGAGATCTTTTGCGTGTAAGCAAACGTGATCACAGCAAGACCCCTGCACCACTGACGCTCATAAGCTATTTGTATTGATTATAGTAGTTTATCTTATCAAAGGAGCGGGATAGCAGAGTGGAAGTGGAAATGTTTCTTAAACAGTATTTTAAAATAGTATGTATTTTCAAATGTTTTTTCAATAAATAAACCATTTGGATGGACATAAATAGAAGTTTAAAATGATATTAAAATAGTGACTGCGTTTTGAAAAGGATATCACGCATGTAATCGATCGGGTTATATGGATTTCAGGGTCGGGTTATTCGATTTGAGCCATACAAAATATGACCCATTAACTGAACCTAATAAGATTTGGGTTTCGGATTAAATGGTTTGAGTTGGGTTTTGGATTAAACCCGAATTAACTATTAAAAAAGGTTTTGAAACAACTATTACAAAAACTTCCGATATACAAAGTGGGTTAGTTGGTTACAGTATTTAGTTATATAACATTTCAATATGAGTTTTAAATACATCATAATATGAATAAGATTATGCATGATCAAAATATTAAAAAAAAAGAAGTGTGCATCCTCTAGTATTGAGTACTGGAATAGCATTTGTTTAGGTCGGGTTTCGGGTTAGATGGTTCGGCTTGGGTTTTGGGTTAAACGCGAATTAACTATTTAAAAAGGTTTTGAAACAACTACTTGTAAGTCTCAAATTATGGTACCTCCGAAAACACAAACAGGGTGATGATATCAAGGATTCCTATAAGAATGGTCCTGCAGTTCACAAGAATCCAGTGAATGGTGAAATTCTTCCAAAAGAAAGTTGGAACACTGCTCAAAAGGATCGTTCTTTTGCAGACAAACTCTCAAGATCCTTTCTTTATTAAGCCCTTCCTGATGATATCTACTGTAATGTTGATTCCTATGAGACAGGAAAGGAGATTTGGGATGAAGTTGAAAGACAAATGGAAGGTTTAGATGTGTCTTCAACCATAAGAATGTCTAATGTTTTTCACTTGTATGAGACCTTTAAGCAACAAAAGGGTGAATCTTTGCTTGAGGTGTACACAAGGTTTTGTAATGTGATTAATGAGTTGAGAAAAAATGATATCAAGAAGACCAACATGGAATTGAATATCAAGGTTCTCAAGAATCTTGAAGATGAATGACAGATCTATGGTACTCAAATCAATCAACATCAGAACTTGGAGAAGCTGACTATTCATACACTCTATGTGTCCCTGAAACTGAATGTTGATGCTGTTTTGAAGGCACAAAGAATCAAAGAAGAAGTTGTTACTTCTGATCCCCTGGATTTAGTTGCAGAAAGGAAGACTTCTAGATCTTCAAAGAAGAATGTGGTTGAAGTGTTTTCTGATTCTGATTTAAGTGAATTAATTAAGACCGAAATGGATGAACAGGATTTGGAGATGTACAAGGCTCTAGCTTATTTCACTAAGTCTTTAAAGAAGAAATTTTTCAAAAATAAGCCAACCAACAATCAACTTAGGACTTCATCGGTTTCATCTTATGCTAAGAATGCACAAGTTCCTAAGTTTGAGAACAAGAATGAGAATGTTAGTGGGGAAAAGAAGTTTGAGAAGAAAGTCTTGGAAAAGAATAATGATGACAAGAAGTGTTATAATTGTGGGACTCCTGGTCACTTTGCCATTGATTGTAGGAAACCTCGTAAGAAGAACTCCGAGTACTATAAGTACAAGCTCATGCTATCCAAACAACAAGAAGGAGGAATTGCTCTTCTTGCAGAGGATGACATATGGCTACACCTCACTGATGATGAGACTGAGGAGCTTTCAGCAAATGTGTGCTTCATGACTAAGATTAAGAGGTCAAAGGAGTTAGACGAAGGTTCTTCCTCAGAGGATGATGATGAGGTAATTAAAATTCCTCGTCGTGACCTTAAATACCATGAAAGTAGATGGAATGAAGCTTTAAAGTCCAATATCACTTTGAAAAAACAAGTTACAAAATTAACAAAATATTTGAATGTGAAAGAAAATGTTTTACATGAGTGTCATGTCCAATATGACTCACTTCAAAAGGATTTTGAAGAACTTAAAACAAACAAAGTTTCAGCTCCATTTACTTTAGCCACTGAGTTGCATCTTCAAAAACAAGAACTTGAGACCAAAGTTTTTGAATTGAACAAGACCATCAAAGAGGTGCAACTTGAAAAGACCAATGAGATGCTTAGAGCAAACGCTTTGTCGGATGATCTAGTTGCTTTAAAACTGAAATTGGAAGAATCCACTCCTGACTTGAAAGAATTTGAAGACAAAATTTTTGATTTAAATTATGCTTGTTGTATCAAAGATTCTTATAATCAACAACTTGATAAGAAAAATGATGAGCTTAAGGAAGAAATCAAATTTTATCAAGAAAAGTTGTATAAGATCAATCGAACATATCAAACAATCTTTTTAAACAGACCAAGAAGTTTTGAAACTGAGTTTACTCAAGGGTTGGGTTATGTGAATCCGAAGTATTTGCTCAAAGCACAAAAAGAGATTCCAACTTTGTTTGATGCAAATCTTATGCAATATGGCATGACCACCCAATTTGTTAGACCAAGTGACAGTGATTTTGAAGCTGATGATTATCTAGAAAGAAATCCAAAATTCTATTTCAACAATGAACTAATCAATGGGACATATGATTTCTTAAATCTTCCTCCTGTTCGAAATAGAAAACCTCACTCAGTGGAAATTGTTGAAATAGATGAATGTTTTACTAAAAAACCACTTGTTGTTTCTTCAGATGAGTCTGATTCAGAAGAAGAAATTCCATTTCCAAAACCTGCACTTGTAAGACCTTATGTTCCACAAAGTGTTTTGGAAAAACAAATTAAAGATTTGAAAAGAATCTTGAAGAAAAACAACAACTCATAGATGATTTGATGTCTCAAAATCATTGTTCTGTCTCTCTTGACCCACTCAAAGTTGTTGTTGAAGTTTGTACTCAAACTGATTGTCTTACATTGGTTGATTCTTCTGTACAAACTGAATGTGATGTGGTTAAGACCAATGAGACCTCCACTCAGACTAACCCTGAATTTGTATGTGAAGTTGTGAATGTTTCTGTACAAACTGAGTGTGATGAGGAAGAATTTTTTTAATGTGATGAGACAGAATTTGGTAGTGAAGTTGAGTTTGATAAGACTTGTCATGACTTCCAAACTTACTTGAATGAATTTGATGCATTAAAACGAGATTTGGAAAGTCAAAAGAGTGTTAAATTGAAAATCTTTGATGAACTTCACAAAGCTCGAAAAGAATTTCTAACAAAATCAACTCTTTTTGTGAGCAAAGAAAGATTTACTAAAATCATCAACGAGTTGATGATTACAAATGAACATCTTCAATCTCTTTTAAAAGAAAATAATGCATCAAAATCATTCAAGGAAAGTTCTTGTCCCATCAAGCCGAAGGAACCAAGTGTGAATTTGGAGTTCAAACCAAAGGTTAAATATGTCAAAAAGGATTTGTCACAACTTCCTAATTTTGACAACTTTTTAGAAGAAGATCATAAATTTGATCCTGAATTTGAAAAATTCTTTGTGAAAAAGGAAGTCAAATCTGATTTTTCATCAAACAAGACTCCAAAAACACATTTACCAAAGACTCCCTCCAAAAGACCAAAGAATTCTTGTGTGAATAATAATTCTAAAGGACATGACTCTTCTCAAAGACCCAAGATGACTAAGGTTAAGTCTGAACCTAAATCTCCCCAAGAAGTCAAGACTCCAGTAGTTCAAAAGTATGTTAAGAAAGAGTCGTTGTCCTCAGGTAACAAACAACCTAAGCCTAATAGGTATTCTAGTTTTCCTAGGCAATCTCCAATAACTTCTAAGAGCACTTTGAAGGTAGTTAGAGATGCTTCTTTAGGAACTACTAAATACAAAGATCAATATGGTTGGTTGTCACCTAATAACATCAAGAAAACCCCAATGACCAAAGAAACCATCAAGAAGAAACCTGTAGAGAACATGCATAAGAAATCAACTTCTAACTCTCAAAATGTTCATGTTTCAGGTAACCAGTGCTTAACTAGTAGCGGTAAATGGCTCCCTAAAGATAGATACTTACATGCTTCTAGGAAAGTCAAGCTTGATGGATTTTATACTTCTGTGAAACAAGTGTGGATAGTTCGTAGACCAAGTGCTCTAGATAATTCTAATGCAACTAGGACTAGTCCATCTTGTACTCATACTTGTGTTTAGTCTGTTTGAAACAAATGCTTGTAATTCATATTTCTTTTTGAACCAGTATGTGTGTTTGTTTGTTTCAATAATAAAATGTTTGTTTGCGTGCTAAATTGTTTCTTTACTTAGTTTATTCTTTTATGCCTAGTTTTAATGTGTGCTTGCATGTTGAACATCTAACCTACAAGGACCCAGTTTATGTGGGTACCAAAAACATATTACACGTTCTTGCAGGAATATCTTATTTGTGTTTGGTATGTTGATTCGGGATGCTCTAGACACATGACTGGCAACAAATCGTTGCTCAAGAACTTTGTTGAAAGATTCATGGGAACAGTAAGATTTGGAAATGATCATATTGCTCCTATTCTTGGATATGGTGACATTGTTCAAAATGGGATAACCATTAAACGAGTCTCCTATGTTGAAGGATTAAGTCATAATCTTTTCAGTGTCGGCCAATTTTGTGACAATGATCTTCAAATGTTTTTCCGAAGATATGAATGCAAAGTTTAAACTGAAGAGGGTGTTGACATTATTACCGGTTCAAGAGATAATAATTTGTTTACCATTGATCTCAATAATATTCTAACCCCTTCTTCGGAAATTTGTCTTCTATCAAAAGCCTCGGCTCAGAATTCTTGGTTATGGCATCGCCGTCTTTCTCATCTTAATTTTCAAACAATCAATGCTCTTGTTGATAGACAACTTGTTGACGGTCTTCCTGATTTCAAATATGAAAGTGAGCATGTTTGTCCTGCTTGTGCAATTGGAAAGATGAAGAAAGCTTCACACAAACCGAAGAAGCATCTTAATACCGAAGGTCCATTACATCTTCTTCATATGGATTTGTGTGGTCCGATGCGAGTTCAAAGTATCCATGGAAATCGATACATTCTTGTGATTGTTGATGATTATTCTCGTTATACTTGGGTATTCTTTCTGCATGCTAAAAGTGATGCTCCGAATGTGATTATCGATTTCATCAAAAAGACCCAAGTAGATCTTTGAACATCAGTTCGAATTGTTCGCTCCGAAAATGGTACAGAATTCAAGAACACCACAACAAAATGGAGTTGTTGAAAGGCGAAATCGTACTCTTGTTGAAGTAGCTCGTACTATGCTTGCCTATTCCAAGTTGCCTCCATTTCTGTGGGGTGAAGCTGTAGCAACTGCTTGCTTTACACAGAATAGATCTATCATCAACAAGAGATTCGATAAAACTCCATATGAGGTGATCAACAAGAGAAAGCCTAATGTGAACTTTCTACACATATTTGGATGTATTTGTTATGTTCTAAATGATCGTGACAATTTGGGCAAGTTTGAACCAAAGGGTGATGAGGCATATTTCATCGGTTATTCAAGAGAATCGATTGCATATCGTGTTTATTCAAGAGAGTATGAATGTTAGATTTGATGAACTCTCAGGGATGGTTCTTGAACAACACAGTTCAAGACCCGAACTTCAAAGTCCACAAGCTTCCGCAACAAAGAAAGATTCAATCATCAAACCTTCATTTCCTACTCCAACAACTGAAGACCTTGATATGTTGTTTGAACACTTCTATCATGATCATTCCAATGTTTCTGTACCTGGATTGGATGAAACTGAAGCTTCAAGTTCCAATGATACTGAACCAGAGAATTCGACTTCAGTTCAACATAGTTCTTCATCATCTCCCGATGATACTTCTCCATCACAATCATCAGACGCTTCTTCGTCTTCGTCTGATTCACCTTCTCCTACTGATAATTATGCTCCGCAAGTTCAACCTCAACATATTACTCTAGTGACAAACCCGAGCACCAATCCTGAAGTGTATGATGTTGATACCTTTGCTGAGCCCATGATGGGTTGCGTTTCTTAGTGTTTAAATTTATAAAAATGTTGTACAAGTAATTATCTCAAAACACAAACACACACCTTAACGGACAGGGGACCCGATCAGATGTAGTATAGTTTAGTGATTAGAACAGGATCGTTCGCAGGGACGCGTTGCTTTTACCTAATCTAGTAATACGTGTAATTATAGCGGTTGGGGGTTGTCACGATTTCCTATTAAACTAATTAAAATACTTAAAAGTAAATAGAAGCCGCAACTGCTTGTTCAGCGAGAGGCTTAGTCTGAAAATAAGTTGAAAAAGCAAATAACAGTAATTAAATTAAAATACTTGTTTGGCATCTCAGATCTCATGGTACGGCCAAATATCATTCTACCTTTGCTACACTGTTGGAAACTTAATCACGGCTTAGATTCTCGTTAGATTCACTTTGCCTAAGTAACTAATGTTGTCCCTAGACTCACACTACTCTATAAACAAATTCTCGTTAGATTCATTGTTTAAGCATTAATGACCTAAAGTTTGTGTTACTAATTCATCTTTAATTTACCTGGCTCTTAAGCCATGGCCAGATAGTAATTCTCTCCGGTGACCACATTGCTCGTTTCGAAGTCACTGGATCGCGTCTGACATTGTTAAGCATCATGTTCTATTCATCCTAATTACTATGGTTCTGGATCCCTCGGTTACAAGTGAATCACCTTTTACATCTAGTTAAAGACCGACTAGTGTTTTCCATCCTTATGTAATAGATAAACGTCTACATGATCACATCGATCCAAACAAGTATTCAGCCTACTAGCCTACCTTTATTAAAGGAATAACAAAGTCTGAAAAGATGAAAAACATTGTTTACCAACTGAAAGTAAAACAAAAGAGTAGATCTAGGTTGAGGATGAAGATCAGAAGGCGTTAGAAGCTCCAAAACCTCCTTGGGATCTGCAAAGTCGACCTAGGGTTTGATGTGGGCGGCTAGGGCGGCTGAATCGGCTCTCTCTTAGGGTTTTGAGGGCTGCTTTGGCTTAAATAGTGATTTAGGTCAGTTGTTGAACTGGGCCGCCCAGCGGCGCTGGTTGGGATCCAGCGGTGCTGGGCATGGGCCAGCGGCGCTGGCAGCTCCTGCTGCTTCTCGTATCACTTCGTTCGGCTCCCGAATCACCTCCTTGTGTCTTGTAACTTCACAGGCCTTCATCTTGAGTCACTTGATGCCGTTTACCCTCACTCGTATCTTCCGTGAACCTGCGTAAACATAGAATCTATTAAGTATCGATAGTTCTGGAATATTAACTCATTTAAGACATAGAAATGAGGCCTTTCGATAGGGGTTTTTATCACAAAATAGACGCTCATCATATACCCCCACACTTAAGTCTTTGCTTGTCCTCAAACAAATAGTCCAAGAAAATAAAACAATGATGAGCGGACTACTTAAGTGTTCAAGTTATTCTACTTTATTAAAAACATTTGAAAGATTAGTCATGGAAAATGATTTGAGAAAGCTTTAGACAAAATCAGTAAGCTATAGCTAGAGGCAAGATAATCAGTCAATCAAAACTAAAAGTCAACCTTATATTTGTGTTAATACCTCTAAAACCGTTCTATAATTCCACATGTCCCACAGCTCAATCTTACTTCCCTCTGCTGACTAGTTAAGCACTTAATTAAGGTTTGTATAGCAATCAGATCTACTAGCTACTAGCAAGGCATTCACATTTCATCGTTTGTGTACTTGTGAGTCACTACTTAGACATACTCTCACACTACAGTCATGCTTACTAGCTAAATACTAAAGCAGTTATACGATATTATCATCTTTAATAGTTGAGACAGCGGTGACAGGTCGGTGCTTCCCCACGCGCAAAGCGACATAACTCAACTAATGGTTAGAGTTTATACCTTACATCAAGACAACGGTGACAGGTCGGTGGTTCCCCACGCGCAAAGCGACATAACTTGATGCGTATAGATTTTACTCGTTATTAGTTCTTTGAACTCTTTTTATTTAATCTACTAATTGTATTTTCTTAAGATTACTACATTATTCATGCAACAGACATTATCAGAGAAGCCAGATGACTCATACACTTACTCCGCATGCAACTAGTTCACAATCAATAGTGTAAGAATTAAGGCGAACCATACGTCTAAACTAGTTCCTACACAAGCACGTATATAATTAAGTCCAATTAATACACCTATACTAATGACTAGATAGCTCTAATTGCTAGGCATATTAAAGTCCGGTTAAATGTGCTATGGCAAACATAATCGCATTCAGTTTCAGTCTAAGCTCTAATCCAGTTGGAAAAATGAACAGCCACAAATCTATAGTTAAACTAACAGTCCTAACTAACCGTTCATCTACCAAAGCTAATATTGCTTAGTTATCGTCATCTTTTGTCTACTTGCAAAGCTTATATTCTCAAAATGATTTTCAGACACAAGAAAAATTTTAAATTTGCATGAATTAAGTAGTAGAAAACTTATGATTATTCAAGCAATTAAACCACGGGTTTTTCCTATTCTATCCCCCCACACTTAAGTTATACAACGTCCTCGTTGTACTAGACATCACATAATAAAAGAGTAATAGGAAAAACACGATAAAGATAAAGGATTAACGAAACTTCCCGGGCTTATATTGCATGAGTGTTGTTGAAGATTGTATTTGTGGAGCGACTTGAATGTTGAAGATCTTCAAAGATTTGAGTTGGCTCCATTTGATAGCGATCTATTGATGCTTCTCCACCTTCTTTTCTTTTTGGTATTTTCTGATTTTTTGATTTTTTTTGGATTTTTGGGTTTTTCTGATTTTTTTAGATTTTTCGCGATCTGGTGTGCAGAATGGAATCAGGAGCGGCGTTGGCTAGCTGTGAGCGGCGCTGGACGATCTTGAGCGGCGCTGGTAAGCAGTGAGCGGCGCTGGATCTGCACAGGTGCAGGTCCATCGGCGCTGGAAGAGGCTGAGCGGCGCTGGGAAGCCCCGGTGGCTTTCCCAGCGGCGCTGGAAGTCTTCTAGCGGCGCTTTGAGTTCCTGTACATGCTTCAACGTCTGATTTTCCTTCACGATTTGCTTACGGCATTCCCTCACACTTAGCTTTTAACCAAGAGCATGGTTTTCCTCAGACTACAAAACTAAATACTCATGCACACTTCAATCAAAATATCAAAATGGAAATAACAAGCTAAAACATAAAATAAAATAAAAGCGAAATACGATTGCAACAAGTTACTTGTTTCCTTGATCCGTTGAAAGCTTGCATCTGTGATTCTAAATACATAACTTATATAAAATAGGTCACAAATGATAAAAATTGAAAAATTCACTTAATTGCAATTAGTCACATATTGTTAGGTCGAAAATCGACCAAGTATAATTTGTTCAGAAATAGCTGAAGCTTAGTGAAGAATACTTGTATAGAATTCTGAGGTCGCTCAGAATCTGTTCACTGAAGCTTCACTTCAGTTCAGATCAACGTATCAGAAAACCGTTCAGAATGAAGTCAAAGACTGAAGTCTGAAGAATGAGAATCAGTTCAGATGTGGAGCTCAGAAACGGATTCTACCTGATCGAAGACTGAAGCATCTCAGTGTAAAAGTACTTACACACTTTTACACTGATTACGAGGAAGACTTTTTACTTTACATATCTTTACCCGGTTAATAGAATTAACTATTAATTAAAGTACAAGGTAAAGTAAAGGTTGGGAATAAGGCTTGTTAAGTCACATCAATTGACTTACACATTTAAACCTTAAAAGTACTCTTGTAAGGAATTAGGTTTAATTCCTTAAATACTCCCAACCATATTTGTACGATCTGGTCCACGTCATCATGGACTTAGGTCTATAAATATAAGTCTTCTCACAACTTGCAAATTGCTTGAAACCTTTGCATTGCAACTTGTGAGATATACTCTAAGTAATTCTTACGAGTATTTCCAAGTTATTAGATCACTTGTATTTCTAGGTTGTTTAGATATTTACACTTGGGTGTTTATCTTTGTTCCGCAACAACCTTTGTATTTGTTTATATATCAATAAATCAAATACTTTGAAAAATACATTGTGTCTCAATGCTACATACTTGATCTATACATATTATTTATATAGTTTCAGCCCCTATTGTTTCTTGCATTTACTTTCAGTATCTTTATCGTATTGTTCATCCATATCTGGATCGTATTCTGAACTGGTCATCTTCCAGTTAGAATTACTTGCCAGTCGGGTATTTAACCATCTATATTTGGGACTCACAATTGGTATCAGAGCAGCAAGGTTGAATTATATTAATTCATTGACCAAATGTTCAGTACAGGCCCTGACCCTAATGTCAATACTAATGCTAATGCTAATGCTACTCCACCCCCTATCATCAACAACAATATACCATCGCATAATGTGTACATACACTTTCCAAATAATCCTGTTCCCAAGTTTGATGGGAACAGTGAAAATTTTCAAACATGGAAAGCATGCATGCTAAAATATATTGCGGTTGTTGAAATACATCTGACCGAATTCTCAAAGAAGGACCCTTTGTCCCCTTGAATGCCTCCACTGTTGTCAGAAATGCCGATGGGACTCCTAGGGTTTCACCCAAGGAGAAGGATCATTGGTCTGAAGAAGATCATAGGATGGTAGACCTTGATACCAAGCTGCAAAATATGATCTTGTATGCTGTTCCTGAAACTCTTATGCCCACCCTTGTTTTACTTGAAAATTCAAAATTAATGTGGGAGGAACTCATGACACAATTTGAAGGCACCAATGAGACAATTGTTACAAGAAAAGTTACTTTGAATAAAAGATATGAGTCTTTTTTTGCTATCCCTGGTGAAACTTTAACACAAACATACATCAGATTCATTAATCTGGTAAATCAATTGAAAGCCCTGGGTGTAACTAAGGATAAAGAAATTTTGTTGGAAAAGTTTTGTGACATCTTACCTTCTAAATGGGAAAACTTCATCTTGGTTTTGAGACAAGGAAAAACCTTGCACAGTCACACTCTAGCCTCCCTATAAGGAGCCTTCAGGTACACTGAAGAGAACAAGGCTGAGAGAGCTGTGGTTGAGCAAGATGCCAAAAATCATGCTTCTACCAGTTCAGTCATGGTTCATAATTCTGAACCACATGGGACTGCTCTACTATCTTCTGAGAGTGATCATTCTGACTCGATGAAGAAGATGGTCTCTGAAATGTTAAAAACTGGTATTTCTGATAATGTAACTCATAGTTGTGATGAGGATGACAATGATGATCTGGTTGCCATGCTGGCTAAAACGTTTAATCGTTTTAAGGCCAAATCTAATCGATCTGGCAAACCATTTGCTTCCAGCGCTTCTATTGACAAGTCTAATCTTGAATGCTTTAAGTGTGGCAAGAAAGGATATTTCATGAAGAAATGCAGATCTAGTCAGCCTTCATCATCACAATCTGCCCCTAATCATTCTATTTTTCAGAAACCTGATGACAGCTATAAGGCTAAGTACAAGAAGCTGAAAGCCCAAATAGCTCTCATGGCTCAAAATAACTCAAGCAATAATAGTTGTATGATTGCCAAGACTGAAAAATGGGAGGAATCTGATGAATCATCTGATGATGAAGAAGAAGTAAGGGATATGTGTTTCATGGCACGTGAAGATCAAGGTCATCTGGTCAAATCTGATGTTGAATCTGGTCGTTGGGTGGATATTGTCATGAAAAAGGTCAGTGACTTTGGCTTTGAAAGTGATGAGGAACAAAAACTGGACCTTTTGGTTCTTTTAGAGGCTGACATTTCATTTGTCGAAACTGTGCGTTCAGAAAGTCTAAAAATATTTGAAAATAATACTTCTGAACTGAACGCCAGTCAGGCCAGACTAAAAGAACTGAAAGATGTTCATTTGGCTTTAAAAAGTTATCAGTCTATGGTTGCCACTTTAGAGTTGGAAAAAGAAGAATTAAAAACCATCCTTGAAAAAGAACAAGCAATAATTAAATCTTGGATGAAAGCACCAAGGCCAGATGATGCAATTAAAAATACTTTTGCAACTCAAAGAACAGCATATGAATCTGGTGATCTTCATTTGGCATCTATAATCACTGATTTAGATGCTCTTCCAAAGGAAATAAAACCTGAAATCATTTTTCCTAAAGTTGGCAAGCAGAAAACTGTAACTAATAAGGCCCAGGAACAATCTGAGGGTAAATCTGAAACAGCTCAGACAACTAGTTCAGAAAGGAAGGCTAAAACCAAAAAGCCATCCCCTCAGACTTCATCTAAGGTTCCTAAAGGCCAAAAGAAGAAGAAAAATATCTCCCCCACTGAGCCTTCTACCTCAGATTCAGGTAAGGCTCAGGTGTCTAATGAAGAATCAATTTTGTTAAGGTTAGAGAGTCAATTTCAGTTATTGGCTAGACAAGTGCAGAGTTGTAATGCACGTTTAAAAAATGTTGAAACCACTCCTCTTCAACCTAAACAAAATGCAAAACCTTTTTCCAAAGAAATCAAGCAAAAATCTGAGAAGAAAAAGGTTGAGCCCCCCATCAAACCAACTGTTTTTATGTCATCTGAGATCATGACTGAGATCCCCTTTGATCCTTCTGTTCCTTATGAACCAAAGAAATCTGAGACTGCTAAGGGAGAGTCTAGCGAGCCCATCACCAGATGGGTTCCCCAAAAGAACTAATCTTTGTGTTTGTGCAGGAAGACCGAAAGAAGAATATATGGTATCTTGACAGCGCTGCTGGCAGAACCATGACTGGTTATCAGACCCTGCTGGAGGAATACAGGGTGCAAGAGGGGCCCTCAATAACATTTGGGAATGATGAAAATGGAAAAACTGAGGGATATGGTGTTGTGAATAATGGAAAAGTCAAATTCACACGTGTTGCATATGTAAACGGTTTGAAATATAACCTGATCAGCATCAGTCAACTATGTGATGATGGCTTCAAGGTATTATTTGATATTTCACAAGGCACCATATTCAACAGGGATGGAAAGGTAGTTTTGATTGCACCAAGAAAAGGAAACATTTATATCATTGATATGAATAGTTCACCCACTGAACAATGTTTCTACACAAAGGCAGATGAAGACACAAATTGGTTGTGGCACAAGAGATTATCCCATCTGAACTTCAAGAATATTAATAAGTTGTCAAGAAAACAACTTGTTGATGGGATACCCTCAATGTCTTTCAACAAAGACAAGCCATGTCCAGGTTGTGAAATGGGTAAACAGAAAAGAGCTTCATTCAAGACAAAACAAAGTTTTAGTATAACTGAACCTCTTCACATGCTTCACATGGATCTCTTTGGACCAGTGAATGTTCAGACAAGAGCAGGAAAGAAGTATACCCTTGTTGTTGTTGATGAATATTCAAGATATTGCTGGGTAATTTTCCTCAGATCTAAGAGTGAAGCTGCTGCTGAAATCATTGCTCTCATTAAACAAATTGAACTCAAGCATAAGCGAAAAGTTTGTCAGCTCAGAAGTGACAATGGCACTGAAATCAGAAATGCCACTCTGGAGTCTTTCTGCACTGAAACTGACATATCTCAGAACTTCTCCTCAGCCTACACACCAGAGCAGAATGGTGTTATAGAAAGAAAGAATCGTACGCTGATTGAAGCTGCTAGAAGTATGCTGAATGAATCTGGTCTTTCCTAGAATTTTTGGGCTGAAGCTGTTGCAACTGCTTGCTACACTCAGAACAGATCTGTCTATGTCAAAAGACATAAGAAGACAGCCTATGAAGTACTCAGAAATAGAAAGCCTAATATTGGATACTTCCATGTATTTGGATGTCCAGTATACATTCTGAATGATTCCAGTCAGCTTGGAAAATTTGATGCAAAAGCTGATGAAGGGTACTTCCTAGGATATTCATTAAATCGCAAGGCCTTTAGAGTCTTTAACAAAAGACTTGAAAAGGTTGATGAGTCAATTCATGTTACCTTTGATGAATCTAATTCTACAATCTTTAAGAATTCCATTCCTGTACCACCCTCAGAAAGTCCAATAAGTTTCGGTGATTCTGATCCTATTGCTGAATCTGATCAGTCACCTAAACCTGCTTCTGAACATTTCAGTTCAGAACCAAGAATAATCAAGTCTAGCAACATTCCATTCTATCCTTCAGTCAGTTTTAAACTACCTTCTGAACTGACTATTGGATCAGATGTACATGCTGCTACACCTCAGATATCAGGCTCAACTGAAGTACCCCAATCTGAACAGTTTCATGATGCAAATCATGATCTGCAGGAGGAAGATGATGAGACTGAGGTAGTCTTTTTTGAAGCACCTCCTGAAGTATCTCAGAGGAGTTCTTGAACTGATATCATAGTTCATCCTGGTCAATACACTAAGTGGACTAAAGCACATCCTATCGAGCAAATCATTGGGGATTCCACTAGTGGGGTTCAGACCAGAAGAGCCACAAGCGATCAATGCTTAAATGTCAGCTTCTTATCTCTAATAGAACCAAAGAAGATTGACGAGGCTATGAACGACCCTAGCTGGATTGAAGCCATGCAAGATGAGCTCAATCAGTTTAAGAGGAACGATGTTTGGGAACTTGTTCCTTGTCCCAGTAATCTAAAGAAAGAACCAATTGGGACAAGATGGGTCTTCAGAAACAAGATGGACGAAGATGGTCATGTTATTCGAAACAAGGCAAGACTTGTTTCAAAGGGTTACTCACAAGAAGAAGGAGTATACTTTGATGAAACTTTTGCACCAGTTGCTAGACTGGAAGCTATCAGAATTTTCTTAGCTTTTGCTGCTCATCATGAGTTCAAATTCTATCAAATGGATGTTAAAAGTGCATTCTTGAATGGTGAATTGGAAGAAGTGGTGTATGTATATCAGCCACCAGGATTCATAAATGAAGAAAGACCTCATTGGGTGTACAGACTGAACAAAGCTTTATATGGTCTGAGACAAGCACCTAGAGCCTGGTATGATACTCTTACTAAGCATCTTCTGAAAAATGGCTTTAAAAGGGGTGCAATAGATAACACTTTATTCATATTGCATGATAAAAATGATATCTTACTTGTACAAGTTTATGTTGATGATATTGTGTTTGGGTCTACAAATAACAAAATGTGTGAACAGTTTTCTAAAATAATGTCATCTGAGTATGAAATGAGTATGATGGGCGAACTGACATATTTTCTAGGTCTTCAAGTGAAACAAACCAGTGATGGTATTTTTATAAATCAGGAAAAATATGTCAGAGACTTATTAAAGAAATATCAATTTGATTCAGTTTCATCGAAAGATACTCCTATTTCTGCACCATTAACTTTGGACTCAGATCCTAATGGAAAACCAGTGGATCCCACAAAATATCGTGGTATGGTGGGATCCTTCATGTACTTAACTGCTAGTAGACCTGACATAATGTTTGCAACATGCCTTTGTGCAAGATTTCAGTCTGATCCCAAAGATGCACACGCAAATGCGGTGAAAAGGATTTTCAGATACTTTAAAGGTGTCCCCAGACTTGGTCTTTGGTATCCCAAAGGCTCAAGTCTAGATCTAATGGGTTATTCAGATTCTGATCATGCAGGTTGTAAGATAGATAGGAAAAGTACCACAGGTGGTTGTCATTTCCTAGGTGGCAAATTGGTTAGTTAGACAAGTAAGAAACACTCTCCACAGCTGAAGCTGAATACATTTCTGCAGCCAGTTGCTGCGCTCAGATTTTGTGGATGAAGAACCAACTAACTGATTATGGTATTAAGTATACAAAGACTCCAATATTTTGTGATAACACCAGTGCCATTGCCATCTCTCACAATCCTGTCATGCACTCCAAAACCGAGCACATCGACCTCAGGTATCATTTTATTAGAGATCACATTATTAAAGGTGACACAGAGCTTCATTTCATTCCCACTGATAAACAACTCGCTGATGTTTTTACAAAACCCTTGGATGTCAAAATGTTTAAACATCTCATCAGTGAATTGGGTATGCTAAATCCTGTATAGCATCACCTCAGGGGGAAGTGTAAAATATTTTTATGTTAAAAAGAATTTCTCTCTAAGGGGGAACTTTGCTTTCAGAAAAATATTTTGACTGAAATGTTTCAGAATTTCTGAAATGATTTCAGAATAATTGTGTAAACTGAGATGGCTCAGATTTCTTGATTCTGATCATGTTCAGATTTTATATATCATTTCTGAAATGAGTCTGTCCTTTATAATGTATTTTGATACTTGGTCGTTGAGTGAACACGTGAAGGTTACTGTTTAACGTTTAAATAATGATGTTTTTGGCTGACGTGGCACACAAGTTGCGCCGTAAAAGGAAAGTAATGATCACTTTTTCTTGAAAGTGTTGAAAAGTTTTGTGAAAATGTGGGGTCATGTTAGGTCCAGATTTAGTCCAGATTTACTGGACTTGCTCCAGACGCGACTACTGTAGCCTCACTGAAGATCTGACCAGAATCATGTTCTACTGGACCTACTCCAGACTTGGAATCTGGAGTCCCTCTGAAGATTTGTCCAGAAATAATTGAAGACCAGTGAGCAAATACTTGTATAGGAAATCTGGAGTATTCTCCAGATTAGCTCACTGGACTTCACCCCAGTCCAGATCAACTCTACTGAAGACATTCTGACTGAAGTCAAAGACTGAAGTCTGAAGAAAGAAGACTTAACAAATGGCGGAGTCCACTGGAAAGTCTTACCAGATCTGTTCACTGGAGGATTGTCAGTGTTCTAGATCCTACAAGTCTGAACACTGATATCAAGGATTGACTTTTCCCTTTACACACTTTCCAAAGAACAATCCACTTGTTCTTTACCAAAGTATACGTGTGTTAAGGTGGTTGGATAAAAGGATACACTTGCAATTGATGTGACTTTATCCTTATTCCTTATCCAATACATTTAATGTTCTTGTCGGATCATCAAATGTATGCAACCATATTTGTACGGCACAAAATTTTGTTGCCTATAAATACAAAGTCATTTCCTTGACATAAATACTTTTAAGCATTCATTTTGCATTGAAGTGAATTTGTCCAAATACTCTCGATCTTAAACAGGGATACTTCACAACTTTAAGTATCTCGATCCTAAAGAGTTATTTGACAAATATAGATCATTTGTAACTCATAGGTTGTTAGGATACATACTTAATTGTATTATCTTGATTCCGCAACAACCTTGTGTTTTATTTAACATCATAAATAAAATACCCATGAAACAATATATAATGTTCCACTTTATTTGTTTATCGCTTTAAGTCTTGTATTACTTTATTTATATACTTGCATTTATATTTAAGTAATACTAGTCCTTTTCTAGTGATTATTAGACTTGTTGTATTTATACATTCCTGGTTTAACCATCTCGTTTCAAGGGACTCACATTTGGTATCAGAGCAGAAGGCTAAACATTGCCTAGATCTGTTTCTTGATGGCTAACCAAGAAAATACACAAGGTTTTAGTCTTGGTCCCGGTTCTAATGCAAACATTAATGATCAAAATGAACCACCAATTGTTAATAACACTAATCCACCTCCTCCTCCTACTCCTGCTTCTCCACACGTGCATGTGCACTACTCAAACAATCCTGTTCCTAAATTTAGTGGGAATAGTGATGAATTTGGTACATGGAAGGCTAGGATGATTTTACATGTCACTGGTATTGAGAGGAACATGATGAAAATTTTAAACGAAGGTCCTTATGTCCCTACATCACCTCTCAATCCCTTTCTTGATCCTTCTGGATCTAGAAGAGGAAGGGAAAAGAGGGAAGAACATTGGTCAGAAGAGGAGAGGAGATTGGTGAATCTAGACACCCTTCTCAAAAACATGATCCTCGGGGCCATTCCAGAAACCCTAATTCCCACACTAGTTCTTTTTCCTAGTGCTAAAACCATGTGGGATGAACTTTTAAACCAACATGAAGGAGGAGATGACACCATTGTCACCAGAAAGGTCTCCTTAAACAAGAGGTATGAGTCATTTTTTGCTCAACCTAACGAGTCTCTCACTGGTACTTACACCAGATTTATAAGTATCATAAACCAATTGAGAGGTCTTGGGGTTGAGAAGGACAAGGATATACTTCTGGAGAAATTTTGTGACATTCTACCCACCAAATGGTCTCATATGATCCTGGTCTTACGACAAGGAAAAACTCTGCACACACACACTCTCTCAACTCTTTATGGAGCTTTCAGGTACACTGAAAAAAATCAAGCTCAGAGAGTGGTGGCAGAACAAGATGCCTTTAACCATGCCTCCAGTAGTCCTAATGTGATCAGTCATACTGAACCACAAGGTACAACACTGATATCTTCTGAGAATGTATTTTCTATGAAGAAGATGGTGTCTGAACTCATGGATTCTGGAGAATCCAGTCAAGTCTCTCCAGACTGTTGTGATGAAATTGAAGATGATGACCTTATTGCAATGATTGCTAAAACGTTTAACCGTTTCAAAGCAAGAGCAAATAGGCCATCTGGACAATTTGCATCTAGTTCTTCCACTGACAAGACCAATTTAACATGCTTTAAGTGTGGCAAAAAGGGTCATTTCATGAAAGAGTGCAGGTCCAACCAGTTTGCATCCAAGCCTGGTTCATTCTCTTCTAATAATAAGCCTGATGATAGCTATAAAATGAAATATAAAAAGCTTAAGGCCCAAATTGCTCTCATGGCACAACAAATTGAAACCAATAATAAGTGTATGATCGCAAAAACTGAAGAGAAATGGGTTCCTTCTGATGAATCATATGCTGATGAAGAAGAGGAAAGAGATTGCTGTTACATGGCTCTGGCAGACGAA
>CM067168.1:69038649-69172834 GCA_034093135.1 Erigeron breviscapus
AAAGATCAAGGTGGCAGTCCAGGGATTAGAGAATAGGTTGGTTACTTCTGTTCACAGTGCAGTCACTGGTGGACTGGCAGGTCTGAAAGAAGAGGTTCAGAATTTGGTTTTCAGGGTAAGCTCTCTGGAGAGTAGGCCCACACTGGACCAGAGTGCAGTTGTTAGTACTCTAAGTGATGAATGTACAAGGAAGTTCAGAAACACCATGTTAAAAGAATTATGTGAAGAAGTTTCTGGGACTGTCCTTCGTAGCATTTATGATGGGGTATTACCCCAAGTAGAGAAGCTACTGGATGAGAAGTTGCCAAAGCACTTGCCCAAAGCTGTTGCAAATGTTCAGAAGGAAGTGCAGGAACTAAAGAAAGTTGTGACTAAAACAACTCCAGTACAAGGTACATCTTTTGGTCCACTGGACAGACTTATGCTTGAACAAATGTGGAATGATCTCAAGTCAAGAACTGGAGATCCTTCCAAGGGGGAAGAGTTGTCTGGTGACCAATCACAAAGAGCATATGGCACTGAAGCCGGGCTTACTGAAACACAAAGAGCATATGGCACTGAAGCCGGGCTTACTGAAGAGGCTGCTGGTACTGAAGCCAGTGAGCCCCAGTTTGAAACCTTCCCAGATATTCCTACTACATTGAAGGTTGTTAAAGGAAAGGAAAAAGTTGTGTCTGGTGAAGAGGAAGAGCAAACTGAAGATGTTGATAATGAAACTTCAAGGAAGTTAGAGCAGGAATGCATAATGATTGAGATTTTTAAAAGAAATCAAAAGGATGAACTGCTGGCCCATCAAAGGGAGATGGAAAATATGGGTACTCTGGACTCCTACAATGCTGGAAGGTTAGGCATTAATATTGAAGTTTTTAAAAGGATGAAGGATGACCCCGGAGTTCATCAATGCCTAAATGCATTAGATGATGTTCATGTACGCTCATTCTACGCTGAAGAAGAACAAGTATATGACTCAATTATTTATGGCGTGAGTGTACCAGAACTCATCAGACAGAGAAAAGCTGAACTGGTAAGTCTCCAGAAGAAAATAAGAAAGAATGCTAGTGCTCTGGAGATAGAGTACAGAAAGAGACTTACTGGTTTACCAAAGTTGACTGCCAGACAGATCAAAACAATCAGAGATGCTGATGTAAGTACTTTCATTCCCCTGGACACTTCTCGAAGAATAAATCGTCAAGAACTCCAAACTGCTGTAGAGCAAAGGAGAGTGTCCAAGGATACTGAAGCTTTGATCCAGCAAGCCAAGCTGAAAGACAAGTACAATGAGATGTTAAACTTCAGGGCTGATGCTAGAAGGATCACTGGTGCTGAAATCAAGTTGGCTGAAGATCATGAAGGCATGTCTAAGTTTGAGGTAAAGTTGACCAGGGAGGGTAACTTCACTGATGAGAGGAGAAGTACTTCAGTCCAAGCTTTTGGATGGAGTGAACTTAGGGAAATTGCTCTAACATTCAAGGGGAAGACAGATGTGTCGACTGATGTTAAGGCATTTCTGAAAAGGATTGAGAAGGTATGGAGAAGAAAGCAACAGATGGAAGTTGCATTGGGCATAAGATCACCAGATTCATTACCATCTTCTCCATCACCAAAGAGAAAGGCTACTGAAGATACTCCAGAAAGGACATCGAAAAGAAGGGCCTAACTCTTATTGTTTACTTATTGTAAATTATTGTCTTATGAAAATTGTATACTATTTATCAGTTGATGAATGTAATAATAGTTGCAATTTTTTATTTTTATAAGTAAATGACCAGATTTAGTCTAAGTTAGAACTTAATTGATAAAACTGAAAACACTCATGATCTATAAAGTGTTTTCCAGTAACTTAGATTTTTTAGACAAATCGAAACTTGTGTTTTTCAAGCTTACAAAATGTATAGATTCAAGCTTGAAAACACTTGCATTATTTCTAAACAAATAGGGGGAATTTGTTAGGTCCAGATTTAGTCCAGATTTACTGGACTTGCTCCAGACGCGACTACTGAAGCCTCACTGAAGATCTGACCAGAATCATGTTCTACTGGACCTACTCCAGACTTGGAATCTGGAGTCCCTCTGAAGATTTGTCCAGAAATAATTGAAGACCAGTGAGCAAATACTTGTATAGGAAATCTGGAGTATTCTCCAGATTAGCTCACTGGACTTCACCCCAGTCCAGATCAACTCTACTGAAGACATTCTGACTGAAGTCAAAGACTGAAGTCTGAAGAAAGAAGACTTATCAAAAGGCGGAGTCCACTGGAAAGTCTTACCAGATCTGTTCACTGGAGGATTGTCAGTGTTCTAAATCCTACAAGTCCGAACACTGATATCAAGGATTGACTTTTCCCTTTACATACTTTCCAAAGAACAATCCACTTGTTCTTTACCAAAGTATACGTGTGTTAAGGTGGTTGGATAAAAGGATACACTTGCAATTGATGTGACTTTATCCTTATTCCTTATCCAATACATTTAATGTTCTTGTCGGATCATTAAATGTATGCAACCATATTTGTACGGCACAAAGTTCACTGGTGAATTTTGTTGCCTATAAATACAAAGTCATTTCCTTGACATAAATACTTTTAAGCATTCATTTTGCATTGAAGTGAATTTGTCCAAATACTCTCGATCTTAAACAGGGATACTTCACAACTTTAAGTATCTCGATCCTAAAGAGTTATTTGACAAATATAGATCATTTGTAACTCATAGGTTGTTAGGATACATACTTAATTGTATTATCTTGATTCCGCAACAACCTTGTGTTTTATTTAACATCATAAATAAAATACTCATGAAACAATACATAATGTTCCACTTTATTTGTTTATCGCTTTAAGTCTTGTATTACTTTATTTATATACTTGCATTTATATTTAAGTAATACTAGTCCTTTTCTAGTGATTATTAGACTTGTTGTATTTACACATTCCTGGTTTAACCATCTCGTTTCAAGGGACTCACATTTGGTATCAGAGCAGAAGGCTAAACATTGCCTAGATCTGTTTCTTGATGGCTAACCAAGAAAATACACAAGGTTTTAGTCTTGGTCCCGATTCTAATGCAAACATTAATGATCAAAATGAACCACCAATTGTTAATAACACTAATCCACCTCCTCCTCCTACTCCTGCTTCTCCACACGTGCATGTGCACTACTCAAACAATCCTGTTCCTAAATTTAGTGGGAATAGTGATGAATTTGGTACATGGAAGGCTAGGATGATTTTACATGTCACTGGTATTGAGAGGAACATGATGAAAATTTTAAACGAAGGTCCTTATGTCCCTACATCACCTCTCAATCCCTTTCTTGATCCTTCTGGATCTAGAAGAGGAAGGGAAAAGAGGGAGGAACATTGGTCAGAAGAGGAGAGGAGATTGGTGAATCTAGACACCCTTCTCAAAAACATGATCCTCGGGGCCATTCCAGAAACCCTAATTCCCACACTAGTTCTTTTTCCTAGTGCTAAAACCATGTGGGATGAACTTTTAAACCAACATGAAGGAGGAGATGACACCATTGTCACCAGAAAGGTCTCCTTAAACAAGAGGTATGAGTCATTTTTTGCTCAACCTAACGAGTCTCTCACTGGTACTTACACCAGATTTATAAGTATCATAAACCAATTGAGAGGTCTTGGGGTTGAGAAGGACAAGGATATACTTCTGGAGAAATTTTGTGACATTCTACCCACCAAATGGTCTCATATGATCCTGGTCTTACGACAAGGAAAAACTCTGCACACACACACTCTCTCAACTCTTTATGGAGCTTTCAGGTACACTGAAGAAAATCAAGCTCAGAGAGTGGTGGCAGAACAAGATGCCTTTAACCATGCCTCTAGTAGTCCTAATGTGATCAGTCATACTGAACCACAAGGTACAACACTGATATCTTCTGAGAATGTATTTTCTATGAAGAAGATGGTGTCTGAACTCATGGATTCTGGAGAATCCAGTCAAGTCTCTCCAGACTGTTGTGATGAAATTGAAGATGATGACCTTATTGCAATGATTGCTAAAACGTTTAACCGTTTCAAAGCAAGAGCAAATAGGCCATCTGGACAATTTGCATCCAGTTCTTCCACTGACAAGACCAATTTAACATGCTTTAAGTGTGGCAAAAAGGGTCATTTCATGAAAGAGTGCAGGCCATCTGGTATTGAATTGCTAAAATAAGAAGTTCTGGCAGTCAGGAAGGAGGTGAATGAGTTGGTAAAAAGGTCAAGTGTCAATGAGAAAGAACTTGGGTCTGCTGTTGGTAATAATGTGATTGAGAAGCTGAAGTCTGAAATCTCTCAGACTCTTGTTGATCAGATTTCAGCTTCTATGGCTGAAAAGGTTGAAGAAGGGGTCAGAAGGATGGTCTTAGAACTTACTCAAGACACTTCAGAGAAGGTAGATAAAGCTGTTGAAGAAGTTCAGAAATCTGTATCTACTCTCGAAGAAGTTGTTAAAGGCCAGTCCAAACAGTTAGATGAAATTCTGACCCTCCTTAAGAAAGAAAATGTAGTTGCTGCTCCCCCTCCTCCTTCATTCTCTGAAGCAGATAGGAAATTGCTGAAAGAACTAACTGAAAAAGAGAATCTGAACCTTAACTCATCATTCAGGTTAAGGGCTCAGTTCTCTACCATGGCAAAAGGCATTTCTAATTGCCTTCTGCAGCAGAGTTGGGAACCTCTGAAGGCCATTCAGATGGCGATTGATGTTTATGCTAAAATGCCTTCTGAGGTCCCCAAAGGGGGAAATGTGCCTATTGGTCTGCTCTCAAGTACTCAGGAATTAATCGAAGCAACCAAGAAGCAAGCTGAGGTACCATCTGGTAGTGCCTCAGTTCAGGGGGAACAGGTTCAGAAATCTGAAATGCAAGCTTCTGAACCTGCTAAGAAAGATAAGGGCAAGGCCCAAGTGGTGGAAGAACCAACAAAGAAAGATGCAAAGGGTTCTGGTTTGGTAGTTGGTGAAAATGTTGATGAGTAAGGTTATCCCATTCATGATCCGAATGCTGATAGCAAGAAATTAGAGGCTTTGCAGAAGCAAGTTTCTAATCAATTTATTATGTGGGGAGAAAATAAGGAAAGAGAAAGGGTTCAACATTAGAAAATGGGAACCCTTGATCATATTGATGCTGCAGCTCTTGGTCTTTCACTTGAAAGATATCTGAAAATTAAAAATGATCCAAGAGTGCAGAAGGCTGTTGTTGATATGCTCGAGTATGAATATGGGGTGAATTATTCTCCCTTAGAACAAAAGCTGGACCATCTCACTTTCAATATGTCCATTGAGGACTTGGTGAAAAACAGAGAAAAAGAGATGGCAATTAAAAAGAAGGACATTCTGGCTGGAGTTCTGAAGGTGGAAAAAGAATTGACAAGGCCACCCATTAAGCCCAAAGTGACAGGACCAAGATCATCAAGAAAAAATATTCGTGATGCTGATCTCTCCACCTTCAAACCAATGTCTGATGATGCTATTGAGCTCCAAAGAAAGCATGAGAAGGATCAATATGAGCATTATCTGAAGCATCTATCTCATCCAGCTAAAATAGTTGATATGGAGGTAACAAAAGCTGATGGATTGAAGCTTTTTGATTTGATTATAAAAAGAGAAGGTAGAGCAGCTGAAGAGTATAATCAAGTTTCAGTACACGAGTTTGGGATTTCTGAGCATAGGGAGATGATCCAAATACTGAGGGGGAAGCCGAAATCTGCTTTGATTTGTGCATGGTTATCAAGAATACAACAAAAGATGCAGGACAAGGTAGAGATTGAAGGCAGATTTTTGGAAAGAAGGATCATTCTCCACTGAAGAGGAAACCTACTGAAGCACCTTCTGGTTCAAGGCCTGCTAAGAAGTAGTTTCTTTTTCAGATTATCATGTACTTGTATAAATACTTGCAAATGTAACAAACACTTCAGTTTGTATATATATGTTACATTTTGTAGCTTATAAGTAGATGATAGGTTTAAGTTAGAAAAACCACAAGTAAAATTCTGATACATCAATGATCTATAAGATATACTTAGAAATTTTTTACAACTTAAACAAAAACTTGCATTTCAGACTTACAAACATGTATAGATAGAAGTCTGAGATGCATGCACTATTTCAGAACAAATAGGGGGAATTTGTTAGGTCGAAAATCGACCAAGTATAATTTGTTCAGAAATAGCTGAAGGTCAGTGAAAAATACTTGTATAGAATTCTGAGGTCGCTCAGAATCTGTTCACTGAAGCTTCACTTCAGTTCAGATCAACGTATCAGAAAACCGTTCAGATTGAAGTCAAAGACTGAAGTCTGAAGAATGAGAATCAGTTCAGATGTGGAGCTCAGAAACTGATTCTACCTGATCGAAGACTGAAGCATCTTAGTGTAAAAGTACTTACACACTTTTACACTGATTATGAGGAAGACTTTTTACTTTACATATCTTTACCCGGTTAATAGAATTAACTATTAATTAAAGTACAAGGTAAAGTAAAGGTTGGGAATAAGGCTTGTTAAGTCACATCAATTGACTTACATATTTAAACCTTAAAAGTACTCTTGTAAGGAATTAGGTTTAATTCCTTAAATACTCCCAACCATATTTGTACGATCTGGTCCACGTCATCATGGACTTAGGTCTATAAATATAAGTCTTCTCACAACTTGCAAATTGCTTGAAACCTTTGCATTGCAACTTGTGAGATATACTCTAAGTAATTCTTACGAGTATTTCCAAGTTATTAGATCACTTGTATTTCTAGGTTGTTTAGATATTTACACTTGGGTGTTTATCTTTGTTCCGCAACAACCTTTGTATTTGTTTATATATCAATAAATCAAATACTTTGAAAAATACATTGTGTCTCAATGCTACATACTTGATCTATACATATTATTTATATAGTTTCAGCCCCTATTGTTTCTTGTATTTACTTTCAGTATCTTTATCATATTGTTCATCCATATCTGGATCGTATTCTGAACTGGTCATCTTCCAGTTAGAATTACTTGCCAGTCGGGTATTTAACCATCTATATTTGGGACTCACACATATTCCTAAAAAGATAAAAATAAAAATACGGCTTGGATTGCCTCCCAAGAAGCGCTAAGTTTAACGAGTCTTCAGCCGGACTCGGCCTAGGAACTAGGTTGAGGAAGAATACGGGGTCGGTCGGGGCCGGTTCCCATTGGGTAACGTTCGAAGTGACTTATGGCTTCTTTGACGTTCGTTCCTTTTCTCTCCTCCAAGCTTTCAGAGTTCCTTCGTGCTTCAGTAGCTTCAACCATTTCCACGTCGATCGGTGTTTGATTTCCAGGGCTGGTTCGGGTGGTAACGGATTTGATTTCGTGAAATTCGGGGATGTAGGGGTTGCCAGCGGCGCTGGTTGTCCCTGAGCGGTGCTGGTGCCTCCATGGCAAAGCCCGATTTTACGATTTTGCATCCAAACTCCTCTAGGAACTTCATTATCCTCTTGGGTTCTGTTAATATGATGTTTTTCACCAACCCTTCGTTGAATGCCTTCTTTGTTCCTATGTTCAACCCATTGTAGAATGCTTTCATTTGTTCTTTTGTGCTTTTCTTCTCGGCTACTAATACACTCGTCAGTGTTTTCATTCATTGCCAAGCTTTTCCCCAAGGCTCATTTTTCGCCTGTTTAAAGTTCTTCACGGCTGTCAACGCTTCCTCTTCCAGGGACTTAGCCGATGTCTTATTTCCTCGCGGTCTCCTCTTTCCGATCGTTTCTTCTTTCCTACCTGGCAGTGGCCTCAAATCAGGATGTTTAATTGTGTTCGATGGCTTATTTGGCTGGTCAACCTTCTCAACATCTTTTCTCAAGTGATTCGGGGTCCAGAAATCTCCCCCAGCGGCGCTGGGTGTCCCTCCTAGCGGGGCTGGCTTCTCCGTCCTCGCGATGGGTTCTTCAAATCTGACTTTTCGGCTCGAGATCCTAGCTTCAAACCTTGCAACCATCTCTGTTCGTTCCACCTGCATCTTCCCTCGGTTCCTGATTTTCTTCATTATGTCTTGTCTTTGTCCTTCCAAGATACCGCAAGCTTCCTTAATCCTATATTCTAGTGGCAAACAATAATTGCTTATCCGTTTGGTGTGATCATCCATCTCCTTGTATTTCCACACCAAAAGCACGTGTTGTCCTAGTTCATCCGCCAAATTTGTCACATCTCTTAAAGCTTCCTCGTGACTACCATAATTTTCTCGACGGAAGTTGCCCACTTTATGCATTATTTCACAATGGCTAAATGACACTGTGAGCTCGTATTCTCCTTTAGTTAGATGTAAATCCATTCCATGTCTGTTACTGAGCGGCCTACGAACGGTGGGAGCATGCTGATGAGAATCAGTTTGCTGTGCAGATCTCCCCAGCGGCGCTGGGGCTCTTTCAGCGGTGCTGGGGCTCTTCCAGCGGCGCTGGGCTCTTCCCAGCGGTGCTGGTGCTTCCTGTGCAGATTTCAGAGTTGCTTTTTTCCATATAAACGCCTTTCTCTATCACCGAAATGGGTATCTTAAATCGATTCCGATGCATTGTACCTATCTTATCTGAAACACACTAAACGAAAAATGAAAGAAAAAGGAAACAAGAACGAAAACAAACACGAAATACGAAAACGATTAGTAACTTCAAAAACAAAATAACCCTAAATTCAAACAATCTAAACTTAATAACTAAAAACGATAAAGTAAAAATATTATTGGACTTTTGAAATTTAAAGAAAATGAAAATACTAGCTAAATTATCCTAACCCTAGATTTGACCTAAACCTAATTTGACTTCTAAACACTAAAATGACTTAAACCTAAAAACTGAAAAGTAACTTTCTCATGCCGAAACACAAGAAAGGATCTAATTACACTACTAAACTAAGAATGTGTCGCGTCCCCGAAAGCGGCGCCAAAAGATGGGTTGCGTTTCTTAGTGTTTAAATTTATAAAAATGTTGTACAAGTAATTATCTCAAAACACAAACACACACCTTAACGGACAGGGGACCCAATCAGATGTAGTATAGTTTAGTGATAAGAACAGGATCGTTCGCAGGGACGTTTTGCTTTTACCTAATCTAGTAATACGTGTAATCCTAGCGGTTGGGGGTTGTCACGATTTCCTATTAAACTAATTAAAATACTGAAAAGTAAATAGAATCCGCAACCGCTTGTTCAGCGAGAGGCTTAGTCTGAAAATAAGTTGAAAAAGCAAATAACAGTAATTAAATTAAAATACTTGTTTGGCATCTCAGATCTCATGGTACGACCAAATATCATTCTACCTACTTGCTAGACTGTTGGAAACTTAATCATGGCTCAGATTCTCGTTAGATTCACTTTGCCTAAGTAACTAGTGTTGTCCCTAGACTCACACTACTCTATAAAAAAATTCTCGTTAGATTCATTGTTTAAGCATTAATGACCTAAAGTTTGTGTTACTAATTCATCTTTAAGTTACCCGGCTCTTAAGCCATGTCCAGATAGTAATTCTCTCCGGTGACCACAGTGCTCGTTTCCAAGTCACTGGATCGTGTCTGACATTGTTAAGCATCATGTTCTATTCATCCTAATCACTATGGTTCTGGATCCCTCGGTTACAAGTGAATCACCTTTTACATCTAGTTAAAGACCGACTAGTGTTTTCCATCCTTATGTATTAATCCTAGTGTGTGATTATAGACCGATCATCAGAATTAAATCTATACATGGAGATATAGAACCGATAATAATATGAAGAACTAGTAAAACATGGATCTACGACAAATAGTAAAACACACTCCAACAGATCTAACAAATAAAGTAAAATAGATAAACGTCTACATGATCACATCGATCCAAACAAGTATTCAGCATACTAGCCTACCATTATTAAAGGAATAACAAAGTCTGAAACGATGAAAGACATTGTTTACCAACTGAAAGTAAAATAAAAGAGTAGATCTAGGTTGAGGATGAAGATCGGAAGGCGTTAGAAGCTCCAAAACCTCCTTGGGATCTGCAAAGTCGACCTAGGGTTTGATGTTGCCGGCTAGGGCTGCTGAATCGGCTCTCTCTTAGGGTTTTGAGGGCTGCTTCGGCTTAAATAGTGATTTAGGTCGGTTGTTGAACTGGGCCGACCAGCGGCTCTGGGCATGGGCCAGCGGCGCTGGCAGCTCCTGCTGCTTCTCGTATCGCTTCGTTCAGCTCCCAAATCACCTCCTTGTGTCTTGTAACTTCATAGGCCTTTATCTTGAGTCACTTGATGCCATTTACCCTCACTCGCATCTTCCGTGAACCTGCGTAAACATAGAATCTATTAAGTATCGATAGTTCCGGAATATTAAGTCATTTAAGACATAGAAATGAGGCCTTTTGATAAGGGTTTTTATCACAAAATGGACGCTCATCAGCCCATTGAACCTACCTTTGAACAAGTGGTTGCACAACACTCTCCTGGTTTTATTGATCCTGAAGAATCTAATGATCATGTTGATCCACTTCCACATTCTAGCAAATGGACTCGTGATCATCCCACTTCTCAAATTATTGGTGATCCGAATACCGGAATTCAGACACGCTCTGCTTCAGTGAATGAATGTTTGTTTGCTAATTTCTTGAGCATTGTTGAACCTAAAATAGTCAGTGATTCTCTTCGCGATCCTGATTGGGTAAAGGCAATGCAAGAGGAATTAAACCAATTTGAGCGGATCAAAGTGTGGAGATTAGTTCCTAATCCTTACAAGAACAAAGAACCAATTGGAACTAAGTGGATTTTAAAGAATAAAAAGGATGAGAATGGAGTTGTTGTTCGCAACAAAGCACGTTTGGTTGCTAAGGGATATTGTTAACAAGATGGGATTGATTATGATGAGACATTTGCACCTGTAGCTCGTATTGAGGCCATTCGTATTTATCTCGTTTATGCTGCCTACAAGAACTTCAGTGTTTATCAGATGGATGTGAAGACATCATTTCTGAATTGTGTTCTCAAAGAAGAGGTGTATGTTGATCAACCAAAGGGTTTTGTAGATCCTAAACTCACAGATTATGTTTACAGGTTAGACAAGGCGTTATATGGTCTAAAGCAAGCTCCCCGTGCATGGTATGATGATCTAACTTTCTATCTTTTGCAATCTGGATTCAGTAAAGGTTCCATTGACACTACTTTGTTTATCAAACGACAAGGTAGTGACATCATTTTAATCCAGATTTATGTAGATGACATAATTTTCGGGTCAACTAATCCAAAGTACTGCAAAAACTTTTCTGCATTAATGGTCAAGAATTTTGAAATGAGCATGATGGGTGAATTAAACTTTTTCCTTGGTTTACAAGTCAAACAATTGTCAAATGGTATCTTTATTTGTCAAAATAAGTACATTCTTGACATGTTGAAAAAGTTTGATATGACTAATTGTCAACCTATTGGTACACCCATGGAAGCTCGAACGAAAATTAATGCCGATCTTAATGGTAAACCTTATAATCAGAAACAATATCGCAGTATGATAGGATCTCTCATGTATTTGACTGCTAGTAGCCAGGATATTATGTTTGTGTAGATGCAGATTTGTGTGACAGTAGCAACGTAGATTTGGTTAACTATTTTTTTTTCTTAGGAATATGTAAGTCCCAACTCAATAGGTGGTACTACCTGAAGACACCTCAATGTCGATGGTGGAGTTACTTTGCAATATAAGCTCTGAACTGGAGACGACCAGTTACAGAGAGTATATACCAAGTTCTAGATAGATTACTTATTAAGTGACAATAAGTAAAGAACAATGCAATAAAGTAAAATACTTAAAGTAAATTGGTGAGACAATATGTAATTTTCAAGTGTAATTTATTTATTAACTTTAAATAAATTACAAGGTTGTTGCGGAACCAAGATAATACAAAGTATGTAAATATCCTAACAACCTATGAACTACAATTGATCTACACTTGGAATTTCTCTAAACAATCGAAACACTTAAAGTTGTGAAATGTTCCTTTTTGTGATTGAGAGAATATTGCACAAGTTCACCAAGAATATTGCAGGTATGCAAAGTGTGAATTCTTTCGAAGTGTGTTCGAAGAAGTGATATTCTTGGTGTGCAATGACTTGTATTTATAGGCAAAGTTAACATTGGGATGTTAACTTTGGCCGTACAAATATAGTTGAGAGTATTTAAGGAATAACATTTAATTCCTTAAAATGCTGTGTAAAGTTGCAGAATAAAGCAACTTTATTCAACTAGCTTTATGTACCTTTTTGTACTTAAATAATAAGATAAATCTTATTATCCGGGTAAAAGGACATAAAGCATAAAAGTCAATTCCTCGTAATCAGTGTAAATCTTTGTAAGAGCTTTCCACTGACGGTCTCCAGTTTGTAACTGACTAGAATGTCAACTAGGCTTCGCTGCCATTATCATTCTCTATCTTCCACTTGTTGACTTCGACTTCAACTGGAAGAATTCTTCAACTGGTCAGTTCTCAACTGGAGGAAGTCTTCAGTTGCGTTAACTGTACGATGTAACTGGACTTCAATATATTTCTGGACAAATCTTTTGGGTCTCCAGTTTCACTGGGTCTCCAGGTGCAACTAGAGACTGGCCAGTTTACCAGTAAACTGGTCCTAACAAATTCCCCCTATTTGTCTAGAAATATTGGCAAGTCTTTTCAGTCCTTGTATCTGTACAAGTGTGAACAGGAGAGACATGTTCGATTAAATCTATCTAAGTTTTCCAAAGCATTTTTATAGATCAATAAATGCCTTGGGTTTTTCTTTTAAGTTTGTTAGATCTAATCTATTATCTACCTTGTGGTTACAAACTGGTAACTTCATTTACACAAGGAAATGAAATTTATACAAGTTACAGAATGTAAATAAAATTACAAGTAGATAACTGAAAAGAGAACTTAATGGGATGGCCCTTCGCCAGTTCTTCTTCTCTTGGTCACTGAAGAGATAGGCTGAGAGTCTTCAGGATCAATATTCAACTTTAGCTCCAGATTTTCTTTGTGTTGAATCTTGCCCTTTAAGAAGTTCACACATGCTTTCTCAAACCTATTCTTTTGTGCCTTTGCATCCAAAACATTTACCATTTCAACCCATTCAGTGAACCCATACTGCATTGCACCAGGATTGTCAGTTTTAACCAGTGGCCCTCTGGTATAACTAACTTCAACTTGAAAGTGCTTGGTGCCTGGCTTAATGGTTACATTAACATCATTGATAGTCCCACTATGTCTTCTGGTTGCCATGATCTGGGAGTAATAGCTTCTTGCTTCAGATTCATTTTGTTATTTTAATACTCCCAGCTCCAGCAGCCAGTACAGCAGACTTGATGTCATCATTTGATACTTCACCAGCTGGTTCAATGAAGGTTCTAAGGTCAGCATCTCTTGTTAGTGGTCTTCTTGGTTGAGGGATCCTCCTTGGTGGATTCAATACCCTTTTCACAACCTTCTTAACATGTTCAATTCTTTTTAGAATCCCACTGGCCCTATTCTCTTTAGCCTTCTCCACTGATATATTCAAGCTTCTGGCATCAAATTCAGCTTCATCATCAGGATAGTGTCTGTCCAGTTCAACATCAAGCATTTCTTTCAACTGGTCAACTATCCTGGGATCATTCTTTACTCTGGCATACTCCTCCTTAGTGATTCCCAAAAGATGAGCATCACTAATATCAAGCAGTTTGATCTGTGCAAGATGTGTTCTGGCTTCAACTTGGTTGGCTTGTTTCATTTTCTTTCTTTCTTTTATTTGATTACCAAGTCTAGCCAGTTGTTTGCTTACACTTTCAGAAACTGGAGGAAGTACATCAGCATTGCCAGTTTCTAACATTGGTACATCAGTGGCCGGCTGGGCAGATACATCAGATGCCAAACCTTTTCCTTTATCCACAACATTCCCCCTAACACTTATATCACCAGTTCTTTGCTCACCAGCTTCAGTACTGGCAGCCACAATCACTTCCCTACCAGATTGATTTCCAGATGGAGTGCTTTCAGTTGCAATTGGTGCAAGAACTGCACTTCTTTCCCCTTGGCAGCATCTAGACCTGCCCTAATCACTTCCCATTCAGAATGGTGAGCTGGCAACCGGTCAAGAGGCTGCCATGATTGCATGTTCTTGCATTCTTTGAAGATTGTGCACATCATCCTGAAAGATCTCCAAAGGTGGTTGGTTTCTTTAGACTGGGTCAGAACATTAGCTGCAACTTGTTCCTGACCAGTTTTCAATTCATTTAAAATATTGGAATCTTCATCCAAATCAGAAACCACCTTATCCTTGACTTCTTCATCCTTCTTCTTCAAACTTTCTACTTCAGTTGTCAGTTTATCCAAAGATTGAGCATGAAGTGAAACCTGGGTGTTCAAGTTATCAATGCTGCCCCTCAACTGGTTGATCTCATTTGTCAGTGGGGCCAGATCAACCTGAGGAGTGGCCAGCTTGGTGATCTCAGACATCACCTTTTCAATCAATTGTGCTTCTCTTGCACCCAGCGTATCATCTATCATCTGACCAACTGAAGTCATTAACTGCTCTCCAAGTTCAGTCACATTCAACCCAGGTTTGTCAACCAATTCCTTTACCTATTTTTCAATCTCCCTTAAATCCATTTCTGATGTTCTAACAGTGTTGCCCAGCAAGTTGGAGATTGAGGTTGTGACCTTGGACTGAGTGAGGTCAAAGGCTTCTTTTAAAGTACCTGCCAGATTGTTGCAGCCAGTGACCAACTCATTTAGCTTCTTCAACACCAAGTCTTCATTAGATGAAAACTTGTTAATCCCCAGATCAACCACTTTAATATTGGTCAAGTGATCCTTGTGGTATCTGGAGAAAGACTTGGTGTTTTTGTCCACCTTGGTGAGAAGGTTTTGGAGATCGGCTTGTACAGAGACAACTTGACTGTCCAGTGACGGAGGAGAAGGTGTCACTAGACCAGCAGCAGTTTCTACTGGAGCAACTGGAGGAGGCAAACTTAGAGAAGTCTCCCCAGTTGTCAGTCCAGCAGTTGAAGAAATAGTAGGAGTGGTGGTAGAAGAAAGGACTGGAATTTCAAGGTGTTGTTCATGCTGAGAATGCTCATGTGTGAACAACGGCGGCGGTGGGGGTGGCATTTCTCGAAGAAGTGAGAATTGCGCAGATGGTGAAAGTGTCATACGTCTGTTTCCAGACATATAGTTATAAGTTGGGAATGGAATATCTGTAGGCTCATTTTGTTGGGATGGTGAAAGTGAAATTGATGCATCTGGAAGCGAGACTGGAGATGAAGGGTTTTGATCTTGTACAGCAGAATCAAAAATCTCCAAGTCTGAAGCAGTACCTTCAGAATCCAAAGACTCTATAAGGATTTCCTCGTCATTAACATTCATGTCCAGATCCATGAATGTAACTGAGGGCTGACCAGAAGGGTCAGTCTCCAGATGACCTTCCCCAGTTTCCTGGTTGGGTGCATCTATTGGAGGATCAGATACTGAGGTATCTTCACCAGGGATAGATGTTATTGGAGTTGCCTCAATTATGGTTGCTCTATCCTCAACCATAACATTAGACGAACTGGAGGGTCCCTCATTATTTTGAGGCCCGCCTAGTTGTCTTTCTGACTCACCTAGAATTGGTGCATCAGTTTTGGCGAATGCCAGCTGCATTCGATCTGGAATCTCGACCTCTCCAACTTCAGATACTAGAGAGTCTAAATTCCTCAACAAATCTGGCACAGTGTAAGGTGAATCTGTGCTTAAGTATGCTTCACTGCCCAGAATTTGTAGAAAGCAAAGAGAGAGAAACCTTGAGAAGGGGATACAAACTCCCCTGGTGCCCTTCAGTTTTTGTACTAGGCTTCTAAACAGGATAT
Source organism: Erigeron breviscapus (assembly GCA_034093135.1). Lineage (NCBI taxonomy): Eukaryota > Viridiplantae > Streptophyta > Magnoliopsida > Asterales > Asteraceae > Erigeron > Erigeron breviscapus. The sequence goes on from CM067168.1 coordinate 69,054,477, forward strand.
CAGCAAAGTCTACTCTCAATCCATTCCACAAAGTAGTATGCCATCTCTGCTTGTGCGGAGTTAATCTGGTCAAGACCACCAGAACTCCCACCCACACTCTCCACCAGGTGGATGAAAAAATACCTCCATGAAGGTGTAAGACCCTTCATGGTCATCGCACCTTTCGTCTTCAAAACCCCTTTCTCCAAGCACTCCTTATGTCCCATTTCAAGGAGGACTTGGTGAAAATTAACGTTTGGGGGTAAGACAACTGAAGATTCACCCTCTCTCCAGTAGTTGAGGTGTAAGGCATCCCTCAACACATCAGCGGACTAGGTACACTGGATTGTTCCACCTTTTAATGTAAAAGTGATGGAAGAACAATCGGAAGAAAGAGTGGCAGTGTACCAAAACTCACACAAGTAGTCGTGAAACATCTTGCGTGGGTTTAGAAAGAATGAGGGTCCTATTGGAGAATCCTTCAAAAATTTTTGAATTCTTCCAATGGGTATTGGACCCTTGAGATCCTTGTAAACTCGCCATCGGATTATTTGGATTGAGTTTGATGAGCGAAGTGTTACTAGGAGCACCAGATGCCGGTTTGACATCTGGTGAAGGAGCATATGAAATTGAAATTTAGGAATTAGGGTTCTTGATTTATGAAGCAGAGAGAGAAATGAAGCAATTTTAGATGATTGGGAAGTAAATGAAAGAATGTGAAGGAAAGTAAATGTGTTCGGAGTAAATAAGGGTATTTATAAGGAATTCAAGATCCCAATGTAATACCAAAAATTATATTTTATTAACAAAATCAATTTTGTAGATATTTTTACAAAATAAGTTTGAATTTTGAAATAAAAACATAATTAATTGTGTCAGCATTAAATGCTACGACGGCTTATCTTACCCACGCGCCCACTAACATTAATTTTCCCAATACAAACAGTGTTCTTTTACCAAAATGACTTTAAACACGTCAGATGACGATACCAAGTGGTTTAAAACACTCGAGTACCATCACGTGTCATAAATATTGACCAAGTATTTCTAACGTTATAAAAAATAAGACAAGACTGAATCTGGTCACTGGAGGATTAGTCCAGTGCCAGTTTCCAACTGGAGAGTTCTCCAGTTGCCATTTTCAAACAAAAACGAATTTTAGTCAGAAAATTATTTTTGAGTCTTTCCCCCTAAAATGATGATCCAGAAATCAGTTAGTGCCAGGATAGTATCACAAAGGCGTTCGATAGCCTGGCGAGCAAAGATTATATGGACCTCCTCAACTGGAGAACTTCATCAGTGTCACTGACGCGTTCAATAACAAAGAGTATGGCTGTGCAAGGTTTTACCTTGTCTTAAGACAAGAACCATGTTTTCCCATTTGGAAGGAAGAATATCACAAAACTTCTCAAGAAGAATATCCTTATCCTTCTCTACACCCAAGCCTCTCAGCTGATTAATGAGGCTAGAAAATCTGGTGTATGTACCAGTTAGACTTTCATTGGGTAGAGCAAAGAAGGATTCATACTTCTTGTTCAAGGCAACTTTCCTGGTGACAATAGTGTCATCACCTCCTTCAAACTGAATAACTAATTCATCCCACATTGACTTTGCACTGGGGAACAACACAAGTGTTGGAATTAGATCTTCAGGAACAGCTCCAAGGATCATGTTCTTGAGTCTGGTGTCCAGATCTACAAGTCTACGATCCTCATCAGACCAGTGGTCTTCGAGCTTTTCTCTTGAACCTCTTCTTCCAGTTGGATCTAGAAGAGGACTTACCCCAAGAGACATGAGTATATATGGTCCATCCTTAAGGATTTTCAACATATACCTCTCTATCCCACCGAAATGCAAAAGCATTCTAGCCTTCCATGTACCAAAGGTCTCACTGTTTCCATCAAATTTTGGAACAGGAGTGTTAGAATAATGTACATGGACATGATTTGGGGCAGTAGGAGGATGAGGGTTAGAATTAGCATTTTGATGAGGTGGTGTATTAGTATTCAAAGGGTTTTCACCTTGACCAGAACCATCTCCACCTTCAGTAGTATTCATCTAAGCAGATCTAGGCAAGTTTATTAGCCTTCTGCTCTGATACCACTTGTAAGTCCCAACTCAATAGATGGTACTACCTGAAGACACCTCAATGTCGATGGTGGAGTTACTTTGCAATATAAGCTCTGAACTGGAGACGACCAGTTACAGAGAGTATATACCAAGTTCTAGATAGATTACTTATTAAGTGACAATAAGTAAAGAACAATGCAATAAAGTAAAATACTTAAAGTAAATTGGTGAGACAATATGTAATTTTCAAGTGTAATTTATTTATTAACTTTAAATAAATTACAAGGTTGTTGCGGAACCAAGATAATACAAAATATGTAAATATCCTAACAACCTATGAACTACAATTGATCTACACTTGGAATTTCTCTAAACAATTGAAACACTTAAAGTTGTGAAATGTTCCTTTTTGTGATTGAGAGAATATTGCACAAGTTCACCAAGAATATTGCAGGTATGCAAAGTGTGAATTCTTTCGAAGTGTGTTCGAAGAAGTGATATTCTTGGTGTGCAATGACTTGTATTTATAGGAAAAGTTAACATTGGGATGTTAACTTTGGCTGTACAAATATGGTTGAGAGCATTTAAAGAATAGCATTTAATTCCTTAAAATGCTGTGTAAAGTTGCAGAATAAAGCAACTTTATTCAACCAGCTTTATGTACCTTTTTGTACTTAAATAATAAGATAAATCTTATTATCCGGGTAAAAGCACATAAAGCATAAAAGTCAATTCCTCATAATCAGTGTAAAGCTTTGGAAGAGCTTTCCACTGACGGTCTTCAGTTTGTAACTTACTAGAATGTCAACTAGGCTTCGCTGCCATTGTCATTCTCTATCTTCCACTTGTTGTCTTCGACTTCAACTGGAAGGACTCTTCAACTGGTCAGTTCTCAACTGGAGGAAGTCTTCAGTTGCGTTAACTGTACGATGTAACTGGACTTCAATATATTTCTGGACAAATCTTCTGGGTCTCCAGTTTCACTGGGTCTCCAGGTGCAACTGGAGACTGGCCAGTTTACCAGTAAACTGGTCCTAACAGAATATATATGTAATCGTTGAATAATAAGTCGTTAGGACATATGGTTGTGTTTAATGATTACGTTTGAACTTCAATGTGAAATGTGTTTGTGTTTATTGTTATGTTTGTGTGTTATATTTATTGTTTTGCAGGTACAAGGATGTAGAGCCAAGGTTAGAAGTGTTGTAAAACACTTAAACGATGGTTGGATGTTGTGTACAAGTCAAAATAAGGGTTCAAGAAAACGCACCTCGTGCTGACATCATCAGCACGTTATATTGGCTTCGTGCTGACGTCAGCACGAAGGCAAAATCGTTTTGGTGGATCTAGTTGATTGGACTTCGTGTAAGGTCCAAGCCCACACGAACTAAACTATCACAAGTATAAATACCCACCTAGGTTACGAATTAAGTAACGAATTGGTGAAATTACGTCGAATTGTTGCTCGTGAATACTCCTACACGAACTTACACTTCGTGTGTATCCTTAGGTCGATTAATTGCTCATTCATTGACAAAAGGCAATAGCAATCTAGTTATCTCAAGAGGATTCCGCACTCTTGATATAACGAATCACGTCTTATTTACGATCTATACGACAATAGGGACTTTCAAGTGGTATCAGAGCCCTATGGTTGATTACCAGAATGTTAAAGATCGTGTGATTTGCTATTGATTGCAAATTCAATTCGAAAATCAATTTTCTTCAAGAATTCGTGTATTCTTCGTGTGACCTCGTGCTTACGTCAGCACGAGGTGATCTCCGCTTAGTGCTTACGTTAGCACGTACAAGTGCCCTTCGTGTGTCACTTCGTGCCACGTCAGCACGAACTGATTCTTCGTGTACTCTTCTTGTGTTCATTTCGTGTCACGTCTGCACGAACCAGATTGCTACAGTAATACTTTTCGTTTGATTTTCATACAAAAAGACTCAAAAAGACTAATGTACTTGCTGCTGCTAATACTCCTAATGCTGCAATCATAATCAGCTCATTATGTACGACCATGAAGTCGGTCGGGGCAACACACCTCCAAAGCTTTTCCGTACGGAAAATTATTGGATGTGGAAGAGACGTTTTGAAGATTATATTCGTCTCAATGATATTGAAATGTGGTTTGCGATAACTCAGGGTTTTGACTGGCCAACGTATGAGAAAAATGGTGTAATTGGAAGATATACCTATACTGATATGCCAGATGACGAAAAGAAGAAATACATTGTTGAGGGAAAGGCACTTTCTACACTTACTATGGCCTTACCTCAAGAAAGTGTACATTTGTTCAAAAAGTACACAACTTCAAAGGAATTATGGGATGCCCTAGAAAAGTACTGTGAGGGTGATGATACTTTGAAGAAAATCGTATTAAACTTCTTAAGCGTCAGTATGAAGCCTTTAATGGTTTTAAAGGAGAATCTCTAGATGAGATTATTGCTCGATTCAGCCATCTTACAACCGAGTTATCATATTTTGAAGTTGCTTATCCCCAGACTAAGTTAGTGGATAAATTTTTGGATTCTTTACCAAAATCTTGGACTAAATATGTTCATCATCTTCGAGATGATAAGGAATATAGTTCATGGGATTTTGAAGCTGTTGTTTCAAAGTTGAAAAATAGAGAAATGAAGAGAAGAATCAAGGATACTCATTCTGATTTTACTCAAGATCCGACTTTGTATCATGCTTCTTCAGTTCATATTGCAAGTACTAGCTCAGGGACTAATGCATTTCTAAGTGGTGCAGAAGCTACACCTATAGTTGATCCAAATGGACTTGCAGGATATGTTGCTTATGACAATGCTACTACTACTGTCAAGAGCAATACTCAATCGTTTCATTCCATGCCAATGAGTATGAGTTCTGCAGAGGGTAGAATGAATCTCTATTCTGCTTTCTGTTCGGCTCATGAAGCTTATATTAATGGAAAGGTTACTGACCCTGCACTGATCGATGAGGATTACAATCAGATAGATCCTGATGACTTAAAGGAGATGGATCTACAATGGCAGCTAGCAATGTTAACTATTAAAGTCAAGAGATTCACTCAGAGAACTGGAAGATTTTTGGGTAATGGTACTAAAGGTTTTGGCAAATCCAAGGTGAAATGCTATAATTGCGATGAATTTGGTCATTTTGCCAGAGAGTGACAACATCAAAAGAGAACTGATAATACCGTTACGGGTAGACAAAACTACAATCAAGGCGGTATTACTCCACCCAATTATCAGAAGACTCAAGCAATGATTACATTACCCGCTACTCCTCAACAGTCAGGTTCTCCTCAGCTCTTGGAGTCTAAGGCTGTTGTTGTTCAAAATCCAGATGGTACTTATCAGTGGGATACACAATCAGAAGATACTTTGAATCATGCTTATTTAGTTGAGATTTACGATGACTATGCGTATGTTGCAAATGAAGTTGTTGAAACAATTAATTATGCTGTGTATACTAGTGAAGAGAGAGCATCTGAGATTGTTAAGAAGAATGTCAAGAAGGTTGCTGAGATAGTGAGATCTGAAAGTGAGTCTATGACAGTTGTGAAGACCACAGATGAAAAGGTTGAGCCATCTAAAGTTATTGGTGCAAATTCCGAGAAGAGTATTGAAGATCAAATGAAGGAATTTGTGATACCTGAAGGTATGACATTTGAAGACTTTGTTGCATACATGGCAGATTGCAAGGCTGCTGATCAGAAGGTATCATGTTCTTTACTTTCAATTGTTAAAGTTTGTAAAATGGTGTCTGAAATTAAACAAGAAGTGTCTAGTCTTAGCAAGACCATAGCTAACTTAACTGCTCAAAATGATATTCTTAAAAGGGAAAATGATTATGATAAAGATTCTAATCTACTTCTGCAAGAAAGTCTTAATAATAAAGAAGAGACAGAACCTGAAATAGACTTTGATCCTAGTATAGTTATGTACTATACTCTGAAAGACTGTGATACAATATTTTTTGATAGAGAAGTGAGGATACTTTAGCTTTTAAGCCTGTTTAATCGTAATATAACTGCTTAGTTCAGTGATTACAATTTAGGATGTATCGGTAGGCACAAAGTACCAAGGATTCCCTGAATTAATAATCTTTCAACGGAAATGTTCTTGTGGGAAACATATTCAGATTTATGGCTAAGAATGACTGCTCTTCGTTTACGAATTGAGACTGGTCCTTAAATTCTGTGAAAGATCTATCATTATTATAGGACTTATTCAATATGTATGCAAAACCCTCTACAACTCATGAGCATGAAAGTTAAATTTAGATATAATGTGATATTGTTATTCTGTTTATGCAAATGAAATGAATGAAATTAAGGGGCTAATGTGGTCTTTGAGATTCGGACAAGTATGTCCTTGGGGTGTCTTTGTATACATAGCCTACCTAAAGCTTCCAACTCGGGATAGGTTGTCAGAAAGTTCGCTAACGGGTCTCATTGAAAATCACGGGTTCCCAATATAATGAAATGCAAAAGCAAATAAAGATTAAATCGCAAGATACTAAATTCACCTAATTGTATAAATCTTAAAAAGTGTCTCATGGTTTGTTCAAGGAAGTTTTTTGAATATATATTGAATATTTGTTATCTTAGTGCTTGTGTCGATTACGGGAGTATATCTGAGTGTGGGTCACATAAGTTCGCAAATAATAATGTGGCATGAGTAACTTACTAGGTTACATGGTGACTGTCCTTGGCTAAAGTAATACGAAAGTGTCACACCTAAAGGAAGCTGGAAGTACCGAGTGTTTAAGAGGACAAACATACCGGTAATCGTTGTTGGGTCACTGTTCATAACTAATAATAAGGGGATCAATTCCTCACCCGCAGGCTTATGTAATTGCTAATCTGATCTAATCAGCAGAAACTTAGAATTTCTTGTACATAAATAATGTAGTTTAGATTTAAAGTTTTTATTTTTATTTTATTTTTTTATTTTTATTTTTTTTTATTTTATTTTATTTTACAGTAAGTGTCAGTTTGTTGTGTCAAACTAGTTCTTATTGCACGAGAGATTTGATAAGCATCTAATGATTCTATTTGAAGATATATGGTCCTTTATTGGATTACATGAGTCTTGTTGCTTATGGTATATGTAATTAAAAGATGAATTTTCTAATATAGACATTAATTTGTTTAAGTTTAGAAAATGATTCTGTTTTGATTTTTGAAAAGTCAAGATATATTTTTGAATAATTTTCAGTATATTTTTGAGATTTCAATTGGTTTTGGTTGATAAGTATGCTTGACAAAGATGTGACTTGACTTAGATTTTTAGTTAGTTGCTAGGTTAAGATTTTGATTGTTGCTGCATGCTTATTATATTTGTTGATTTTGATGCATTAATGAAGTTTGTTAAGTGTGCAGGTTACAGATATCAAATTTCATTTCTGCTTGAAGAATTAGTTTAGTGTGAAGTTTACAGATTTTTGCACAGAAATCAGAAGGAATTATTCGAGTTTTATTTTTCCTATTTCTCTGTAAAATTTCTGAATTTCAGCCTATCTTAGGTTAGACAAATGATTACAATCACCAAACGAGTATACATCTGTGTGGCATGGGATATAGATCTTTGCTACAAGGATAAATGGTTTTGTATTCATTGACATAGAACAATAACCTAAAACTTAGTGTAATAGGTTAATTAACTATGTGATAAAATTGTTGAATTTTTAATGCTTTATACATTGAATTTGTTTCTTTGTAAGTTTGCATGTTTTTAGGTTAAGCATCAATGGAGAAATCATCGATTTTATGTCAAGATTGTAAAGTAAGATTATAATTTACATTATTTTGGTGACATGCTTGTACGGATGATTTTTGGTAAGATTACATTTTCGAGCAGATACAAGGTTCAGGTAACAAGTATCTACAGGTTTATGTTTTCTGAAAATTTGTAATTTTTTCTTTGTTAAGTTTTCTGGAAAAATTTACGAATTTTGGTTAAGTGTGCAGCTCGTGTGAATTAATATTCGAAAATTCGCTCGTGATGAAGTCAGCATGGCTCGCGCTGACGTCAGCAAGAAGCCCACGAAGTTCGTCTTCGGCCCGGACCACGAGTTTGAATATAAATACGGGTTTTAATCCTAATTATTTACTTTTAATTGAACCCTTAAATAATTACCAAACGAACTACCTCTTCGCGTGCACTATTCATCCGCTCCCTAATTCGATCTTTTCATCTAGATTTCGAGTTTTTTTTTATCCAGATTTGTTGGTATATTTGCAATCTAGAATAGTTTATTGATGCTTTGACTTCAAAAATCTTTGATTTTAAGCCGCTATAATGCCCAATCTTTGAATTGTTCTTCGCATGAATAGTAACTTGGATGAATTGACTTTAAGATTTTCAATTTTTGATGATTTGGACTAAAATTGGACTTAAAATTGGATTAAGATATGAACTTTCAACTTAAATCTAACTAAAGTTTAAATTAACACGTACTTAATCAAGATTAATTGAAAATTTTAGTCCGCGTACACTGTTCACACGAAGCACTTCGTGCTTACGTCAGCACGAAGTCGGCTTTGAATTTGATTTCTGGGCACGATTAAGATCAAAACAAGTTCAAGTTTAATGTTAAAATGACTTTTTGATTCATTTTAATATTAATATGAAGATGTTTTTGATGATTTTTCTGGTTTCGATGGTCAGCTCGTGCTGACGTCATCACGATGAGGTTTTCCCTCGTGATGACGCCACCACGAAGCAAATTTGTAACTTTTTAAAAAATTTGTAATTCTTTTTGTTTTCTTTTCGTTTATTTGTTTTTGTGCATGTATGGAAGGACAAGGTGCAGGTGCTCGTGTCTTTGTTAAGGAGCATAATTCTGCTATTGATATCAGTATTGCTCAGCAAGAATGCACGGAAGAATTTCACGGTGTCCTACATTATCTCGCACGCTCGCGTATTCGATTTGCTCTTACCGAGAACCCTCCATTGATAATAAGCTATATTACTCAGTTCTAGAACTCAGCTAGATTATTGCCAGTTGGTGATCATACTATCATTCGCACTACAGTTCCGGGACGCAATATAGAGTTTTCTGCAGGAGATTTGAGAACGATTTTGGATCTTGGAAGTGTCGAGATTGAGCAAGGTCAGACAGAGTTTGAAGAAATCTTTGTAGATGGTGCTCTTAGACGTATGGGGTACGTCAATGCTATTAAGCATCCTTATCCCAAGATTAGCATTTGAGGCAAATGGAGATTGCTTGCCTACTATTTGCTGATCAAAGTGCCGGTTATGATCAAATGAATATGCAGACGGCTTCTCAGTTAGTTGCTCTTGTATTGAACAAGCCTTACAGCTTTTCTCAGTACATTTATGATAATTTTGTTAAGCAACTGAGAGGTTATGGAAATGAAAAGAAGTTCTTTCTTTTTCCGATATTTGTCATGAGAATCATTAGGCATAAAGCAACTACTTTACCTTTTGATGGAGATACTTTTAATTTGGGTCATCTTACTCATCGCGTGTTCAACAATATGATGAAACATGCTAATAGTGATAGCATTCCTGCTCATGTCAATAATCCACCATTGTTTGGACACTTGATTAATCCAAACTATGAGGCTCCAAGACAAGGATGGGAAGATGAAGAACCTGTTGCTGTTGTTGTTGATGATGCTCAAGGTCAAGATGATCTTCAAGAAGAGCAAGCTGATCAGTTTGAGGGATTGAATAATGTTCCTTTATTTACTGATGTTCCGGAGCATGATCCGGAGATGGATGCTCTTGTGGAGGATATTGATGATCCGGCGAATCTTGTGCTACCTAATACTGGAGTTTCTACTTCTACTTCTATTTCATAAGATGTTGCTGGTCCTTCTGAACTGAATGATGATGATAATGATAATTCGGGTTCAGATTCTGATGTAGACAGACCACCAAAGAGAAGGAGAAGACAAGGAAAACGGATTGATGATGTGGAGAAGTTACAAGCTCTTCAGCGACCTCAGTCAGAAATTGATAGGGAGTTTGCTGAGTATCATGCTGCTATGGAGATGTCTCATACACCCATTTCAGTTGATACACCAGCAGTTGCTGCTTTGAGAGCTTCTGTTACTGATGTTCCGGTTTCGGTGTCTGCTACTTCTGTTGGAGAGAAAAGGCCGAGAACCAAGTTTGTAATTAAAGGAAAAGGTTCTCAAGCTAGAGTTGTTGAAGCTACGACTGTTATGACTACTAGAGCTCAAGAGTCTACAGTTCGTACAGAGCAAGAGCCGACAGTTCCTGCTCCTAGGCCTCGTTCTACTCCAGTTCAGGCGTTAGTTCCTGTTGCTACAGTAATGGATCGTCTGTTGGCACCACTACAAAGGCCACAGATGCCTCCTCAAGGAACTATTAATGCTACTACTTCTAACATTACTTCTACTTCTGATTCAGCTCCACCTGTTCAAGTTCAGCTGAGTCGTATTGTTTCTGAGAAGAAGATGTTAGAGATGTGTGTCTCAGCCTTAGAACGACAGTTGAAGATTCAGGCTGAAGAACATCAGAGGGAGATGGACAAAATGACTACACTTGTTCATTCTCTTGGTGATAAACTTGATCGATTCTTGTCTCAAGGGGGAAATAAAGATGGTTTGGGTTGTAAGGATGATGAGTTAGCAAGAAAAAGAATAGATGATGATCATGAAGATCAAGATCCAACTCAAGACCAACCAGAGATGTTGTTGAGCCAGAGAATCGAGATCAAGATGCTGATGTTGCAGAGATAATTGCTTCAGAGACTACACAGTTTCAAGGGGAGTCGCCAATACAAAGAGAGTCAGAGATTGCTGGTACAACTGGTGCTAGTACATCTGGGACTCAGAAAGGAAAAGTTGTGATGGTTGCTCCTGATGCAGATCCTGATGATCCAGATAATTCGTCAGATGAGGAAGATTCCAATTCAGATAAGCTTCAAAAGATAGGTGCTTTGGACGATATTGATGATACTGATGATGATCTAGACAGTATTACTCAAGAAGATTTGGAAGAAGGAGAATTAGTTCCTAATCCAGCATGGACAGAATTGCTGAAAAGACCTTATGATTTTGATAGAGTGTTTGGTGACATTCCAACAGAACCAAGAGGTGAAGAGGAACATTTCAGACTTAATCCAGTCAGAGATAGTCCAGATGAACCTGTAAATGCTGCAAAGTTAAATTTCACAGTGTTTGCAAAGATAGTTGATGGTGAACATGAAAGTATAGTTGATTTTGGCTGGATAATTGATGCTACGCGAGAGTTTGATATAAGAGAATATAATCTACCTCCGGCGGAGCAAGATCCTAACTTTTGTATTGATCGTTGGGTTCCAGCATATACAAGTCGTACTGGCTTACCGATGGGTAACTGTTTCAAGCCATCAGTGTTTTGGGAGTTTATCTCAGACATAGATGCACCTACTTATTTCTCAGTGGTACAAAGTTGGTTCTATGATCGAAGAATTAGCTTATTTGTTATCTAGAGAAAAGAGGGTTGTCAGTACATGTCAGTAAGTTTAAGACATTTCCAAAGCTTGAATGAATCAGATTTGATGGATTTGGGAAAGAGATGGTTTGTTAATCTTCAGAATGATGGAAATGCTAATTGTTTCTGGGAAAGATTTCAGAGAGAAAGAAGATGGCATTTTGGTGATAGAGGTTTGAAAGGATGATCAAACCTAGACCCATGAAAAAGATTAAAAAGCCAGATGGTACTATTGATCTTGTTCAAAGACCGATCAAATGTGTTAAAAAGGTTTCTGCTATCAAATGGGATCAAGATATGCTGACTACAATGACTTATTGGTAGATAGATATCAAGTCAGGTGAAGCACAAATGTTTGTTGATGATTCAAAGAGCAAGATGCTGCTTCGCATGTATGATCCAATGCAAGTTGTCAATTTGTCAAGAGGTGATCAAAGAAGATTGATTGAGACACCTTGTTCAGCTGTTAGATTTTGGAAAACTGAATGTAAAGTCCCTCACACGATGGTTTAACCCACGAGTGTAAAATAACAAGACAAGTATGAACTAGAATCGGACTAGTATTACTTTAATATAAATATGCAAGAATATAAACAAAGTAATAAATGACTTTAAGCAATATTTAAACAAGTAAATAAAAGGTGGAACACGAATGTAGTTTTCAAGTGTATTTTCTTTATTGATGAATAAACAAAATACAAGATCGTTGCGGAACCTAGATATTACACGTATGTAAGTATCTAAACAATCTTTGAATTACAAGTGATCTATACTTGCTAAATAAACTCCTTTGATCGATATACTTAGAGTTGTGAAGTATAGCTGTTTAGATCGAGAGTATTTAAGCAAGTTCACCAATTTGCTAAAAGTGATTTTCTCAAAGAAATGACTTTGTATTTATAGGCAACAAAATTCTCCAGTGAATTTGTGCCGTACAAATATGGTTGGATACATTTAATGATCCGACAAGAACATTAAATGTATTGGATAAGGAATAAGGATAAAGTCACATCAAGTGCAAGTGTATCCTTTTATCCAACCACCTTAACACACGTATACTTTGGTAAAGAACAAGTGGGTTGTTCTTTGGAAAGTGTGTAAAGGCTTAAAGTCAAACCTCGATATCAGTGTTCAGACTTGTAAGGTCTAGAACACTGACAATCCTCCAGTGTACAGATCTGGTAAGACTTTCCAGTGGACTCCGCCTTTTGATAAGTCTTCTTTCTTCAGACTTCAGTCTTTGACTTCAGTCAGAATGTCTTCAGTAGAGTAGATCTGGACTGGGGTGAAGACCAGTGAGCTAATCTGGAGAATACTCCAGATTTCCTATACAAGTATTTGCTCATTAGTCTTCCATTATTTCTGGACAAATCTTTAGAAGGACTCCAGATCCCAAGTCTGGAGTAGGTCCAGCAGAACATGTTTTCTGGTCAGATCTTCAGTGAGCTCCAGTAGTCGAGTCTGGAGCGAGTCCAGCAAAACATGTTTCTTGACAAACCTTCAATAAGGTTCCAGTAGTCGAGTCTGGAGCGAGTCCAGCAAAACATGTTTCTTGACAAACCTTCAATAAGGTTCCAGTAGTCCAGTCTGGAGCCAGTCCAGTAAGTCTGGAATAAATCTGGACCTAACAAATTCCCCCTATTTGTTTAGAAATAATGCAAGTGTTTTCAGACTTATAGATATACAAATTTGTATGTCTGGAAAACACTTAGTCGATTTAAGTCTAAAAAATCTAAGTTACTGGAGAACACTTTATAGATCATGAGTGTTTTCAGTTTCATCATTTAAGTTCTAACTTAGACTAAATCTGGTCATTTACTTATAAAAATAAAAAATTGCAACTATCATTACTTTCATCAAAAAGGAAAATAATTACAACTTTCATAAGATAATTAATTACAATAAGTACAATGATAAAAGGTTTAGGCCTTCTTTTCGATGTCCTTTCTGGAGCATCTTCAGTAGCCTTCCTTTTTGGAGATGGAGATGATGGAACAGACACTGGTGGTCTCAGACCCAACACAGCTTCCATTTGTTGAATTCTCTTCCAGACCTTCTCAATCCTCTTCAGAAATGCCTTCACCACCACCAGAATCGAACATGCCACCACCTCCACCACCTTCAATTCCATAAACAACTTCATACTTCAATCCACCAACAATCCAATCTCAACCACCAGTCAATCTAACCGAACAAAGTGTGCCAGACTCAAATGTTGAATCTGAAGAGGTCTGGGCACAAGTACCAGTAATGGAGAGAATGACCTCTCATCTGGAACAACCCTCTGGTCTCTCCACTTCTTCTTCAACCGAGGTCCAAGGCCTTCTTAGGAAGGTGGCGGACTTGGAGAGATCACTTCAGTCATCTTCCCAGGTTATTTCTGATTTCAAGTCCTTATTGTCAAACAACTTAGCATCAGAAATGAACCTCTTCGCTGGGAATGAGAAGTTAGTGTTCGAGAAGTTAGATGAGCTGGTACTGGCCACCAATCGAAATTCTGAAAACTTTAAGTGGCAGTCCAGGGTTTGGAGTCCAGACTGGTGAATTCTGTTCAGACTGCAGTGGATAGTCAAATTGTTCAACCACTGGCAGGTCTGAAAGAGGAGGTTGAGAAGCTGGTTATAAGGGTAAGCTCTCTGGAGAGTAGGCCCACACTGGACCAGAGTGCAGTTGTTAGTACTCTGAGTGATGCATGTACAAGGAAGTTCAGAAACAATATGTTAAAAGAATTGTGTGAAGAATTTCTGAAACTGTCCTACGTAGCATTCATGATGGGGTGTTACCTCAAATAGAAAAGCTACTGGATGAGAAGATGCCACAGGACTTGCCAGAAGAAATTGATAATATTAAAAGGGAAGTCCAGGCACTCAAGACTGGTATGACTGCTTCCATGCCAGAACAAGGAAGAACCTTTGGTTCTCTGGACAGGCTCATGATGGAAGAATTGTGGAATGATCTGAAGTCCAGGACTAGAGATCATTCCAAGGGGGAAAAATTGTCTAGTCCATCATCTGGTGTCCATGAAAGTTTGAAAAAGAGAAAAGAAGAAGTTGTTAAGGTTGTTGCTACTGAAAGCATTGTGCAGAGAAAACAAGTGACTGGTACTGATGCCAGTGCACGATTAGCCCAGAGAGCACTTGGCACTGAAGCCAGTGTGCAGACTGAAGAAGAGGTTACTGGTACTGAAGCCAGTGAACCCCAGTTTGAAACCTTCCCAGATATTCCTACCACACTGAAGGCAGTTAAAGGAAAAGAAAAGGTTGTATCTGGTGAAGAGGAAGAGCAGATTAAAGATGTTGACAATGAAACATCAAGGAAGTTACAACAACAGTGCATCATGATTGAAATCTACAAGACAAATCAAAAGAATGAACTGCTGGCCCATCAAAGGGAGATGGCTATAATGGGCACTCTGGATTCCTATAATGCTGGAAGGTTGGGCATAAATATTGAAGTTTTCAAAAGGATGAAAGATGACCCCAGAGTTCATCAGTGTCTTGATGCACTGAATGATGTCCATGTACGCTCGTTCTACGCTGAAGAAGAACAGGTATATGACTCATTGATTTATGGTGTTACAATTCCAGAGTTGATCAGACAAAGAAAGGAGGAGCTTGTAAGCCTCCAGAAAAAGATAAGAAGAAATGCTGGTGCTCTGGAGTTGGAATACAGGAAAAGGATGACTGGTCTACCAAAGCTTACTGCCAGACAAGTGAAGGCAATAAAAGATGGTGATCTTAGCACCTTCATTCCACTGGATACTACTCTTAGAATTAATCAACATCACCAGTCCACTGAAGGACAACAGAGTGGTGTATCCAGGGAAACTGAAGAAATGGTTCACTTGGCTAAGCAGAAAGCAAAATATGATGAAATGATGAATTTCAGGGCCAATGCAAGAAAGATTGTTAATGCTGAAATCAAATTGGCTGAAATTCATCAAGGAATGACCAGATTCAATGTGAAGTTGACCAGAGAGGGTAACTTTACAGATGAAAGGAAGGATACTTCAGTCCAAGCTTTTGGATGGACTGAACTGAAGGAGATAGGATTGACCTTTAAAGGTAAGACTGATCTCTCTCCAGATGTGAAGGCCTTTATGAAGAGGATTGAGAAGGTCTGGAAGAGAATTCAACAAATGGAAGCTGTGTTGGGTCTGAGACCACCAGTGTCTGTTCCATTGTCGCTTCTTAACTGACACACTTTTCGCTTATGCTTCAGTTCAATCTGCTTGATAAGAGAGATGATTTCAGCAGCAGCTTCATTTTTAGACCTTAGAAAGACCACCCAACAATATTTGGAGAATTCATCTACTATCACCAGGGTGTATCTTTTACCAGCACGAGTCTGAACATTCACTGGACCAAAGAGGTCCATATGAAGCATGTGAAGAGGTTCAGTAATGCTGAAATTCTGTCTGGTCTTGAAACTGGCACGTTTCTGTTTACCCATGTCACATCCTGGACATGGCCTTTCCTTTTTGAAGGAAACTGAAGGTATCCCATCAGCAAGTTGTTTTCTGGACAACTTATTAATGTTTTTGAAATTTAAATGGGATAACCTTTTATGCCATAACCAGTTTGTGTCTTCATCAGCTTGAGTGTAGAAGCATTGCTCTGACGGAGAGCTTTCCATGTCCATTACATATACGTTCCCTTTCCTGGGAGCAATCAACACTACCTTCCAGTCCTTGTTGAATACGATGCCTTGAGCAACATTGAATAAGACTTGATAGCCATCATCACACAGTTGGCTTACACTGATCAAGTTATATTTCAAACCATTCACAAATGCAACACGTGTAAACTTGACTTGTCCATTGTTCAGAACACCATATCCCTCAGTCTTTCCACAACCATCATTTCCAAAAGTGATGGAGGGTCCATCAGAAATGGTGAACTCCTCCAGTAGGGTCTTAAATCCGGTCATAGTCCTGCCAGCTGCACTGTCAAGATACCAGATATACTTCTTTCGATCGCCCTACACATACACCAGATATTTATCAGTTAGATTTGGGAACCCATCGACTGATGGGTTCACTGGACCCTCCCTTATAGGTCCCTGGGCAATCTGGTCTAGTTCACTTACTTCAACAGTAGTTTTTGTTGAAAACACTACTGGAGTTGATAGTTTAGAAACCTTTTTCTTTTTCTCAACTGGAGAAATAAATTTATCTTTCTTAGCAAAAGGTTTTGTGTTTTGTCTAGGGCCAAATGAAGTACCCTCAATAAAGTTTAATCTTGCATTAAAACTTTGTGATTGACGAGTCAGAACTTGAATCTGGCTCTCTATCCTGGACAAAACATTATCTTCAGATGATACCTTAGCCTTTCCAGTTGTTGGCTTAGGTAGGGGATTGTTCTGAGGCAAAGGTCTATTCTGCTTAACCTTTTTAACTGGAGCAGTCATCTGAACAGCTCCAGTCTTAACCTCTGGGCAAAGAACTGGGAGAATATTGGCCTTGGGAGTTACAGGCTCATCATAAACAGTGGTGGGCCTGAATCCCTCTGGTAATCGATCGATTACTGGTATTAATGATGCTACATGAGTATTTCCATCTAAATATGCACGTTTTTGAGTAGGAAATTGATTTACTCCAGCATCATATGGCTTTCTAGTTTCAAGCCATGATTT
Source organism: Erigeron breviscapus (assembly GCA_034093135.1). Classification (NCBI taxonomy): domain Eukaryota; kingdom Viridiplantae; phylum Streptophyta; class Magnoliopsida; order Asterales; family Asteraceae; genus Erigeron; species Erigeron breviscapus. Next base: position 69,071,631 of record CM067168.1, read on the forward strand.
AATCACCAGTTTTTCTTTTTCTAAAATGATCTCAAGATCTTGTTTTTCTTGGATCAATTGTTCAGTTACCAGAATCTGGGCTTGAAATGCCAGTTCAATGTCTTGAAGTTCTTTAAATTTTGATTTTAAGGCGGCCATTTCAGAGGAATCTGTTTCTAGACCATTTAAACTGTCAAATCTAACAGTTTCCACAAAAATTAAATCAGAATTTAGAGCTTCAGCGATGTCCAATTTCAGTTCAGGATTAGTTTCAAGATCATACTCACTAACCTTTTAATGACAATGTCGACCCAACGACCAGATGTGACATCATCCTTCACCAGATGCTCTTGATCTGCCAGAGCCATAAAACAACAATCTCTTTCCTCTTCTTCATCGACTGATGAATCATCAGAGGGAACCCATGCTTCTTCAGTGGTTGCTATCATGCATTTGTTATTGTCTTCAATCTGTTTAGACAAGAGAGCAATTTGAGCCTTAAGCTTTTTGTATTTCAACTTATAGCTATCATCAGGCTTGTTAAAAGAAGCAGTTGGACCAGACTGGAAGACAAACTGACTGGACCTGCACTCTTTCATGAAATGACCTTTCTTGCCACACTTAAAGCATGTTAGATTGGTCTTGTCAGTGGAAGAACTGGGTGCATGTTGTCCAGTGGGCCTATTTGCTCTGGCCTTAAAACGGTTAAACGTTTTGGCCATCATTGCAACCAGGTCATCACTGTCAGTTTCATCACAGTCTGGAGAGATATCATTACAGACTCCAGAATCCATTAGTTCAGACATCATCTTCTTCATAGAAAATACATTCTCAGAAGATATTAATGCCGCACAAGGTGGTGCAGTATTAGTGACCACTGTGGAACTACTGGAAGCATGATTAAAAGAATCTTTTTCTGCCTCAATCCTCTGGGCTTGATTTTCTTCAGTGAATCTGAAGGCTCCATACAATGTTGACAAAGTATGGGAATGCAAGGTTTTTCCTTGCCTCAAGACCAGAATCATGTGAGACCATTTTGTTGGAAGAATATCACAAAATTTCTCCAAAAGTATATCCTTGTCTTTATCTACCCCTAGTCCTCTTAACTGGTTTATGATGCTCATAAATCTGGTGTAAGTACCAGTAAGGGACTCATTGGGGAGAGCAAAAAATGACTCATACTTTTTATTTAAGGAGACTTTTCTGGTAACAACAGTATCATCACCTCCCTCATGCTGGTTTACTAGTTCATCCCACATACTTTTGGCACTGGGATAGAGAACTAGTGTGGGAATGAGAGTTTCTGGAACAGCCCCGAGGATCATATTTTTAAGAAGTGTATCAAGATTTACTAATCTTTTCTCCTCTTCGGACCAGTGTTCCTCTCTCTTTTCCCTCCCACTACTTGATCCTGTAGGGTCAAGAAGTGCATTGATAGGAAGTCTTGGCACATAGGGTCCTTCGTTTAAAATTTTCATCATATTCCTTTCAATACCAGTCACATGCAATATTATCCTAGCTTTCCACGTACCAAATTCATCACTGCTCCCATTGAATTTAGGAACAGGATTATTCGAGTAATGCACATGCACATGTGGAGAAGCAGGAGGAGGAGGAGGAGGAGGAGGAGGAGGAGGAGAAGGAGGAGGAGGGAAGAAGAAGGAGGAGGAGGAGGAGGAGGAGGAGGAGGAGGAGGAGGAGGAGGAGGAGGAGGAGGAGGAGGAGGAGGAGGAGGAGGAGGAGGAGGAGGAGAGAGGAGTCTTAAGCTTTTTGTATTTCAACTTATAGCTATCATCAGGCTTGTTAAAAGAAGCAGTTGGACCAGACTGGAGACAAACTGACTGGACCTGCACTCTTTCATGAAATGACCTTTCTTGCCACACTTAAAGCATGTTAGATTGGTCTTGTCAGTGGAAGAACTGGGTGCATGTTGTCCAGTGGGCCTATTTGCTCTGGCCTTAAAACGGTTAAACGTTTTGGCCATCATTGCAACCAGGTCATCACTGTCAGTTTCATCACAGTCTGGAGAGATATCATTACAGACTCCAGAATCCATTAGTTCAGACATCATCTTCTTCATAGAAAATACATTCTCAGAAGATATTAATGCCGCACAAGGTGGTGCAGTATTAGTGACCACTGTGGAACTACTGGAAGCATGATTAAAAGAATCTTTTTCTGCCTCAATCCTCTGGGCTTGATTTTCTTCAGTGAATCTGAAGGCTCCATACAATGTTGACAAAGTATGGGAATGCAAGGTTTTTCCTTGCCTCAAGACCAGAATCATGTGAGACCATTTTGTTGGAAGAATATCACAAAATTTCTCCAAAAGTATATCCTTGTCTTTATCTACCCCTAGTCCTCTTAACTGGTTTATGATGCTCATAAATCTGGTGTAAGTACCAGTAAGGGACTCATTGGGGAGAGCAAAAAATGACTCATACTTTTTATTTAAGGAGACTTTTCTGGTAACAACAGTATCATCACCTCCCTCATGCTGGTTTACTAGTTCATCCCACATACTTTTGGCACTGGGATAGAGAACTAGTGTGGGAATGAGAGTTTCTGGAACAGCCCCGAGGATCATATTTTTAAGAAGTGTATCAAGATTTACTAATCTTTTCTCCTCTTCGGACCAGTGTTCCTCTCTCTCCCATTGAATTTAGGAACAGGATTATTCGAGTAATGCACATGCACATGTGGAGAAGCAGGAGGAGGAGGAGGAGGTGGTGTATTGTTATTTTCAGTGGGTGGTTCATTAACATTAGTTTCATGAGTTTCTTGAGTATTTTCTGGGATTGCCATCGTGAAACAGATCTAGGTAAGTATATTAACCTTCTGCTCTGATACCAATTGTAAAGTCCCTCACACGATGGTTTAACCCACGAGTGTAAAATAACAAGACAAGTATGAACTAGAATCGGACTAGTATTACTTTAATATAAATATGCAAGAATATAAACAAAGTAATAAATGACTTTAAGCAATATTTAAACAAGTAAATAAAAGGTGGAACACGAATGTAGTTTTCAAGTGTATTTTCTTTATTGATGAATAAACAAAATACAAGATCGTTGCGGAACCTAGATATTACACGTATGTAAGTATCTAAACAATCTTTGAATTACAAGTGATCTATACTTGCTAAATAAACTCCTTTGATCGATATACTTAGAGTTGTGAAGTATAGCTGTTTAGATCGAGAGTATTTAAGCAAGTTCACCAATTTGCTAAAAAGTGATTTTCTCAAAGAAATGACTTTGTATTTATAGGCAACAAAATTCTCCAGTGAATTTTGTGCCGTACAAATATGGTTGGATACATTTAATGATCCGACAAGAACATTAAATGTATTGGATAAGGAATAAGGATAAAGTCACATCAAGTGCAAGTGTATCCTTTTATCCAACCACCTTAACACACGTATACTTTGGTAAAGAACAAGTGGGTTGTTCTTTGGAAAGTGTGTAAAGGCTTAAAGTCAAACCTCGATATCAGTGTTCAGACTTGTAAGGTCTAGAACACTGACAATCCTCCAGTGTACAGATCTGGTAAGACTTTCCAGTGGACTCCGCCTTTTGATAAGTCTTCTTTCTTCAGACTTCAGTCTTTGACTTCAGTCAGAATGTCTTCAGTAGAGTAGATCTGGACTGGGGTGAAGACCAGAGAGCTAATCTGGAGAATACTCCAGATTTCCTATACAAGTATTTGCTCATTAGTCTTCCATTATTTCTGGACAAATCTTTAGAAGGACTCCAGATCCCAAGTCTGGAGTAGGTCCAGCAGAACATGTTTTCTGGTCAGATCTTCAGTGAGCTCCAGTAGTCGAGTCTGGAGCGAGTCCAGCAAAACATGTTTCTTGACAAACCTTCAATAAGGTTCCAGTAGTCCAGTCTGGAGCCAGTCCAGTAAGTCTGGACTAAATCTGGACCTAACACTGAAGTTGTACACTATCGCAAGATTCTAGGAGATTGTTTAGCTCAGAGAATTCATGCAAATAGTCGTAGACTACTTTTTAATGATCAAGCTTAAAGTTCAAGTTAAAGAAATCTAGTCGCTAATGTCAAGGGGGAGTCTGTAGATGCAGATTTGTGTGACAGTAGCAACATAGATTTGGTTAACTATTTTGTTCTTAGGAATATATATGTAATCGTTGAATAATAAGTCGTTAGGACATATGGTTGTGTTTAATGATTACGTTTGAACTTCAATGTGAAATGTGTTTGTGTTTATTGTTATGTTTGAATTAATGTGACATATGGTTGTGTTTAATGATTACGTTTGAACTTCAATGTGAAATGTGTTTGTGTTTATTGTTATGTTTGTGTGTTATATTTATTGTTTTGCAGGTACAAGGATGTAGAGCCAAGGTTAGAAGTGTTGTAAAACACTTAAACGATGGTTGGATGTTGTGTACAAGTCAAAATAAGGGTTCAAGAAAACGTACCTCGTGCTGAAGTCATCAGCACGTTATATTGGCTTCGTGCTGACGTCAGCACGAAGGCAAAGTCGTTTTGGTGGATCTAGTTGATTGGACTTCGTGTAAGGTCCAAGCCCACACGAACTAAACTATCACAAGTATAAATACCCACCTAGGTTACGAATTAAGTAACGAATTGGTGAAATTACGTCGAATTGTTGATCGTGAATACTCCTACACGAACTTACACTTCGTGTGTATCCTTAGGTCGATTAATTGCTCATTAATTGACAAAAGGCAATAGCAATCTAGTTATCTCAAGAGGATTCCGCACTCTTGACATAATGATTCACGTCTTATTTACGATCTATACGACAATAGGGACTTACAGTTTGCTACATGTATGTGTGCTAGGTATCAGGCCAATCCTAAGGAAAGTCATTTCCAGGCCGTCAAACGGATTTTCCGTTACCTAAAAGGCACTGTGAACCTTGGTCTCTGGTATCCAAGGGATACCGGGTTTCAGCTTATTGCATATTCGGATGCTGACCATGCAGGTTGTAAGCTTGATCGAAAGAGTACTTCTGGAAGTGTACAGTTTTTAAGGGATAGATTGGTTAGCTGGTACTCGAAGAAGCAAAACTGTGTGTCCACATATACTCCAAAGGCAGAATATGTTGTTGCAGCTAGCTGTTGTTCACAAGTTCTTTGGATGAAGACTCAGTTGACTGATTATGGATTTCAGTTTAACAGGATTCCCATTTACTGTGACTCTAAGAGTGCTATTGTTATCTCCTGTAATCCGGTTCAGCACACCAAGACCAAGCATATAGATGTTCGGTACCATTTTCTTAAGGAGCATGTCGAGAATGGTAACATCGAACTCTATTTTGTCCCGACTGACTACCAACTTGTCGACCTTTTCACGAAACCTTTGGATGAACAAAGGTTTAGATTTCTGAAAACCAAGTTGGGTATGTTTGATTTACAAACTTAATTGCTTATTTGCCATGTATTCTTTTTCAAACATTGATGTGTTTTACTTGTTATTACATGCAATGTTTGAGGGGGGGAAAAGGGTAGAATGCATGATTTTAGGGGGAGTTTGTAAATTTTCTTGATTCTTGTATGCTTATGTTGAGGGGGAACTTGTAAATACATGTAAATATTTGTGTGATTTTATATCTCGTTTATATTTTTATGTGTTTAATTGTTTGATTGTTAAAATTGAAAACCAAATACAAAATTTGAAAATATAAAAAGACAAAAAGATTTTATTTTTTTCTTTTTCTTATTTTATTTTTATTTTTATTTTTATTTTTCTATATTAGTTTTATTTTTATTTTACTTTTTATTTTTATCTTTATTTAATTTTAGTTATTTTCTTTGTTAGCCCATTTGAAAAACCAAAAAGAATTTAGCCCAAATGAGTCTAAGCCCATGTTGTTTGGACTGCCCAAGTTTCATGCGGGTCAATCCATACCCGTGACCCGGATTCGAATATATAAAAGGAAAAATGGGCGGGGTATTTGATCACATTTCATTCTATTTCAGATTCAAATATCTTTTTTTTCTCTCAAAATCATAACCGTAATCATAACCTCTCAAATGAATCAAAATAAAGCTTAATTTGTAACAATAAAACAGTGGGTATTGCTTTGATCTTGATTGTGATTCATAATCATCACTTCATTTCATTCAGTTCATCCTTTTAAAGGTAAAATCACTTACTTTTGATTTGCTCTCAAACTATTTGATGAAATGCCTATGTGACTGATCATGTGATTTTTGATTGATTTGATGCAATGTTATGTGTTTTGATTGTATTAGAAGCATGATTAGGGTTGTTATATGTTGTTTATATGCTTTGTTTATCAAATTTTGTTGTTGTTTGAGAATTTTGGGTTTGTTTTGATGATCATGGGCTGGGTATTATGAAGATTTGATGATTAATGGTGCTTGCAGAAGTTTTTCTTCAGCAAACACGACCTTTGCTCTTGACCACCTTCAAATCTTCAAACCATTTTTCTGTACATGTTCATAATTTTTCTTGATAAGTTTTTGGATCGAAAGTACCATTTGCAAAACATTTTGTTCGGCAAATGCACAAACCAAGTTGTTCTACAAATTGAAATTTCAATTGGTTTCAATTGTTTTTAGCCATTTGCAGAACATTTTGTTCGGCAAATGCACATTTCTCATCAAAACCTTTAATTCAAACCAACTTGGTCTTAAAATGTGAAATTCAAAAATTTTCCAAGTAATTGTGGCATTTGCAGAGCTTTTTCCTCGGCAAATAAAGCTTTTTGGTGTGAAATTTTTTTCTAAGGCATGAAAGTACCATTTGCAGAGCTTTTTGCTCGTCAAATGGATGTTTGGCTTGAAAATTTTTCTAAGGAATTGAAAAGGACATTTGCAGAGCTTTTTGCTTGGCAAATGCGTATTTTGGATGAAAATTTTTCTAAGTCATCAAGATTAACTTTCAATGATCATCTTTCAAATCATTTTGTTCGGCAAATCATATAATGTGTTTCATTTGATTAATAATTGTACTGAATGATTTGTGATGTCCAGAAAAGTTTTGAAATAGCCATTTGCAGAACTTTCTCTTCGGCAAATCATATATTTGGTGAATTTTTTTTTTCTATGTCTTGTGATCAAAATTTTTGAAAGTGCCATTTGCAGAAGTTTTACTTCGGCAAATGCACAGTTTCATTCAAAAGACTTTGTAACCAACTTTTCAAGTTCTAAAAAGTGCCATTTGCAGAACATTTTGTTCGGCAAATACACATTTTCTTATTGAATGATCCTTAAATACCTTGTCAACATTCTTGTTCGACAAACAAAGGATTCTTCATACATTTAAATGAAGTTTAATCTGAAAAGCTTATTTGCCGAAGTTTTTGTTCGGCATCATCGAGTATTCACTTCATACACTGGTCGATTTGATCTGACCTCAAACCTCGTGTTTGCCGAGCTTTTTGTTCGGCAAATCACACTTTTCACAAAATTTTTGTCAAAGTCATTTTTCTTTCCTTATTACTTTGTGTGTCAATTTTTGTGAAAATAAGTCATTTGCCGAGGTTTCTGTTCGGCAAATAGGTACTTCAGACTTAGAAATTTTTTCTAAGTGTTTCAAAAAAAAATTAAGTGTTTTAAAAAAAAATAAAAATTCAAGTGTTCAAAATTTTTTCTAAGTCCTTTAGCTTTTGTGTATTGAATAAATGTGTTTATGTTTGTATGTCTTTTGTGTTATAGTTTTTCATAAGTGTTAGGGTAAGAAGCAAGGTATCGAACGCCTTTGTGTACTACCTTCGTTGTTTTATCTTTTAACGCTTATGCAATTCTATATGTCGAAATGTTTTTTATATATATTAGGGTGAGAAGCAAGGTATCGAACGCTTTTGTGTACTACCTTTGTTATCTCATTTTTAATATATGTACGAAACATTTTCGGTTGTGCAAAAATGTGTTGAAAGAAATGTATTTGTCTTAATTGTGTCTTTGTCAAAAAAAATTATAAATTTTCAAAAAATTATAAAAATGGCTTATTTGAAGAAGGTGCTACAATGAAATAAAAGCAACCATGCCCTTCAATTTCCATTTCAATCAAAATTCCCCATAATCACTGAAATTCTCCGTCGCCATCCGATAAATGTTGCTTTAACCGCTGGAGCAATTGTGCCAGAAACCTATGCGTTTGATCTATGGGAAACCATTGAATTTGTTAAAGCAAGCAAGAGAAGGCATACTGAAGAACACTTTACATTTTCTCTTCGCTCTTCTGAAGAAACTTATTCTTGCACTCTTTATCTTGATGAGTTCCGGTCTATCATTGGATTTCCTAAAGAGAACTCAAGACCTAATGCTACAGAGTTTGAAGAGTTGCCTTCTGTTGAAGAGATGCTTGCAGGCATTCATGCTCTTGGTTATGATGGTGAACTTACAACGATGAGAGATTTCAAAAGGATGAATATTGCATCATTATGGCATACTTTGTATTGTGTGATTAATCATTGCCCGATGCCATCTCAAAAAGGAATTGATGCCATGACAAAGCATTCCCTTGCATTCTATTATGCCATTACTCATAATGTGCACTGTGATTATCCCAAGATAGCTTGAGAAAAGATGATTCAAGTTGTTAAAGGGAGGGATATGCAAGAAAGGAAGTACATTCCCTACATCAGATTCTTCACTCTGTTTGTACAGCATGCAATGGAAAACAATGATGATATTCCAGAGTTGGAAGATGCTTTCAAGTGCCAGATTGCTATGTATAAAAAATTAACTCTATCTCTAGAAATTTTGTTGAAAACTCTAGGGAATTTAGAACTTTTAACATAAAACAGAAAATAAAATTAATGTGTTAACATATTTTGAATTTATCCTTAAGATACCACTAGTTTAATGAAGTACAAGATACCGGGGACAAAGCAAGATGGCGAGAAAAGGTTGGCTGAAAAATCTTTGTAGATAAAACTAAATGGTCTGCATTTGTATTTTTGCTCACACCACTGAAAAATGTGTATCATTTAATTATGAAATTTGGCGACTAATATATGAAGGTTTATTGGATGAAATACTTCCTAATCAAAATTGGTTTTTAGCAAAAAAGTAATTATTAAAATAAAGGTTATTAAATTTACTGTATTTTTGATAACAATAATACTGACTTGAGCGTGGGAGTAGTGTTAGCCAAAAGGGCTAACATCAACCCGTAGCATTTGTTTTCTTTTTATGGTCTTCTGCAGGATTTTAACGTCCAGAATCTTAACACTAAAGGATGAAGATCGCAAGCGTATACTCAAGGAATCTTCCTCAACGGAAACGATTTCTCCTAAGTTTTGTCCTTAAACGGACTACAGTGGATTGAACTAAAACTTCAATCCTAGGTTGAAGGGATCACCTTCTCGAACGCCGAGGTTAACACTAACACCTCATTTACGCCCGGGTCGCAGGTTTCTTCTCGAAAACAAATAGTTAAAAGGTTGATGCATCTTTTAGAGCTATTTCGACTATGTCATTGTTACAGGAATTTAGGATCTTGCGATGGAGGATCTTGGTGATTCTATGCCCATAACAAGCAAGGTACACCACAAAAACTTCGTTAACGATTTACATCTTTCATTCGGATATTTCACCAGGTTTGAAGAAGTCCTTCTGGATCGTCAAAAACAAACAAATCAAGGAGTTATGCTTGGAATGGAATCATGAATCTTGTGAACGATGCTATGAGACATAAAGAGCGATTTGAGAAATGATCTTCTACACACGGTCAATTATATCCCTAATACTTTTGTTTATCATTTTCTTTGATCTTGATACCGTCAAAACTGTTTTGAAAAATTTCAACTCCATTTAAGAAGATAAATGTAGTTAAAATTTTGGGGACAATTGTTTGGGGTGAGATTTTCAGATGTAAGATCATGGGGTATCAAGATCTTAACTACTATTCATGGCTAAACTTGGTACTTCAGGATCATAAATATGAAAAATGAGAAAGATCCTAAAACGTGCTTAAGATCCTAATATATGTTCAAATAGTTAACATATGTCCAGGATCTCAAGATATGGGCCAAGATCCGGAATATGTCCAGGATCTTGAGATATAAATCCGATATGTCCAGGATCTCAAGATATGGCCAAGATCCGGAATATGTCCAGGATCTCAAGATATGGGCCAAGATCCGGAATATGTCCAGGATCTCAAGATATAAACATATGTCCAGGATCTCAAGATATGGGCCAAGATCCGGAATATGTCCAGGATCTTGAGCTCTGAGATTACTAACGGTTATTTATTTTATCTAAGCAATATAGGAACGTGCAAAAGTGTTTTCTTGCCCCCAAAGTCGGAGTTAGTTGCTGGAAAATGTGTGGAAATGGTCCTTTAACGTTCAAGAGTCAAGTATTCAAGTCAAGAGAAGAATCTGCCAGGATCCCGGAATTTTAGGATAGTTAGTTGTACTTTTTCCCTATAAAAGGGGCAAGTGATCAATAGGCTGATCAATCCATTCTCCCACACACAAAAAAACACACATCATCTCTCTAAAACTCCAATAAACCTCTGTAAACACTCAGAATTCGTTCACACCAACATTCAACCCCAAATTCATCACTTAGAACGATCACTTGTGCTCTCGTATTGTAATGATCTTGAAATTCTAATAATAAAACAACAAAGGCAGGAGCAATTGCTTCCTCCCGAGGTTTTTATGCCGGCAATCCAGATGGATTAAGGGTTTTTCCTCGTAAAAATGCTCTGTGTTCATTGTCTTCACCTTTTATTTGCCTTATTTTGGATTTACAAAACGTTTTTTAGTAGTTTATTAACACTTTTTGCAAAATATTTAACTTGTGCATGTATTTAATTGTTTGTGAAAAGTTTATCTTAAACTTACTGATTTGTTGACATTAAAACACCTTTTTTATTTCCACTTTATGCATTAAAACCGTTTTTCACAAGTGTTATTGCTATAAAATCATTTATTTAGGGATCATAGTCTAGATCTTGAGTCTTTTTTGCTTTAATCTTCATTGTTTTTGTCATATCTTCTTTAAAACGTCTTTTTAAGGTCTTTGTTAAAGGTTTCCTGATCAAAACTCTTCTTTCGTACTATTTTCATTAGCAAAAACCTTTCTTTAATCTTCATTGTTTTTGTCATATCTTCTTTAAAACGTCTTTTTAAGGTCTTTGTTAAAGGTTTCCTGATCAAAACTCTTCTTTCGTACTATTTTCATTAGCAAAAACCTTTCTTTATTTTAAGATCCTAAGCACCTGACCTCACTTACAAATCTTTGGTCAAAAAATTATCTTGAATCTTTTTACAAAATTATCTTAGGTAATTTTTGTCTAAAACACCACCTATTTTAAAAAACAACCAAAGTTATTTCTAGCATAACTAGAATTAAAGTTAGAATTATCGGGATTTCTTTGGAATAGTCCTCGTTGATAGCCTCCTCGGTATTGGTTCTGGACAAAATTGATTTGCTTGGTAGCCTCCTCTTCACAGTCTTCGGTATAGTGCATTCCTCCGCAATTGTTGCACCCGTGTGCAATCACCTTGAGTTCTTTGTCCATAATGTCCAACCTATCTTCAAAAGCAGAGAAACAGTTAGATAAAGCTTTACTTTCATGAATTACCTCATTGTCGGAGCTGCTCTCAATGCTAGCCACTGTCCTTCTCGTCCTCCTATCTCGGTCTCGGTCATCCATATCTCGAGCTAAGCTAGCTTGCACCATATCCTCCATCATTTTGTACGCGTCATTGGTAGACTTGTACAAAAAGTTACCACCGCCGGCTAGGTCTAAATCCTTTTGGGAACTCTTGGTTAAACCATAGAAGAAAATCTCCATGATCTCGTCCTTGTCTAGTCCATTCCCGTGACAGTTTCTGATCATTTCCCTAAGCCTTTTCCATGCATCAACTAATGATTCACCCTCGTTTTGCTTGAAAGCCTTGATGTCTCGAAGCATTTTCCTAGCTAAACTCGGGGGAAAGAATCGCGAGACGAACTGTTCGCGAAGTTGATTCCATGTAGTGATGGTACCTTCATCGAGCTCATCGAACCAAGCATGTGCCTCTCCCGTGAGAGATGACAGAAATAAGCTAAGCTTCACATCGTCATCGGTGACGTTTCCTCCGTATTTGAACATTTTGCACAAACTTGTGAACCTACTTACGTGCTTATGGGGGTCGGATTTGGCTCGGCCGTCATATTGGTTGTCTTGGATTAACTTAAGGTGGTGGCCTTTGACTGAAAACGAATCTCCTAAGTTTGGTGGGACTATAGCCGATCCCGGCGTAGGTGCTCTTGTCCTTTCCATTATCGGCCGGTCAAAGGCGTCCATTTCGGATCAAGGTGAATTTGGTTGTGACATAGTGTCGGATGAAGTATCGGATGATCCTAAAGGTGGGTCTTCGTCAAAAAGGGTTGCTAAACTAAATACGGGTGGTGGAATCGGTGTGTTGTCTCTCCTTCTCCTTCTAGGTTTACTAGGTCTTGAAGATGCACTATCTACTATCGTTCCCGACCTCAATCGCATCAACTACCTAAATAATCCTGCAAAACTCAAGAAAAAGATCAAACGCACCAATATAAAGATGAAATGAAAAACTAAACTACACTACTTAAAATGAAAATACTACTAAATTAACTAACCCTAACTTTGACCTAAACCTAATTTGACTACTAAACCCTAAAATGACTTAACCTAAGAACTGAAAAGTAACTTCCTCGTGTCGAAACACAAGAAAGGATCGAACTACACTACTAAACTAAGAATGCGTCGCGTCCCCGGCAGCGGCGCCAAAACACTTGATGGGTGGTTTTTGTTTAGTGTTTAAATTTATAAAAGTTGTACAAGTAAATATCTCAAAACACACACACCTTAACGGACAGGGGACCCGATCAGATGTAGTATAGTTAAGTGATAAGTACAGGATCGTTCGCAGGGACGCGTTGCTTTACCTAATCTAGTAATACGTGTAATTCTAGCGGTTGTGGGGTTGTCACGATTTCCTATTAAACTAATTAAAATACTGAAAAGTAAATAGAAGCCACAACCGCTTATTCAGCGAGAGGCTTAGTCTGAAAATAGTTTGAAAAAACAAATAACAGTAATTAAATTAAAATACTTGTTTGGCGTCTCCGATCTCATGATACGACCAAATATCATTCTACCTACTTGCTAGGCTGTTGGAAACTTAATCACGGCTCAGATTCTCGTTAGATTCACTTTGCCTAATTAACAAGTGATGTCCCTAGACTCACACTGTCCTATAAACAAATTCTCGTTAGATTCATTGTTTAAGCATTAATGACCTAAAGTTTGTGTTACTAATTCATCTTTAAGTTACCCGGCTCTTAAGCCATGACCAGATAATAATTCCCTCCGGCGACCACAGTGCACGTTTCCATGTCACTAGATCGCGTCTGACATTGTTAAGCATCATGTTCTATTCATCCTAATTACTATGGTTCTGGATCCCTCAATTATAAGTGAATCACCTTTTACATTAGTTAAAGACCGACTAGTGTTTTCCATCCTTATGTATTAATCCTAGTGTATGATTATAGACCGATCATCAGAATTAAATCAATACATGCAGATATAGAACCGATAATAATATGAAGAACTAGTAAAACATGAATCTAAGATAAACAGTAAAACACATTCCATCAGATCTAACAAATAAAATAAAATAGATAAACGTCTACATGATCACATCGATCCAAACAAGTATTCAGCCTACTAGCCTACCATTATTAAAGGAATAACAAAGTCTGAAAAGATGAAAGACATTGTTTACCAACTGAAAGTAAAATAAAACAGTAGATCTAGGTTGAGGATGAAGATCGGAAGGTGTTAGAAGCTCCAAAACCTCCTTGGAATCTGCAAAGTCAACCTAGGGTTGAATGTGGGCGGCTAGGGCTGCTGAATCGGCTCTCTCTTAGGGTTTTGAGGGCTGCTTCGGCTTAAATAGTGATTTGAGTCAGTTTGCTGAACTGGGCTTCCCAGCGGCGCTGGATGGGCTCCAGCGGCGCTGGGCTTGGGCCAGCGGCGCTGGCAGCTCCTGCTGCTTCTCGTTTTGCTTCGTTCGACTCCCAAATCACCTACTTGTGTCTTGTAACTTCATAGGCCTTCATCTTGAGTCACTTGATGCCATTTACCCTCACTCGCATTTTCAGTGAACCTGCATAAACATATAATCCATTAAGTACCGATAGTTCCGGAATATTAACTCATTTAAGACATTGAAATGAGGCCTTTTGATAGGGGTTATTATCACAAAATGAATGCTCATCAGGGGGTGCTCAATGCCTTAAAGTTGAGAAATAAGCAGCTTGAGCATGAAAGTGAAGTCAATGAATTGAAAGAAAAGATGGAAGCTCAAAAGCTCGAACATGAAGCCAAGCTTGCTGATCTTGAAAGAAGAATGCTTTCCTTAGAGCCTTGCCGACGGGATGATCCTGATTCTGTTCATCAACCCGAGGGGGAGAACCAATGAGAGGGTCATGCTAATATTGAAGGAACAATGGCAAGAGTTGAAGGAAATGTTGAAAATGTTGATGTTCAAAGAGAAATTGATAAGGGTAGACAAGAAGAGAATGTTGAAACTGTTGAAGATCACGCTGAACTTGATAGACTTGCAAAAATTAGAGAAAGATTCAACGAAGTTTTTGGTGTTGAAGAAGAAGAAGAACGTAAGGAAAGAGGAGAAGAAGATGTTGAGAATGAGAATGAAAATGAAAATGAAAATGATAATATGGAAACCAACATCTTGGAAATGCTAAGTAATGAGCATGTTTTTGAAGTATTTGATGATATATGTGAGCCGGAAGTAGTCTCTGAAGCCGAAAGAACTGAAATTGGTGAACCATCTACACCAGTTGTTGATCAGTATTCATTTGAGAACTTTAGAAGTTTTGAAGAATTAAGAAAGACATCAAAGTTGCCGCTACTCAAAATTTCAGAAAGTCAACTTATAAGCAGATTCTGTGTGATGTATGTAATTCTGAAGAAGTTATCCCCGATAATTTTCCAACTGAATGGACCGAGGAACAGTTGAAGTTCATCAATCGAGGGTACTTCTTTACCAATAAAGCTAGAATGGTTGAGTTGGGAGTGAAACCAAAAGAAGTTGCTCTGAAAGCTAGAGTTTTAGAAGAACGTGCTTATCCTATCTTCTGCGGAGCAACAAAAGTCTCCAAAAGTTGAAAAACCAGAAATAATGTCAATGTATAAGTTCAAGGAGGTACATCAAGCTGAAGAGTACAAAGAGCTTCTTAAAATGACAAAGCAAATGGATCCAACTCTCCTTAAACAACACAGGAGAATATAGAATCCTGGTCTTAATTGAAATAAAACTAAGCAAAAGGGCTGCAATTTCAGTACCTACTTTTGTTGTAAAAAGGACAAACAACAAAAAGTACAGATTTAGTGAAGCACACTTCAGACTGCTACCAGTTGAAGACCTTATCTTCCTATACTCCCACTTTTTGAATGCTATACAAAGATATCATGAAGACCTAGTTGCTTTCGACGCTGTTAAGAGATACAGCTCTAGCTGCATTCAGTATGCATCCTTGGAAGACTTTCAGATTGCATTTGAAGTGATGAAGAGAAATACCAATGTTCCTTATCCAGATCAAAGTCTTTACACTGCAGATATTGAACAGCTAAGCATTGGTCAAGTGATTAAGAAGCCATCATCTGGGATTGTCTTCATCAACAGTCAGAAAAAGAAGATATTCATACGCTTCAGTGACATTGCAGCTTATTCTGATGGTACCTTAGAATACTGCAAGAATGTTTTGACTTGTTTGAAGGATGATGAAGAAGAAGCAGAAAAGAAGAGTTATTTGATTTTTCCATCACTAAGATCAATAGAAGACTTGCTTTCAGAGAAGATATAAGGAAGTTGAGGAAAGAAAAAAATGTGAAACAATCTGAGAACATAGTTCGTTGTAAAGGTGGTTGCTGGATCAAATATGCTCTAAGTAATGAATTGGGCCCGCATAACAAACCTCCTCCAGATTATGCAGATAACATGGTTGTTCCTGATAATAAACCACCTGGAGATAATTGGTTTTGGCATCCCCACAAAGAGAGGCCCAATACAAGATCTTGATAACCTTCAGATGATGCGCTCTTTTGACAAATCAATACTAAGGGGGAGATTGTTAGAAATATAAATGTAATAGTGTTAATTTGTATTTCTTATGTAATTTGTACTTAATGTGTAACATTCTAAGTGTGGAAGGGGGCATTGTGTAAATTGTATAGTTAGTATATAAACCTCTTCCAACACAAGTATTGTAACCTTTTCACCCATAATACAATCCAAGCTTTCAATTACACACACTTTCCCTCTCGTTCACACACACTAACACACACACTCATAACTGCCATTAACACACACTAAAACACACACAAGAGCTCGATTTTGATACATTACACAAGTGCAAGTTGGCAGTTTAGTGAGAGAATCAAATTGTTTCCACAAAGAGTTAAGTTTATGGTTATATTCTAAAAGTGAAGTCCCATTTTGAGTTAAAGAATTGATTTTATGATGTAGATTAAAAGTAATGGATCCATCAACTTTATCATAGGTTTCTTTCAGTTCATCCCAGATAATTTGAGCATTTTTAGAGAAAATTTGACCTAAGTACAGTTCTTCAATTACAGAACCAAGAATCCAAGAAAGAACAACAGAGTTACACCTATCCCATTGTCTAGCAAGCACATCATCATCATCATCAGATTTTAAACAAGTACCATTAATAAATCCCATTTTATTCTTAGTTTCAAGAGCTAATTCCATTGCACAAGCCCACACTTTATAGTTCTCAGTTCCTTTTAGTTTAAAATTAATCAGTGGTGCCCCTGAAGTGTCACTAGCATGCAAATAAAGTTCATCACCAAAGTCCAGTTTACTTATTTGAGTACCCAACATATCTATTTCATTAAAAGGATTAATATCAGCCATTTTTCACAGAATAACAATAAGAAGACAAGAAACTAAGCAAGGAACACACACAGATAAAAAACAAGGGACAAACACAAAGGCAAGAACCCTAAGCAGGAAAGCTCAAGTGAGGAACCAGATTCCAGGACACTCAAGTGCCTGGACAAGTATCACTAGAGATCCTCTCTTCTACCAGAAAGAGTTAGAACAAGATTAAATAGTATTAAGGATTCAACAAACACACAGAACAATATTAATCACATAAGCACATCAAGAAAGCAAGAAGCACAAATAGATAATATTATGCAGACAAAGAGATAAAAGTATAAATATAAGAGATCCAAACCTACATGCCAAACTCTCTGTACTTGAATCCCTCCAAGCACAAAGCAATTTGCTACAAATAAGGTAGGAAAGAAGACTTACAGTGGGGTCGCCAACAGTAATTCCAATATTATACCAGAAAGGGACAGGCAACAGGGAGATATTGTGACAAAGGATTCACAAGGAATCAGTCACAAGAACAATGAATCCGCTACCAGAGGCAAGTCTACAAACCCTTAAAGAAAGGTGAGACCCACACACGAGCAGAAAAGGTGTAATCAAAAAGCAAGCACCCACAACCTATGAAAGGAAGGAGTGATAAGCAGGATGATAAAATAAATCAATTGATTCGAGAAAACCCTAGAACAGAGAATCCCTAAATCAAGATAAACCCTAAAATAATTATATATATATAAGACTTATAGAATCAATTGAAACAGACCCAAGTCTGATCAAGAAAGATCGTCAATCAACAACCTGGCTCTGATACCATTTAAACTTAATTAAAGCTAATATAGAATTTTAGTATTATACGAGATGATTCAATAATAAGAACACAATATAACGAAATAGCCATATGATTACTTGAATGAAATAAAAGGTTTTAATACAAATTGTTTGATGAACAAACCCTAAGAACCAAAAAGATTACATCGAAAATTATTTTGAGAGAATGCAACGGTCATAACAAGAAAACGGCTCAAGGGGATGTTAAGATCCCTAGGCTGCAGGAAGTGATATTATATAGGCAGCATATTTCCATTAAGCACCCTTCATCTTCTTTCTTCTCTCCAAAGCCATCCATACTTCACATTTTCCGCAGCATCCATGAATAGTCCCTCAACATATTCAGCATATGCAAACTACACCAAAACAGATTAAGTTAGACAAAGGATATTAAGCAATATTATTAACAGGGTTCAATATATAACATGGGTAGTACTTGGTTACATGTGTATTAAATTATGGTTATTAATGTATGTCGTATGATGCTGTGATAGACCATTTTCTGGTTTGTCTAATTTAGGTACTCTGTTTGTTGTTTATATCGGTGAATTACATATGAACCATTGCATATGTAAAAAGGTTCGGTATTATCTTAGTTGGGAGTTAGTGATATATAATTAGGTTTAATAATTGAAAATATATGGGGGGAATATAAAGATAAGGAAAAGAGATGAGAGAAACATCAAATGACTGAATTGCCCTCTTCTAAAAAGAGTTAACGGCACAATCTGGATGGAATTAGTGAAAGGACGGACTATAGAAATAATGTACCAACTACGTTTGGTCTGAAATGACCAAAATTCTTGACGTGGAATTGGACGTGCAAAAATCCTATAACCATAGGGAGTAGGGACCATTTGTGCGATTAACTCATAAAAGACTTAAAACTATGGTTAACATGTTGATAATGAATGTGTCCATGATTCATCATAATCTTTAAAATATCATTACTTTTAGAAAAAGAATTGTGTATAATTTTATTTAAATTCTATATTTTATGAGATATAATCAACAAAATCCATTTACCCTTTTTTGGGTCGGACTACATGGGGCCAGAATCTTCTCAAGATCAAGTTGTTTTCTTTCCCTATTTTTTCAGTCTATAAGTCTATAACCATAGCTAGCCCTTATTTTCAAACCAACTTGAAATATCATCCACACAACTTCTGCCATACCATTGTATAATCAATCTCATCATGACTATTTTCACTTTTCTCTTATCTCATTCATTGTATCATATAACATTATAACCCCTAACTTACCATTGTACTATCAGTACCATCTACAATGTGTTGAATATTTTAATGTAATTCGATTAATTTGTCAATTTAGTTTTTTTTTTGAACAGCAGTGGTCATTGGACTCAACGGCATTGCCTTTTCATTGTCCGGTAGAGATCGACCACGTCATCAACATCATGTAAGTATGGTGGTGTGGAGTGGACGCTTATATGAATTTATTTTGATCTTAGGGGCTTCGCCCCTAAGGGACGGGGGTCCGGGGCAGCGCCCCCGGGAGCGGGGTCCAAGGGGCGGCAGCCCCTAGCGGTCCAAGGGACAGAGCCCCTAGCTGGGTTTTATTTCCATTAAAATTGCTATGGCAAAAACATCCCCGAAATTAATTTTCGGAACTTGAGGGACTGTTTTTGCCAACCTTGAAAAGTCACAATTTAACTACTTAAAAGGCGGTTATGGGCCCTGGATCCATCATTCTGATGTGACGAATTCTTTCAAGAATTCTCTCTGGTTCACATACACGCTCAAACACAAAACATACAAAAACTTCTTAATCACTTATTGTATCCGGTTGAATAATTTGGAGTGAACAACCAATCTGAAAGCGTATCGTGCCTTCAGTGATTGTTCAATATCCGTTTTTGTTCGTTATATACTTTATATCCCTTACACAATGTGCACATGTTTATCACCAACTCTCTAGTTGGTGATGAGAGTTGGTGATAAAATATGGAAGAAATTTATCAATGCAATATTCTAAGGGGCCGTTTGGTTCGCAGAGTGTTTTTAATGGAATTGGAATTTGACAAATGAATTGAAATTTAAGGGAATTGGAATCAAAGTTTATAATACGTCATCTATTTTGTTGACAGAATTCAATGAAATTCAGTTAAAAGATCTTAAAATCAAAGACTAAAGATCTTAAGAGAATGAAGTGGTGGAATGATGGAAGTGAAACTAATGTGAGATTAATGTGTTGTTCCCTATGCCAAAAGGGTCCTGATTCGCGCTCTCACTTGTTCTTTGAGTGTGAATATTCTTCTAATGTGCTGAATTCTCTTAAACCAATGGCTGATCTACAATGTATGTCGAATAAATGGGAAAGCACGGAGTTAAGTGTTGCAACTAAACAGAAAACGGATCAGCATGTAATATCCAAGCTACTTGTTGCTTCTACTACGTATTATATTTGGCAAGAAAGGAATCAACGCTTATTTACAAATAGCAGAAGAACCTGTCGTGAGCTAGGTGAAGTTATCAAGCATACAGTTCGGTTAAAACTGCTCTCTTTGAGGTTCAAGAACAGTGCTCGAGTTCATAGGATACTGGATTGTTGGAAGCTACCTCCCCAACTTGTTTTTGATAATGGCTAACTATTTTGTTTGTTCTTATGTTACATTATTTCATGTGATGTAAGCAGAATTAGGAGTTAGTCATGCTAGGTTATGTAGTCTAGCTTGTCTTTCACATACATATGGCATGTCATATGTATGAACTAATGTGACACACAGTCACATTACTTGTAATTATTGGTTGATATTTATAAGATTCATCGGGATATCCTATTTACCCAAAAAAAAATTTACCCTTTTTTAAAATCTTTATTTTTTATTTTAATATCAATGTTATTAATATCACACATCTTTTATATAATCAGAATAATATAATAATAATAATATTAATAATAGATGTCTACAACCCCACATCAGTAATACGGGTTTCTTTTCATCTTTTTCAAAAAGTCACCACCATACCTGCATTTCTCGTTCCCTTTTTCTTTTGCTCGAGCAATAATTCTTTTACCCATCATATGAAATTGTTTAATAAATCAAACAATATCTTCATCTATCCCAAATCCAACAACCATAAACAACAAACAAACTACTATTGTTTAACCAAAAAAAAAGATTGAGCTTGAAATGGGTGGCGGCCGGAAATCATGAGTAATGACGGCGACCGGAAATCATAAGCAACGACGACACTAAGATGGCAGTTGTGGTGGTGGTGGATTGTGATGGTGGTTAACATCCAACGGTTACTAAAATCATGATAGGCTTTTTATTTTTGTGATTAGTTGTTAAAGGGCATTTTAGTAAAGATGAATGAATTCCTTAATGTATGAACATTCCATCAGCTTATTATTGAAGGAATTGTAAATTTCATCTTTTAAGGAATTCGATGGAATTTTTTAGATTCCAGTTCCATTATTTTCTCAACCAAACAAGTGAAGGAATGAAATTTAAATTCTAATTCCTATGAATTCCAATGGATTCCACCCCCGAAGTATCTTGTCCCTATGAAAGAAAAGAAATGAGGTGGTGCATGAAAACGCTCTTGTTTCCTCGACAGCAATATATGAAGAAATCAAAGTTGTATCCTTCCTATGGATTTCCAACCGAGAACACAAGGTGGTGAATGATTGACATAAATGGTGTAATTGTATGCCATTGTTGTAAAAAAATTTTATGTCAACGTTGTAAGCATTTTTCTAGCGTCTTTTTAGTATATGAAATATAATTCACCTTTGCCGTTAAAAAAAATAAATTATTGAATCACATACAACTATAATTTCTAATTAGTAGTGCTATAAATCTTTGATAAATTAATAAATCTTATATGTGCAATTATGGTAGAGAGTAGAGACTTACTTATAGCGTGGGGGAACAAAAAGTTCGTAATATAAAAACTTGAATCAAGGTATCATCAAACTTGAAGAGGTGTGGTCTAAGGCCACATTTATAAAGGAAAATGATATGGTTTTCGTAGGGAAATAAGATAGAATATATATGCTCAGCAAAAAGCAAAAACATAATCGAGAGTGAAATCCCAGCCGAATAAGGAGATGCTCCCCAGCCAAATCCGAGCCGGTTTCCAGCCACGTCGGAGCCGACCCTCAGCCAAGACGGAGCCGCTCCCCAGCCGTTTCCTAGCCTCTCCCCAGCCGAGTTGGAGCCGCTCCCTAGCCGAAACCCAGCCGATTCCCAGCCGAATTGGCCAGCCAAATTGGAGCCGCTTCCTAGCTACTTCCGGGCAATTCCCTTCCGAAGCATCCGGGCCAACCTCCAGCGAAAGGATATCGATGATTCCCACGTGAATTCATATCCTTGCTACTTGGCAATTATAATTTCCCTTGCTAGTTGGGAACTTCCCTTACCCTTAGAAAGACTTCCTTCCTTTGCCCGTGGGAAAGGTTCTTTCCCTTGCCAGTGGGGAATAAGACTTTCTTTCCTTGCCCTTGGGAAGGCTCCTTGTCCTTGGGAAGGCTTCCTTCCCTTGAAGCTTCCTTTGCCCTTGGGAAGGCTCCTTGTCCTTGGGAAGGCTTCCTTCCCTTGCCCCTGGAAAAGACTTCCTACCTTGGCCCTTGGGAAGGCTTCTTTTGGAATTAGTAGCTTGGCATAACCTCTTTGGATACAGAAGGGATATAAAGTATAATAGAATTTTCGAATATTCTATTCTCGTACTGACATTTTGGATTCAGAGTCCAGGGCCCATTTATTACAGGCCCAAAATACGATGGTAACCTAATTGGATGCCTATAAATACCTCTAATCATTATATGTCAGGATTTTTCAATATCCATTCATCACATTTTCTCACATTCAATTCTCTCTCAATCAATCAATCAAATATTCATCAAAATCATACACATTCAATATCCTCCAAAGAACGATACATCTCTTTTGAAAAATCATCATCCACCTTATATTCGCGAAGAATTTATTAGGTTTGCACTACATAGTAGTAGATCATGATGATTTTCGTGATTAAACCTTCTTTGTGATTGAGCCCAACAATTCATGCTCAAACAAAACTCAACACAAGTTCCAACTTTATTACTCGTACATCAAGATCAAATTATACAAATCACAAAAACTTCAACTTTATTATATCGACATCAATTTATTTTTATGAAGATCTTAGATATGGTATCATAAACATTACTCAATTGATACTACCATAACACAAACGTTAAAAAAAAAACTACAATAACACCAAATTACTAATTTTTTCCATCAATATCATAAAAAATGTTCTAGACAATCAAAACTACAGAACAAAAACATCAAGCTAATCAAACTTTCTCATTTGTCTATCATAAAAAATAAACAAGTATATTTTTTGTTGTTAAAGAAAAATAAACTTAATTCATACATCACTTATAAGATACTTGAATTAAAATAATAGATTGCTTCTTGTTATAAAAAGTCATCTGGGTAATTCTTATTGATTATACATTACTCGATAATTTCAACGCTCCTAAAACTAGATGGATTCCTTTAGTACCTGTTTGAGCATGAAAAGTTAAGCTCAATCACAAAAGGGGGTTAACCATGAAAATCATCAAGATCTCCTACTAAGTAGTGCAAACCTACTAAATTTTTGACGAATCTAAGGTGGATGATGATTTTCCCAAAGAGACGTTTCGATCTTTGGAGGATATGAATGTTATATATTTTTGTGTAATGAATGATTGATTGATGATGAATGTACTGTAAATGTGTGAATTGTATGGAATGTATGAATTGATTGTGAATTGTATTGATTGATCTGACAACCAAATGATGAGGAGTATTTATAGGCTGACAATCAGGGTAATCTAGTATTCTGGGCTTGAAAGTTATGGGCCCTGGCCCAATTTTCAAGGGAATAGAACATTCGAGAGATGCCTGTCAGTCTCTTTGTGAGCATTCGTCAGAATAACATCTATATATCATGCATATACATAAATAACAAATAAATGTTATTCGTTAGGAAAAGAAGGTTTCAAGTTCGAATATACATAGTGGGCTGGGGTCCACCGAAGCCCTGAAACCTTGTTGAAGGCTTTCCAGGATTCCAAGCCTTGCTGACTTTCTCTCCTTCATACTTGTCCAAAACTCACAAGCCTTGGCGATTGGGCCTGGCCCATTTTCTTCGACCTGGCTGTGCTCTTTGAGGAACCCCTTTGAACTCGCCGAAACTAAGCAGGAGGTTTACCTGGGCCAACTCCAAGCTTCGCTAAAGGTCTCTTTCCCATCTAAGCTTCGATATTATATATATTTATGTAATATTAGTGAAGCCTCGATTTAGATAAACTTTGCTAAGAAGGAAGGTTCGCCTGTGATACTTCGACAGCCTTGACCTTCTTTCTTTCTTTTCTATCTAAGCTATGGCGCTCCTTCCTTCTAGCCCTAAGCTTCGATTCTGTCCTTTTCCTAAGGTTCGCTTAGATGTGGGTCCCACTCCAAGGCCTCTACTTCTTTTTGTCTTTTTCTGAAGGTCCGATTATATATCTATACATAAATTAGTTAAGCCTAGATTAAGTCCGATCCATTTTGAAGCATCGCTAGGGAAAGAGACTTCGCTACTCTCTTTGAAGGCCCGCTCCTTTTTGTCCTTTTCTGAAGGCTCGCTGGAGCTCTCTTCCTTCCTTTATTGAAGGCTCGACAGCTTTCCAAGCTATCTTTCTCTTTGGAAGCCCTGCCGACCCCTCGACTAAATTATAAAAGAAACGAAGCTAGATCTCCTTTCCCTTGGCTCGATTTCATATATAGTTGGTGAGATCTGACCATAATCATCAAGTCCCCCAAGTTTGAGGGTAAGGTTTCTCTTAGAAAAGCTTAGATTCAAACTTCATACTTTTTTCTCATTCTTTTAATTTTTTCATATAAACCTTTCTCTCTTTTTTGGATCGGCAGATAGAGGAAAGAAAGAAACCAAATGTATTGAACTTATCCGGATCTTGATTGTTTTCTTGTTTGCTTGGACCGGCCATCAACAAAAAGGTTAAAAGATACAATTTTTCTTCCTAGCCGAGAAAATCCAATTTTTGTTTGTAATTTTCTCTTTTCTTGTACTAAGATTGGCTTCATATTTGTTGGATTTGACAGCATTGAGGATTTAAAAGAAGAAAAATTTAACACCTTTCTCATTTTTCGGAGAGTGAGGATGTATTCATAAAGGTAAGATCCTTTCCTTTTTCTTTTTTCTTGTGACCGTACGATGTATATGTATATATTTACTAAATATATGTGTATATGTGTTTCTTTGGATTAAGATTTTGAGATTTCTCAATCTTTTCTTCTCTTCTCTTTGTCAGATTTCCCTTTCCTTTTCCGAATCCGGCAGGCAAGCAAGGAGATAGAAGGTTTGTTTTTTATTGGCTCCTCTTTATCTTTCTTGGGTTGACTGAGTATACATTTGATTAACATTTGCCATTTCAGATCCCTTAATTTTAATTGGTAATTGCTACGAAAAAGGGAAGCAGAAAGATTTTTTATTTTTTGAATCAGCCTTGCCAAGAAGGAAAAAAGGTGTTTTTGATTCTCCTTTACTTTTAATTTTATTCTTTCTCGTTTATGAAAAAGTGGCTGAGATCGCTATTCTCTTTTTTTTGTAGTTGAGGGGAAGTAATCCAGCAGTTGTAGTGAGCAGCGGTTGGTGATTAACAATTGGAGACTTACTCTTGAATTTCTTTTGAGGTTAGTACTCTTTCCCTATGCTTCCATTTTTCCCATACCTTTTGTATGTATGCTTGTCAAATTTATCATGAAGAATTTGACACATTTGATTTATGCATTCAAGAATTCGATGCCTTTGCTTAGCCTTGAACATGCTTGTATTGGAAAAGATTGCTATCAATTTTGAGATATGCTTCAAATTTATGCAAATTTCACACTTAATACTCGAACAATTATGATAAACATATGCCGATGTATATGTGCAATATGAATGCATAAGTATGTGTGAATACATAGCTTGAATGCATTGTTGTTGATCTTAGCTTGTAGCTTTTTCTATCAATGAATCTGAATGCATATTGTTATGTGTATGTAAAGATTTGTTTTACATTTATCTTTGTAGAATATAGGATGAGCTTTGGTCTTGGATCCTTATTTAGGATTTTTTGTTTGAACACGGGTGTTGTTTCTGCCTCTTTGAAAAGCTAGAAGTTTTTGAAAGGCTAGAAGTTTTACTTTTAGGCCGAAATTATGTCTGAGGCTAGTAGTGAGAATGTTGAAGGAGGTAGTGGGTCCCAGCCTAAGGTTAGCAAAGTTAGGAGACCTCCTACCTTAGCCAAGGAGTGTCGTTCTTCTGTTACTGCCGATAGCCTAGCAGAGTTAGTTGAGACCTACCCCTGTCTTGCTAAATATCATCTGATTGTTCCTGATGAGAGTGACAGGGTTAACCTTCCACCTTCTGGGAAGGCTGCCTTCTATAAGAATTACCTTACATGCTCTGGCCTTAGAGTTCCACTGACACCTTTCTACCTTAAGGTTCTCTCTCATTATAAGATTGGCATTACCTAGCTACATCCGCTTGCTGCTGGAAAGATTGTGCGGTTTGAGATGATCCTTAGGGCTTTAGGACAGCCTTTGTCCCTTTATATGTTTAGAAAGGTGTTCCTGCTTTCGAGGGTTGGTGACTGCTTCACTTTTCTTTATCGAGATAAGAGTTTTAGGTTAATAGAAACTCCTGCCAAGATTCCTGCCTGGCGATTTGACTTCTTCTTCCTAGATGATACATTTCTTCCAAGTGATAATAAGAAAATTCTTCGGAAGGGTAGTGTTTGGGGTAGAATTTTCGCTACTAGGATCCTGAATAAAATTTACACTTTAGTCCTTTAGTAATAAACACTTAATAATGTGTAGTCTTAAAGGATCCTTGATCCCGGTTAGTGTATTAGTTCAGACTATGTTATGTTATTATCATGATATAACAGGATCTTGATATCTTCAGGATCTATGATTTTACTAACGAATATATGTCTAGTATAGTAGATATTATATGCAGGATCGAAGTAAAAGCGTGTTACATAAAGAAAACATGTTTCAACGGATAGTTTACCACTTCAACCACAAGAATCGGGATTGATAACAGATTTACCATGTGAAGAATAACATTCAACGGTCATCTATGCCACTTCTTCAGCGTAAAGAGCAAGTCCAGGAAGATCCCAGATATTTCGGAGATATGGTTCAACGTCTAGCTCTATAAACAGAAGAAGATTTCGTTCAGAGGGGGGACACATCACAGAGATCGCATACTTTACACACACAAGCAATCATCATACAAGCATTCACTCACTCAACAACAACAAATTAGTTACTTAGCTATTGATAGTTTTCTTATTCATTCGTTCATTCATTCATTTCATTGTAATCATTCACAAACAAGAATAATAATAAAAGAACAGCAGGTAGGATCGATTGAATCCTCCCGGGGTTTTTTACCTAAAATCACTTAACTGGATCAAGGGTTTTTTCTCGTCAACAAAATTCTGATGTCGTTGTGTTTTTCTGTTTTTCTTTAAGATTCTAGCTTTAATTCGCAGTGCTTTACTTTTATCTTCAACAGTTTTCTTATTCATTCGTTCATTCATTCATTTCATTGTAATCATTCACAAACAAGAATAATAATAAAAGAACAGCAGGTAGGATCGATTGAATCCTCCCGGGGTTTTTTACCTAAGATCACTTAACTGGATCAAGGGTTTTTTCTCGTCAACAAAATTCTGATGTCGTTGTGTTTTTCTGTTTTTCTTTAAGATTCTAGCTTTAATTCGCAGTGCTTTACTTTTATCTTCAACAGTTTTCTTATTCATTCGTTCATTCATTCATTTCATTGTAATCATTCACAAACAAGAATAATAATAAAAGAACAGCAGGTAGGATCGATTGAATCCTCCCGGGGTTTTTTACCTAAGATCACTTAACTGGATCAAGGGTTTTTTCTCGTCAACAAAATTCTGATGTCGTTGTGTTTTTCTGTTTTTCTTTAAGATTCTAGCTTTAATTCGCAGTGCTTTACTTTTATCTTCAACAGTTTTCTTATTCATTCGTTCATTCATTCATTTCATTGTAATCATTCACAAACAAGAATAATAATAAAAGAACAGCAGGTAGGATCGATTGACTCCTCCCGGGGTTTTTTACCTAAAATCACTTAACTGGATCAAGGGTTTTTTCTCGTCAACAAAATTCTGATGTCGTTGTGTTTTTCTGTTTTTCTTTAAGATTCTAGCTTTAATTCGCAGTGCTTTACTTTTATCTTCAACAGTTTTCTTATTCATTCGTTCATTCATTCATTTCATTGTAATCATTCACAAACAAGAATAATAATAAAAGAACAGCAGGTAGGATCGATTGAATCCTCCCGGGGTTTTTTACCTAAGATCACTTAACTGGATCAAGGGTTTTTCTCGTCAACAAAATTCTGATGTCGTTGTGTTTTTCTGTTTTTCTTTAAGATTCTAGCTTTAATTCGCAGTGCTTTACTTTTAATTGAAGATCCTTGAACACCAAACCCCAGTTACAAATCTTCGGTTCTTGAGTTGTCTAAAATCCTTTATAAAACTATCTTAGATAATTTTTGACCGAAACAATTTGGCGCCCACCGTGGGGCAAAAAGGTGTTTTTTTCAAATAAGATCACTGTCATAAAAACAAAGTTTTTGTTCTAGAGAAAATTTTTGTGTTTCACGGAAAATTTTTCCCAATAAAATCATGCCTGAGCAATCTCAAAATCATTCTTCTTCTGGCTTGGTCTACGATTATCCTTATGTGAAAGAGAGCTTGAGAAACCCTCCTGAAAATGCAAGATTCCTAGCCGAGCAAACTCTGGAAGGAAAAACTGAAGGAATACCTTCAGTAGATCCATATTTGGCTATGTTATGGAAAAAGCATTTTGATCGATTCTATGAATCGACCCCTGAAGCAGAAACTGAAGAGCTGATTCAAGGATCAGACGAGTCGGTGAAAAGCTACATGCAAAGATTTGAGCGCAAACAGGGACCAACATTGAAGATCAAGAAGAATCTCTTGAAGATCAAATCATCTAACAAGATCCAAAAGGATTCACGTATGGCCAACAAAGGTAAGAGTGATAAAAAATATTTACAATTTTCTGATTATCATTTTACCACTGATATGTGTGGACTTCTCAATATTATGAAAAGTCTGGGGGACAAGGTTAATTGGCCAGAAACATTACCTAGAAAATTTTATACTAAAAGAACTAAATGGTGTGTTTTTCATGGTATTTTTGGTCACGAAACTAAAGAGTGTGCAACATTTAATTATGAACTATGGAGATTAATACATGAAGGTTTATTGGATGAAATACTTCCTAATAAAAATTGGATATTAGCAAAAAAGTAATTTTCGAAATAAAAGTCAGTAGGTTTATTATGATACTAACATAAGCAAATGAGTAGTGTTAGCCATAAGGGCTAACATGAACCATTAGCTTGTATTTTGTCTTGATGCTCTTATGCAGGATCATCAACATTTAGGATCTTGACGGATGAAGATCACAAGCTATTATCCAAGGTACAGATCCTGAATCAGAACAGTTTCTCCTAAGTCTAAATCCTACAAACGGATTACAATGGATTGAACTAAAACTTCATTCCTAGGTTGAAGGGATCACCTTCTCGAACGCCGAGGTTAACATTAACACCTCATTTCGCCCGGGACGCACGTCATAAAAAATTCTTGATTGTGGGTAGACCCTCATGGTTAGGAATTTTCAAAGGGTTGTTGATTTTGCAATCAACTCATTTGGTTATGACCACAAGTGATAAAAACGGTCATCAAAAAGAATAGGGATAATCTCTCTATTAAATACAAACAATTGACAAATGAATTGGCCAATAAACTAACAATTAGATTGATTAATTGTTGAGTCCCAATGTTAATTGTAAATTTAATGATGACAAATCTGACCTATAAACACTTAGTAATCTTTTGGTTCTTGTAAACTGATCTGGGTCAGACTAAGCTGACACAGCTTACGATCTGTCTCTGACCCAGATCATGCTTCATACTTTGTAAATGTAATATCTTATGGAAGCAAGTGTTATTCAAGCTGCATCAACAATGTATTAGCATTCAGTCCAAGTCGAAGAGGAGGATTGAAGATAGAAGACCAAGCTGTTAGTGGAAGACAGCTTGGGATTAGCAGTCAGCTTGGATACACTTAGGCAGATTGGTGCCTAGACAAACGACTCAATCTGTGTCTGACAATCAAGTGAAGATAACAACCTGGATTGAAGATAAAGACAAATGATGTGACTAGGAAGAATCCTAGGATCCAGGTTGGTGGTTGGTTTTACATATGCGTGTCCATGCTCTTATTGGTTGATGAAAGAATGTGCGTCAGTACGTGGGGGACCACAATACTATGAAAGGCACGATTGATTATTTCTTTATCATCCACTGAATGAAGAACACGTAGCTGCAACGGACACCAAGTGAAGGAGCGCTTTCGCCTATAAAAGCCTCATTCATGGATTGCATATGTGTGGCATTTTTCCTGAGAATCATTCTTCACACAAGTTTCTCTGCTCTTATACACAGCTTAGTCTGTACGAGATCAGCTTGGGCTGATTCTCTTGAGCTGAAACTTATTGATTGTTGTTTGTCATTTCATAGGGTTGTTTAGATATCTATAGGCTATCTTTATTCCGCAACAACCCTGTAATTCTTTGTATAAATTATTTCTTAATAAAGGATTACATTTGAAAACCACAATCTGTGTTCAAGAATGTTTTTATTTCTTTACTGCTTTACTGTTTTAATGATTCTTGCTCTTTACTTACTTGCTTAATATTCGTAAACTGAATCTTAAAACCTTTTGTGTTAAAAGTTTGTAAAGATTAAGAAAAGTTGTATTAACCCCCCTCTACAACTGTTCTGTGTACAATATACTTTGGTATATTCATACATCGTGGGACGTATCAATTGGTATCAGAGCAGGGGTTAAGAATTAACTTGACTTGATCCTTGTATTATTTCTTTTATAGTAAAGCATTATGTCATCATATATTGATAATGGTTCTTCAACCCGACCACCCATGTTTGATAAAGATGATTTCAGTGGGTGGAAAGGTAGAATGTCTTTGTTCCTTGAATCCATCGATAACAATATGCCTGACATCCTTGCGGATGGTCCTTATGTTCCTACACAAACCATTGTGGTAGAAGTTGTGGTCAGGGAAGGTCAACCAACCATTCCTGCCACAGTAAAATCTATTGTTAAGGACAAGGCAGATTGGGGGGATGAGGATAGGAGGTTGGCAAACTTGGATGTGAAGGCTAGAAATTTCATTGTCCAAGCTGTGCCCAAAGATCTTTACCATTCTATTAAAATGTGTTCAACAGCTAAGAAAATGTGGGGTACATTGACTGTCATGTTTGAAGGTTGCTCTACCTCCATGGAATCCACAATTACTACATTGACCAGGAGGTATGAGAGATTTTTCTCTTTGAGAAATGAATCCTTGACTGACACTCATACCCGCTTTAATGCTTTGGTAAATGATTTAGCTGCTCTTGGAATTAATAAGAAAAATGAAGTTTTAAAGAGTAAATTTCTTGATTCATTACCACCTAAATGGAACAATTATATTTCTTCTGTTAAATTAAGTTCTGTTTATCATGATCTTGATCTCCCTGGACTTTTTGGTTTGCTTCATAACCAAGAATGTTCAGAGGCTGAATAATTAATTGCTATGGGTGATTCTTATAGTCAGCCTGCTGCTGTACTTGTTGCTTCTATGACTGAACACCCTAGTTCAATTAGTAATGAGATCATTCCTTATGTTAATGATGATATTCCTGTGATGTCTAATCCTAACTCTGTTTGTGCTGAATCTGAATGTGATGAATCTGATGGTGATGAACTAGCTAATGAAGTAGCTATGTTGGCTGAAAGGATCAGAAGGAGATCCTTTAATAAGTTTAAAGGAAAAGGAAGAGGTGGCCAAGCTGACAAGACCAAGAAGCCATTTGACATGTCCAAGGTCACTTGTTACAAGTGTGGCAAAACTGGACATATGGCTGGAGATTGGAGATCTAAAGAAACTGCTCAAGCTGTGCCAGTCAAAGGTGGAAGAGGTGAAAAATACTCAAAGCTCAAGACTAAGTACAAAGCCTTGAAAGAATAAGTAGCTGAGCTGACTGAGAAGGTGAACAAAAATGAAAAGAGTCTGGTAGCCAAAGACTGGGCTGAAAGTGCCACATCATCTGATGATGAGCTGTATAAAGATGCCAAGTGTTTCATGGCTAAAGAAGCTACTCAAAGATTTGCTGAAGATCTGGTGAAAATACAACAGCAATCCGAGTCATCTCACCAGGCATCTACCAGTCAGACTGCTCCACCTGAGGTAACTTCTTTTTTCTAATCTATCTGATAATGAGAAACTGTCCAGACTGAATAAACTTGGTGATGAGGTTCTGCTACAAAAACACTTTAATCAAGAACTCAAAAAGGAAATACATATTTTGAAACTTGATAACAGCTCTAAGAGTCACACCATTGAAAAACTAGAATCTGGAGTGAAAGCTCAAAAGCAATTAAACTCCATTTTGATTAAAGAAGCTAAAACTGCAGAAGAAAAGCTTTTAAAGGTTAAACAGATTACTGAAACATGGTGTATAAGTTCAAAAAGAGTTGCTAAGTGTGTAAATGAACAAATACCTCTTCAGATCCAAGCCATTTTTTATGGTGATTATGATAGGGCCATAACCATTGCTGAAGTATGTGCTATGGAGCCTTGTTATCAGCCTCCTTCACCACCCAAAGTCCAAACAAATGGAATGAATTCTAAACCAATTAAGTTGGTTCAGAAATCGGGTATTGGGTTTAAAGATCCTGAAACCATTGGTCAGATCATTGCTGAAGCTATGTCTGAAGCTGATCAGGTTGTTGAGTTAAAACCTGAAGAAAGTCTTGACTTGTCCAAGCTGACCATTACCCAATCTGTATCAGATTCAAAGACTAAAACAAACAAGAGTAGTTTAAAGAAAAATAAAAGAAAGGTTAGAGATCATAGTGTTCCTAAAGAGAAAATAAAGCTTTTAAAAGAGTAAGAAGTCTGGTTCTCTAGGAAATGAGTCACAAACAAAATCTGAGTCTGTTTCAAGTAACACCAAGTCTGACTCTGACAAGTTGATTTTAAAATATGTTGAGTCCAAAACTGATAAGGTGTCAATGGAAACAAATTTTCTTAAGAATGTATCTGATCCAAAAACTGTTGATCAAAGAAAATTGAGAGTTGAATGTAAGAAAGCTGGAATAGCAAAGGTTTTGTTCAAAAGGAAACTCTAAATGTTGCTAGAAAGAACTTTGAATCTGGTAAAGGACAGACCAAGCAACAATGGGTTTCAAAATGTGATAAGAGTCTAAGTTCTGTTACCCAATCTGAGTCAGACCAGAAGGTCAGCTCTGGTGAACCCATCTTTGGATGGGTTCCCAAAAAGAACAAATCCCTTATCATAATTGCAGGGCAGTCATGACGATAACACCTGGCACTTGGACAGTGGATGTTCCAAGCATATGACTGGATGTAAGTCCCTGCTATGTAGCTTTAGGATTCGCGTTGGTCCTAATGTTACTTTTGGAGATGACTCTCAAGGAAAGACTGAAGGTTTTGGTATACTTTCAAATGGTCCCCTTACTTTCAAAAGGGTCTCATATGTTAATGGTTTGAAGCACAATCTGATCAGTGTGAGTCAGTTGTGTGATGCTGGTTATGAAGTGAGATTCAGGTCTGATAAGGGTATTGTTTGTAAGTCCCTACCGTTGAATGGATCGTAAATAAGACGTGATTCGTTATGTCAAGAGTGCGGAATCCTCTTGAGATAACTAGATTGCTACTGCCTTTCGTCGATTAATCAGTAATTAACCAACCTAAGGTCACACACGAAGTGCTAGTTCGTGTTGGAGATCACACGAGCAACAATTCGACTTCTAAGTCCTTAATTCGTTGTGAAACGCGTAAAATTACATGTATTTATACTACTAGGGTTTGTGTTCGTGTGGGCTTGGGCTTCACACGAAGTGAATCGAGCCCGATCCATCAAAATGCTCCTGCCCTCGCGCTGACGTCAGCACGAAGACATTATAACGTGCTGATGACGTCAGCACGAGGTGCGTCCTCTTGGATCCTTTATTTTGCATTTACATAACGTTCAGCCATCGTTTAAGTATTCTATGACACTTATAAACCTTGGCTCTACATTCTTGTACCTGCAAAACAATTATATAACACATAAACATAACATGATCATATATTAAAGTTCAAACGTAATCATTAAATACAAATGTAAGTCCTAATGACTTATTATTTAAACGATTACACAGATATTCATAAGAACAAAAACGTTAATCAAATCTACGTTGCTACTGTCACACAAATCTGCATCTACAGACTCCCCCTTGACATTAGCGACTAGATTTCTTTAACAAGTTCTTTAATCTTGAACTTCAAACTCGACCATCAAACAAAAGTCTTATTCTATTTGCATGAATCTTCTCGACCAAACAAAAACCAAGAATATTCTGATAGCGTCTAACTTCTGTTCTCCAAAATCTAACTGCTGAACAAGGTGTCTCAATCAGTCTTCTTTGATCACCTCTTGACAAATTGGCAACTTGCATTGGATCATACATGCGTAGCAACATCTGTTTCTTTGAGTCATCAACAAACATCTGTGTTTCGCCTGACTTGATATCTATCTGCCAATAAGTCATGTTTGTCAGCAAGTCTTGATCCCATTTGATAGCAGGAACTTCTTTAACACATTCAATCTTTCTTTGAACAAAATGAACTGTGCCATCTGGTTTTGTAATCTTCTTCATTGGCCTAGGTTTAATCAACCTATCTTCAGGCTTCAAACCTCTTTCTCTAAAATGCCAAATTCTTTCTCTTTGGAATCTCTGCCAACAATAATCGGCATTTCCATTCTTCTGAAGATTAACGAACCATCTCCTTCCTAAGTCTATCAAACCAGATTCACTAAGACTTTGGAAATGTCTTGCACTGATTGACATATACTGGCAACCTTCTTTTCTCTTGATAACAAATAGCTTAATTCTATGATCATAGAACCAACTCTGTATCACTGAGAAATACGTAGGTGCGTCCTTGTCTGAGATGAACTCCCAAAACATCGACGGTTTATTAAATCCACCCATTGGCATACCAGTACGTCCTCTATAAACTGGAACCCATCTATTTATACAAAACTGAGGGTCTTGCTCCGCCGGAGGTATAATAAAATTTCTAATATTAAACTCTCGCGTAGCATTTATCTTCCAGCCTAGATCAACAATATATTCATGTTCTTCATGCACTATCTTTGCAAACACTTTGAATCTTAACTTTGCAGCATTTCTTGGATCATCTGGACTTTCTCTGATCGGATTAAGTCTGAAATGTTCCTCTTCAGCTATTGGTTCAACCAGAATGTCTCTATCTTCATTAAAGACACGATTGAAATCATAAGGTTCTTCCATTAACCTTAGTCTATCAGCTTCAGAAACAAATTCTCCTTCTTCCAGATCTTCATCAATGATACTATCAAAGTCATCATCAATATCGTCCAATGCACCTATTTGAAGCTTATCTGCAATTTAACATATTCAAACATACAAAGATAAAAGAACACAAAATATATAAGTCAAGACATAAAAAATAAGTATAAATACATAAAACATGATAAAATAAATAATACTATATCATAAATATAATGTAACAATTACATCAATATTTATCTTATAATCTTTATCTATTTTAACCAACAAAAATTAACACCATTAAGGTTGATAATCCGAGTCTTCAGGATCATCAGAACTAGAACCAGAGACAAACGGTAAACGATTTAAAATCATTAATCGTTTTCTCTCTTTCCTATGACAATCTGTATCTGACCATTGATCACTATCAAGATCAATATTGGCCTGATCAACCTCAAAGTTATGACTTTCCCATACTTTAGCTTCTGCCTCAACTCGAATATGAGGATCATTTCCAAATTTCTCTGCAATCTCCCTGATAACAATCCTTAGAGGGGGTTAGGCTCCAAGAAATAACAGAGAGAAAGAGAGACCTTCGGGGCAATTTTATATATATCATTCCAATGCAAAACACGGTATTTAAACATGCTGAAGACAAGATTCATCATCCATGTCCTCCTTATTTTATGCAACTACTCCCTAATATGCAGCCATGATCTAAACAGGTGATCATGGGACTAATGCAAGACCAATTCTAAAGTGCAGTAAACAAACATGTGAATATTAAAAATAACTAATCAATGAAACGGGCTGTTTTCTTTATAATGCGAATGGGCCTTCCTTCTTGGGCTGTTGAGTCGTCGCTTGGGCTGTTGTTGGACGTATCATCCCCGCCCCCTTGCGAATCAGCATTGTCCTCAATGTTTGTGAAACCAGGAAACTGATCTTGAAGAGACGACAAGTTTTCCCATGTTGCTTCTTCCAATGGTTTATGCTCCCACTGAACCAGCAGCTGTGTGTTTCCAGCGTCATCTTGATGTTTGTTCAATATAGCTTGGGGTAAGTGATACAATTCTTTGTCATGCCCAAAGTTTGCAAGGTTACCACAGCCTGTAGTACTGTGTCCATGGCTTTGCTTGAGGAGCGAGACATGAAAAACCGGATGTATCCGTGATCCTGGTGGAAGATCCATCTTATAGGCCACATTACCGATGCACTCGAGGATATGATAAGGACCATAAAAACGACGAGAAAGCTTCTGGCTGGAACGAGAGGCAACTGTTGATTGACGATATTTTTGTAATTTTAAATACACAAAATCACCAACTGCAAACTCTTTATCCAAGCGGTGCTTATTGGCTTGTTTTGACATCCGTTCTTTGGCAACTGTGATAGAGCTCTTCAGGGAAGATAAAATCCTTTGGTGTTCAATTAAGGAAGCTTCAATAGAGGTAGTTTTTGTTGAGCCCGGAACATAATCATGGATAGAGTTAACATCCCGACCATACAAAGCTCGAAAAGGGGACATTTGAATTGAAGAGTGATGACTGGTATTATACGAAAATTCAGCCAAATATAAGTAACGTTCCCATTTGGCTGGTTGATCCAACACAAAAGCACGAAGGTACATCTCAAGACCACGATTAACTACCTCAGTCTGACCATCTGTTTGCGGATGGTAAGCACTAGAATGGAGGAGTGTAGTGCCTAGAAGTTTGAACAACTCTTTCCAGAACATGCTAATAAAAACCCGATCTCTATCAGAGACAATAGTCTTTGGGAGGCTGTGTAAACGGTAAATATCTTTCATAAATATGTGGGCTAAGGTAACAGCCGTGTAGGAGGTTGGGAGAGCAATGAAATGGGCGAATTTGGACAGGCGGTCAACTATGGCCCAAATTGTGGTTTTCCCTTTAGATGGTGGTAAGTGAGTAATAAAGTCCATGGAAATATCATCCCAAGGATAATTGGGTGTAGGCAGGGGTTGTAAAAGGCCATATGGTTTATGAGTGGGTGTTTTAATGGCTTGGCAGATTACACAACGTTTAACAAAATCAGATACATCCCGTTTTAAACCCAGCCAGGTAAACGAAAGTGAAAGGCGTTTAACCGTGGCATTTACCCCCGAATGACCGCCAACCAAAGAAGAATGGAACTCCTAAATTAAACGAGTGTGTAAGTCAGACAAGGGAGGGACCAGCAACTTACCATGTACATAAAGCAAGTCATCTCGGTAGGAATGATGAGGAAATGAAGTAGGATCCTGTTGAACAGCCGTCACCAATTGCTTGCCCGCTGGTTCGGTTTGATAATAGGTGCGCAATTCATTCAACCATGTAGCCTGAGGATGAGAAATGGCCAACAAAGAGGGAATATCAGCACGGCTTAAAGCATCAGCAACAACGTTTTCTTTACCCGGTTTGAAGTAAATCTCAAAATCGTAACCCATAAGCTTGGTAAGCCATTTCTGTTGCTCCGGGGTCTGGATCGTTTGGGTGAGGATGTGTTTAAGACTGTGGTGATCCGTGTAAATGCGAAAACGGCGACCCAACAAATATTGGCGCCATTTCTTTACAGCTTCAGTTATAGCATAGAGCTCCTTGGTGTAAACAGAGTGACCTTGCATTGTAGTGCATAACTTTTTGCTGAAAAAAGCGATGGGGTGATTGTTTTGAGATAGGACTGCCCCAATGGCTTGACCCGATGCATCAGTAGTGACATCGAAAGGTTTAGTGAAATCTGGAAGGGCTAGAGACATCAGGGATTGCATTTGACATTTTAAGTCAAGGAATGCAGCATTGGCGGTTTCATCCCATGAGAATTCTTTCTGTTTCAAAATATCAGTAAGAGGCGTCGCTATATGGGCATAGTGTTTCACAAAACGACGATAATAGCCGGTGAGGCCCAAGAAAGTACGAAGGGTCGTGAAAGATGTTGGTGGTGGCCATTGTTGTATGGCGTGAATCTTATCCGGTTCAGGTGCTACCCCATTGGCGGAGATCAGGTGGCCTAAGAAGGCAATTTCATGGACTCCAAAAACACATTTAGAAGCTTTGGCATAAAACTGGTGATTGTGGAGAGTCTGAAACACATGTTGGAGATGTTGATAGTGGGCGTTGTAGGACCGACTGTATACTAGTATATCGTCGAAGAACACCAAGACAAATCGGCGAAGGACATCATGAAACAAATCATTCATGGCAGCTTGAAATGTAGAAGGGGCGTTAGTAAGGCCAAAGGGCATAACAAGAAATTCATAGTGCCCGTCTGTTGTTCAGAATGCAGTTTTGTGGATATCGTCATGGGCCACACGGATTTGATGATATCCTGATCTCAAGTCAATTTTGGAAAAAACGGATGCACCATGGAGCTCATCTAAGAGTTCGTCAATCGTGGGAATTGGGAACCTGTCACGAATGGTAACCGCATTCAAGGCCCTGTAATCAACACAAAAGCGCCACGTTCCATCTTTCTTTTTATCCAGAAGGACTGGAGAAGAAAAGGGACTCTGGCTCGGTCGAATTACCCTAGTTTTGAGCATGTCTTGAATAAGTTTTGTCATAATCTGCTTCTGGTAATGAGGGTATCGGTATGGCTTAACATTGACAGGTAAATTGTTGTTGGAAAGTGGGATGTGGTGATCATGTGGGCGTGTCGGGGGAAGGTTAACGGGTTCTGTAAAAATGGTTTGAAATTGATCAATAAGGGATACTATCTGGGGTTCGGTGGAGGTGGTGGTTGCTTCTGGTGTGGGGTTGGGCTTTTGAATGGTGAGGGTGTGTAGTGAGGCAACAGACCCTTGATGGAGAAGGGAAGATAATGAGCTGGGTGAAAGTTGTTGTGAGAGTGGTTCACCAATAATGGTATAGGTCTGACCCGATTGTTGGAACGTGAGCCAGGGTACTGAAAAATCGGCGGTGATTGCACCTAGTGAGGCTAACCAGGATATACCCAAGACCACATCAGCACCAGCAATGGGAAGCATATAAAATGGCAATTGAAAGTGGGACCATTCAAGGTGAATGAGGACGTCAGGGCAATAGCCATGACAATGGATATGTTGGCCGTTACCGACCATGACTTAGAAGGGTGGCAAGGGTGCAGTGGTGAGGGATAAGTTGGTGGCAATACGTGGTTGGACTATGTTATGAGTGCTCCCACAATCAATCAAAATAGTGACTGGGGTGTTTTTAATGTAACCAGTAAACCTGAGGGTCTGAACAGAGGGAATATCAAAGTAAGCCGCAGTAGATAAAGCAAGGAACTGGGGTGTGGCGTGGGGTTGGTCAGGGTTGGTATTTTCGTCCAAGGGTAGTTGATCGTCGTTGTCCACAATCAATAAAAACTGAGTTGGGTTACATTTGTGTCCCGGAAAAAACTTTTCAGGGCAACGAAAGCACAATCTGTCTTTTCGACGTTGCTGAATGGCGTCAGGGGGAAGCTTGGTAAGAGGCAGTGGTTTTGGTGGTGTGGGAAGTAGTGGTGGTTGCGTGACTGGAGCAGTGGTGGTAGTAGTGGTGGAGGACGCAGACGAAGTGGATGAAGTAGTGGAAGGCGTGGTAAGTGTGGGTTGGGCGATTTTAGGCTGAAAGGGGCATTTGGGTTTTGTGACATAAGTTAATTTGTCTTCAATTAAACGAGCCAATCTGCATGCTTCATGGAGGGTCATGGGCTTATGTAAGGCAAGTTCTGCTTGTATCTCAGGTTTCAACCCAGAAATAAAACAGTTTTTGAGGGTGTCTTGTGAAAGACCAGTGACACAGTTGCATAAACATTCAAACTCGGTTTGGTAAGCGGTAACCGTGGTGGTTTGGCGAAGTTTCAGAAGAGTAGCTTCATGGTTTTCAAATGATGATGGGCCAAAACGTAATTCAACCTCACGTTTAAATTCGGTCCACGAGCCTAGAAGGTTGTTAGTGGCAAGGTTTTGGTACCACGAGAGAGCATCTTCCACAAAATAAAATGCAGATAATGCAACCCGTTCATCGAGGGGAATGCGGTAGTAGTTAAAATAGTTGTCGGCTTGAAATATCCAACCAAGGGGATTGGTTCCTTTGAACAGCGGAAGGTCAATTTTGGGAGGTTTCAGATTGTTACGGTTGCTAGAAGACGAGGGAATGTCCTCTAGTTTGCGGTTTTTAATGGGGGTTGAGAAGTCATCGGTGGTAAGTTGATCAGAAAGTTTAGTGATGTGTGTGACCAGATTTGCGGTTGTTTCAATGAGGGACGAGAGCTGTGATTTTGTGTCAGAGGAGGCAGAGTTTGTGGCGGCGATTAATTGAGCAAGTTGGTCAGTGATGGAAGGCGGAGGGTCGTTAGACGAGGGGTCCCGACGTGGTGGCATGGTGGGAGGATGGACGTGAATGAAAGTACCAAATGATAACAACCCTTAGAGGGGGTTAGGCTCCAAGAAATAACAGAGAGAAAGAGAGACCTTTGGGGCAATTTTCTATATATCATTCCAATGCAAAACATGGTATTTAAACATGCTGAAGACAAGATTCATCATCCATGTCCTCCTTATTTTATGCAACTACTCCCTAATATGTAGCCATGATCTAAACAGGTGATCATGGGACTAATGCAAGACCAATTCAAAAGTGCAGTAAACAAACATGTGAATATTAAAAATAACTAATCAATGAAACAGGTTGTTTTCTTTATAATGCGAATGAGCCTTCCTTCTTGGGCTGTTGAGTTGTCGCTTGGGCTGTTGCTGGACGTATCACTCCCATTCTATTCTATCTTCTTCTGATCTCACACTCCGTGGATTATGATAATCAGGACGTTTACTAGAATTAGAGTTACCTGAATTGGAATCTTCATCATCTGCATCTGGAGCAGCAGCCATCACAGCTTTTCCTTTCTGAGTCCCAGATGTACTAGCACCAGCTGTACCAGCAATCTCTGACTCTCTCTGTCTTGGCGACTCCCCCTGGACATCTGCAGTCTCTGAATTAATCACAGCATCAGCATCAGTATCTTGACCTTGACCTTGATTCTCTGTCTCACCATCTTTTGGTTGGTTTCGATTTGGGAATCTTCATCATCTGCATCTGGAGCAGCAGCCATCACAGCTTTTCCTTTCTGAGTCCCAGATGTACTAGCACCAGCTGTACCAGCAATCTCTGACTCTCTCTGTCTTGGCGACTCCCCCTGGACATCTGCAGTCTCTGAATTAATCACAGCATCAGCATCAGTATCTTGACCTTGACCTTGATTCTCTGTCTCACCATCTTTTGGTTGGTTTCGATTTGGATCTTGAGCTAGATCTTGATCTTCATGATCATCATCTTTTTGCTTCTTAGCTAGCTCATCATCCTTACAACCATCTTTATCTCCCCCTTGAGACAAGAATCGGTCACTTTTATCACCAAGAGAATGAACAAGTGCTATCATAATGTCCATCTCTTCCTGATGTTTTGCAGCTTGGAGGTTCAACTATTTCTCCAACGCTGTGACTCGCATCTCTAATAACTTCTTCTCCGAAACAATACGACTCAGCTGAACTTGTACTGGCAAAGCTGAATCTGAAGTAGAAGCAATGTGCGATGTAGAAGCAGGCGGTGGCATCGTAGTCTCAAAAGAAGGCATACGAGCATGAAAAGTTCCCGATGGAGGCATCTGTGGTCTTTGCAAAGGCAACAACAAATGATCCATAGCTGTAGCAACAGGAACTAACGCCTGAATAGGAGTAGAACGAGGCCTAGGAACAGGAACTATCGGCTCTGGCTCCTGACGAACTGACGACTCTGGAGCTCTAGTAGTCGTAACAGTCGTAGCCTCAGTAACAACTCTAGCATGAGAACCATCTTAAGGCAGCAACTGATGGTGTATCAACTGATCCGGATGTATGAGATATCTCCATAGCAGAATGATACTCAACAAACTCCCTATCAATCTCTGACTGAGGTCGCTGAAGGGCTTGAATCTTCTCAACAGCGTCAATCCCTTTCCCTTGTCTTCTTCTTCTCTTTAGTGGTCTGTCTTCAATTTCATCTTCAGTTTCTGAACCATCATCAGCATTAACAGCAACAATATGTGGTTCAGAAGGACCAACAACATCTACTGGAGCAGAGGTAGAATTAGAAACCCCAGTAGTCGGAATCACAAGATTTGCTGGATCATCAATATCTTCCTCTAGAGCATCCATTTCCGAATCATCTTCTGGAACATCAGTAAACAAAGGAACTTCATTCAATCCCTCAAACTGATCAGCTCTCTCTTCTTGAGGATCATCTTGATCTTGAGCATCATCAGCAGCATCAGCAGCAACAGGTTCTTCATCTTCCCAACCTTCTCTTGGAGCTACATAATCAGGATTAATCAAGTGCCCGAACAATGGTGGATTATCAACATCAGCCAGAACACCATTACCCCTTAAATGTTTCATCATATCATCAAACACTCGATGTGTAAGACGACCCAAATTAAACGTAGGACCATCAAAAGGTATATCAGCTGCTCTATGCCGAATGATTATCATAACAAATCTTGGAAATAGAAAGAATTTCTTTTCGTTTCCAATCGCTCTCAACTGCCTAACAAAACTGTCATATATGTACTGAGAAAAGCTGTAAGGCTTGTTCAATACAAGTGCAACCAACTGTGAAGCAGTCTGTATATTCATTTGATCATGACCTGCACTCCGATGACTTATGGACCTCAACAAGTAGTAGGCAAGCAATCTCCATTTGCCTCTAATGCGATTTTTAGGATATGGATGCTTGATTTCGTTCACATACCCCATACGTCTAATAGCACCGTCAACAAAGCTTTCTTCAAACTCTGTAAGACCTTGCTCCATTTCGACGCTTCCTAAGTCCAAAATAGTCCTTAAGTCTCCAGCAGTAAACTCAATGTTACGTCCTTGAACCGTAGTGCGAATCAAAGTATGATCACCAACTTGCACTAATCTTGCAGAGTTCCAGAACTGAGTAAGAAGACTTATGACCAAAGGAGGATTCTCGGTCAATGCAAAACGAATACGCGATCTTGCTAGATACTGTAAGACACCGTGAAATTCCGCTGTGCATCCTTGCTGAGTAATGCTGAGATCAATAGCAGCATTATGCTCCTTAACAAAAACACGAGCAGCAGCACCTTGTCTCGCCATACCTGCACAAATCAAAAAGAAAACAAAAAGAAAACAAAAAGAAAATTAAAAAATTTCTGACCTGCTTTGTGGTGACGTCAGCACGAGGAGATTCCTCTTCGTGTGACGTCAGCACGAGCTGATCATCAAAAATCCAGAAAAAACATCTCCATTCGATACAAAATCGATTAAAATCAATGTTATGTATCCACTTGGACTTGTTTTAATGAATTTCATAGTCAAAACATCAATAAACTATCCAAGATTAGGATTATACCAACAATTCTGGATAATTAACACAAAAAGATAATGAAAAGATCGATCAAGGGGTCGGATGAACAATGCACGCGAAGAGGTAAGTTCGTGTGGTGAAATTATAGGGTTAATTTTCGAATAATTGTAATTAAGTAAAAATAAAAACCCTATTTATATTAAGTTCGTGGGTTGTATGGGCCGGGCCGAAGACACACTTCGTGGGCTTTATGCTGACGTCAGCACGAGGCCTGATGACGTCA
The DNA here is from genome assembly GCA_034093135.1 of Erigeron breviscapus. Classification (NCBI taxonomy): domain Eukaryota; kingdom Viridiplantae; phylum Streptophyta; class Magnoliopsida; order Asterales; family Asteraceae; genus Erigeron; species Erigeron breviscapus. The sequence continues at coordinate 69,115,462 of CM067168.1, forward strand.
GCACGCACGAGCTTAAAAATTAAACACGAACGAGCTGCACACTTCAAATTTCGTCAATTTTTCAGAACCTTTAACAAGGAAAAAAAATTACAAAATTTCCAGAAAACATAAACCTGTAGATACTCGTTACCTGAAACTCGTACCTGCCCGAATATGTAATCTAACCAAAAATCATCCATACTCACATGTCATCAAAATAATGTATAAACTTAATCTTACATTATAATCTTGACATAAAATCAATCATTTTTCCATTGATGTTTAACTTTAACAAAAGCAAACTTACATCGAAATACATTCAATGTATAATGCCTTATAAATTATATATCATATCACCAACCTATCACAATACGTCTTAGGTTGTGATCTTGATAATACAAATATAAAATGATTTACATGAATACCAATGTTTCACGTAAATGTGTTTTCCCAGAAATTATATTACATGATGCATTCCACACTTTAGTAATCAAAGAAATCACGATTTAATCGGTCCAAAACCGCACTTTCGTAATGGAAATGAAATTTGATATCTGTAACCTGCACACTTAACAAACTTCATCAATGCATCAAAAACAACAATATAGTATAAGCATGCAAAAACAATCAAAATCTTAACCTAGCGATCAAAATAAGATCTAAGGCAAGTCACATCTTTGTCAAGCATACTTATCATCCAAAAACAATTGAAATCTCAAAAATATACTGAAATTTATTCAAAAATATTTTGACTTTTCAATATTCAAAAACAAAAGCATTTTCTAATCATTAAACAACTTATGTTTATATTAGAAAATCTATCTTATAAACATATACACTGTAAGCAACAAGACTCATATAATCCACAAAGGATCATATAACTTCTTATGGAATCGTCAAATGCTTATTAAATCTCTCGTGCAATAAGAACTAGTTTGACACTACAAACTGACACAAAAATAAGACATTAGAACAAAAATAATAAAAAAAAATAAAAATAAAAATAAAGTTAAAAATAAAATTAAACACTTTAAATCTAAACTACATTATTTATATACAAGAAATTCTAAGTTTCTGCTGATTAGATCAGATTAGCAATTACATAAGCCTGCGGGTGAGAAATAATTCTCTTATTATTAGTTATGAACAATGACTCAACCACGATTACCGGTATGTTTGTCCTCTTAAATACTCGGTACTTCCAGTTTCCTTTAGGTTGTGGCACTTTCGTATTACTTGAGCCAAGGACAGTCACCATGTAACCTAGTAAGTTACTCATGCCACAATTTTAGTTTGCGAACTTATGTGACCCACATTCAGATACACTCTCACAATCGACACATGCACTAAAATTTAGATATTTGGTGAGTAAGGTAAGAAAGTCTTTAAGAATCAAGTCAGCGGTGACAGGTCGGTGATTCCTCACACGCAAAGCGACTTAACTTGACTCACGTACGGAAATATACTCAACATTGCATAATGCCAAGTACTTGCATATTTGTGACATTTATTTTAAGCACTTATGAAAACCCGTGACTTTCGATGAGATCCGTGTAGCGAACTTTCTGACAACCTATCCCAAGTTGGAAGCTTTAGGTAGGCTAGGTATACAAAGACACCCCGAGGACTTACTTGTTCGAATCTCAAAGGCCACATTAGCTTCATATTTTCAACAAATTTATAGTTTCATTAGATATTTGCATATCTTGTCACAAATATACATCCAAAAAAAAAGCAATACATACACATATATGTACCCGAGACCTTCTTTTTAAAGACCAAATATACATAATTACAATGCAAGATCTTTCATAAGATTTAAAGGACTTGTCTCTTTTAAGAACAAGCATTCTCAGCCATATATCTGAATACGTTTCCCATAAGAACATTGTATAAATTTAAGTTCAGATTAAAGGAAACCTTGGTACTTTGTGTCTACCGATACATCCTAAATTGTAATCACTGAACTAAGCAGTTATATTACGATTAAGCAGGCTTAAAAGCTAAGATTATCCTCACTTCTAATCATCTGAATGCATCAACTTAAATCTCTATCTTATTTATTTATTTATTTTGTTTTTCTCATTTTTCAGCTTTTTATATTTTTATGACACTAAGTATATACAAACTTAAACTAGACACTCTTTTTGTATTTTTATGACTCTAGCTATTTACAGACTTAACTAAGACACAATATAAAATATACAAAAATAGTTCTTTGAGAGATCTAATATGAATCAGCATTCTTCATACCATTGAGAAGAATCAGCTTTTCAAAGCGAGTCTAATCAAATGCTTTAGTATACAAATCAGCTAGATTATCATCAGTTATAACCTTTTCCAAATGAATTAATTTCTTTTGGGCACAGTCACGTAAGAAATGATGTCTAATATCAATATGCTTGGTGACTTTATGCATGACAGGGTTATTAGTAATGTCTATAGCTGACTTATTGTCTATTCTAATAGGAGTATCAAGAAAATCCATACTGTAGTCACGTAGTTGTTGCTGAATCCACAATACCTGGGAACAACAGCTACCAGCAGCCATATACTCTGCCTCACATGAAGAATGAGCAACTGATGTCTGCTTCTTACACTGCCACGATACAAGTCTCCCTCCTAAGAACTGACATCCTCCAGTTGTAGACTTCCTGTCGTTGTTACAACCGCCAAAGTCCGAATCAGTATATGCAACAAACTCAAACGATCCTCCCATAGGATACCATAGACCAAGCCCTTGGCTTCCTTTCAAGTAACGTAGGATACGCTTTGCTGCAGCTAAATGTGACTCTTTTGGACTAGCTTGGAATCTAGCGCAAAGACAAACAGCGAACATAATACCCGGTCGCGAAGCTGTCAGATACATCAATGAGCCAATGATAGCACGATAATAAGTTGCATCAACAGGCATATCTTTAGGATCAAGAACCCCTAAACCATGATTTAGCTAAATAGGAGTACCATATGTCTTGGATTCTAACATTTGAAACCTTTCCAAGATGTCATCAACATACTTAGACTGGTGAATGAAAAATCCATCTTTCCTCTGATCAACCTGCAGTCCAAGGAAGAATTGTAGTTCCCCCATAGCACTCATTTCAAACTGCTTTTTCATGCTCATTTCAAATTCCTTGCACATCTTTACATTAGATGAACCAAAAATGATATCATCAACGTAAACTTGTACAATCAAATAATCGTGCTTCCGCCATTTGATAAACAATGTGCTGTCTATCGATCCTCTTGTAAAACCATTTGTCAACAAATGTGTCAAAAACTTTTCATACCACACTCTGGGTGCTTGATGCAATCCATAAAGAGCCTTATCAAGTCGATATGCTCGTCTTGGATAATTAGGATCTTCAAACCCCGGTGGTTGAAAACATACACTTCCTCTTTAACTTCACCATACAAGAAGGCACTTTTAACGTCTAACTGGTACACCTTTATACCTTAAAAGCTTGCATAGGCTAAAAATAACCTTATAGCTTCAATCCGGGCAACTGGTGCAAAAGTTTCGTTATAGTCATATCCTTCTCGTTGTGCAAACCCTTGAACAACTAAACGTGCCTTATTCCTTGTAACGATCCCTTTGTCATCTCGCTTGCATTTGAATACCCAACGAGTTCCAATCGGTTCTTTACCTCTAGGCACATTTACTAACTCCCATACTCCAAGTTTCTCGAATTGAGCTAATTCTTCTTGCATAGCTGCAACCCAGAAAAGATCTTGAAGTGCAGCCTTAACATTCTTAGGTTCTTCTTGTGAAATGAAACCGGAATACAAACACTCAGTTATTCGTCCTGAATCCTTTACTTCACAAAATAAACTAGTCATCTCCTTATTTAACTGATTTCTAGTTCGAACAGGCTCTGAAGCATCACCAAGAATATTTTCTACAGGATGAGCCTTATTTATTCGATATTGAGGAACCGAATCAACATTTAGATTATCTCCTAAATTCGAACGAATTTGAAATTCTGGAGAACTAAAATCATCTTCCGATTCTTCAGAAATAGGATCATCATCTGGCAATGGAACCCTTAAAGGAGTAGTTGGAGTAGTGTTCTCAGGTTCATTAACATCTAAGTCTGATGTCATATCATTGTTCTTACTACTTTCGCCAACAACAGTAGTAGACTGAACTTTGGTTGGAGTAGTATCAACATTTTGAACAGGAGGAGATGTAGGAGTATAATCCATATGATCTCTTAAAATGATCACTTCATCAACTTTGTCAGGACCTGAATAAGAAACAGGACCGTGTAACAAACTAAACACTCTATCATAATCGAAATTCTTGCCAGTTCCAGAATGAATAGCAGGTTTATGACTAACAATCTTGACATTATTACCTAAGTCAACTTTGCCTGTCTTTTGATTGTAAACCCTTCGAATTGAAGTACCCGCTTTATAACCCATGAAAAATCCCTCTTCAACCTTTGGATCAAACTTTGACTGAGGAAGATATTTCAAGAAGGTACACGGAACACCAAATGGTTCAACATTCTGTAAATTTGGTTTCTTCTTATGTAGAAGCTCATAACAAGTCTTATTATGACGCTTAACTACCAAAACCCGATTTAGAATATGACATGTTGTATTTACTGCTTCTGTCCAAAACATAGTAGGAAGCCCTGAATCAGCAAGCATTGTTCTGGCCATTTCGATTAGAGTCCTATTCTTTCTTTCAGCAACTCCATTTTGTTGTGGTTCATACGGTGCACTGAATTGATGTTGGATTCCCTTGGACATACAGAAGACTTCCAACGTTTTATTCTTGAATTCAGTTCCGTTATCACTCCTGATTCTCTTAACACGAACTCCATAAATATTTTCAGTTTCAACAAAGAGATTTATCAAAATCTGTGGAGTTTCTTCTTTCGATTGAAGAAAGAATACCCATGAGAATCTCGAGTAGTCATCAGTAACCACCAAACAATAGTACATCCCACCTATACTTCTTACATTCACAGGACCAAACAAATCCATGTGAAGTAATTCAAATGGGTTGGCAATAGAATTTTCAATCTTCGGTTTATGTGAAGACTTCTGCTGCTTACCTTTCAGACAAGGTACACATTTATCTTCCATCTCAAACCTTTTCAATGGAACACCTTCAACCAAACCATGTTTGACAATATCATTCATCTTTCGGAAATGAATATGTCCCATTCTTCTATGCCATAACAAAGATTCAGATTCATTTGCTTTTGTTAATAAGCAAATTGGCTCCTTCGAATCATCAACACCTAACATAAGGCCATAGATGTCTTTCTTCCTAGGAGCTTTCAATAAGATCCAGTCTTCAGGAATAACATACCCCGGTTTCAAAATAAGTGCTTCCTTCTCAGTAAAATGGACATGATTCCCTCTGTCACAAATCTGAGAAACACTCATGAGATTATGAGATAGTTGTTCCACATAATTTACTTTCTCCAATGTAATTTTCCCATTGACAACATCACATTGTCCTGAGATATTGCCGCCCTTGGAACCAGCGAAACTAACATAAGAACCATTAATATCTACATAGTTGGATCAAACTTTGACTGAGGAAGATATTTCAAGAAGGTACACGGAACACCAAATGGTTCAACATTCTGTAAATTTGGTTTCTTCTTATGTAGAAGCTCATAACAAGTCTTATTATGACGCTTAACTACCAAAACCCGATTTAGAATATGACATGTTGTATTTACTGCTTCTGTCCAAAACATAGTAGGAAGCCCTGAATCAGCAAGCATTGTTCTGGCCATTTCGATTAGAGTCCTATTCTTTCTTTCAGCAACTCCATTTTGTTGTGGTTCATACGGTGCACTGAATTGATGTTGGATTCCCTTGGACATACAGAAGACTTCCAACGTTTTATTCTTGAATTCAGTTCCGTTATCACTCCTGATTCTCTTAACACGAACTCCATAAATATTTTCAGTTAGGAGTATAATTTTTGTTTCCGCTCCCCCACCACCAAGAACAAACGAGAAAAAGCAAGAAGGAAAAAACCAAAAAAGGAAAAAAAAAAAAAAAAAAAAAAAAAAAAAAAAAAAAAAAAAAAAAAAAAAAAAAAAAAAAAAAAAAAAAAAAAAAAAAAAAAAAAAAAAAAAAAAAAAAAAAAAAAAAAAAAAAAAAAAAAAAAAAAAAAAAAAAAAAAAAAAAAAAAAAAAAAAAAAAAAAAAAAAAAAAAAAAAAAAAAAAAAAAAAAAAAAAAAAAAAAAAAAAAAAAAAAAAAAAAAAAAAAAAAAAAAAAAAAAAAAAAAAAAAAAAAAAAAAAAAAAAAAAAAAAAAAAAAAAAAAAAAAAAAAAAAAAAAAAAAAAAAAAAAAAAAAAAAAAAAAAAAAAAAAAAAAAAAAAAAAAAAAAAAAAAAAAAAAAAAAAAAAAAAAAAAAAAAAAAAAAAAAAAAAAAAAAAAAAAAAAAAAAAAAAAAAAAAAAAAAAAAAAAAAAAAAAAAAAAAAAAAAAAAAAAAAAAAAAAAAAAAAAAAAAAAAAAAAAAAAAAAAAAAAAAAAAAAAAAAAAAAAAAAAAAAAAAAAAAAAAAAAAAAAAAAAAAAAAAAAAAAAAAAAAAAAAAAAAAAAAAAAAAAAAAAAAAAAAAAAAAAAAAAAAAAAAAAAAAAAAAAAAAAAAAAAAAAAAAAAAAAAAAAAAAAAAAAAAAAAAAAAAAAAAAAAAAAAAAAAAAAAAAAAAAAAAAAAAAAAAAAAAAAAAAAAAAAAAAAAAAAAAAAAAAAAAAAAAAAAAAAAAAAAAAAAAAAAAAAAAAAAAAAAAAAAAAAAAAAAAAAAAAAAAAAAAAAAAAAAAAAAAAAAAAAAAAAAAAAAAAAAAAAAAAAAAAAAAAAAAAAAAAAAAAAAAAAAAAAAAAAAAAAAAAAAAAAAAAAAAAAAAAAAAAAAAAAAAAAAAAAAAAAAAAAAAAAAAAAAAAAAAAAAAAAAAAAAAAAAAAAAAAAAAAAAAAAAAAAAAAAAAAAAAAAAAAAAAAAAAAAAAAAAAAAAAAAAAAAAAAAAAAAAAAAAAAAAAAAAAAAAAAAAAAAAAAAAAAAAAAAAAAAAAAAAAAAAAAAAAAAAAAAAAAAAAAAAAAAAAAAAAAAAAAAAAAAAAAAAAAAAAAAAAAAAAAAAAAAAAAAAAAAAAAAAAAAAAAAAAAAAAAAAAAAAAAAAAAAAAAAAAAAAAAAAAAAAAAAAAAAAAAAAAAAAAAAAAAAAAAAAAAAAAAAAAAAAAAAAAAAAAAAAAAAAAAAAAAAAAAAAAAAAAAAAAAAAAAAAAAAAAAAAAAAAAAAAAAAAAAAAAAAAAAAAAAAAAAAAAAAAAAAAAAAAAAAAAAAAAAAAAAAAAAAAAAAAAAAAAAAAAAAAAAAAAAAAAAAAAAAAAAAAAAAAAAAAAAAAAAAAAAAAAAAAAAAAAAAAAAAAAAAAAAAAAAAAAAAAAAAAAAAAAAAAAAAAAAAAAAAAAAAAAAAAAAAAAAAAAAAAAAAAAAAAAAAAAAAAAAAAAAAAAAAAAAAAAAAAAAAAAAAAAAAAAAAAAAAAAAAAAAAAAAAAAAAAAAAAAAAAAAAAAAAAAAAAAAAAAAAAAAAAAAAAAAAAAAAAAAAAAAAAAAAAAAAAAAAAAAAAAAAAAAAAAAAAAAAAAAAAAAAAAAAAAAAAAAAAAAAAAAAAAAAAAAAAAAAAAAAAAAAAAAAAAAAAAAAAAAAAAAAAAAAAAAAAAAAAAAAAAAAAAAAAAAAAAAAAAAAAAAAAAAAAAAAAAAAAAAAAAAAAAAAAAAAAAAAAAAAAAAAAAAAAAAAAAAAAAAAAAAAAAAAAAAAAAAAAAAAAAAAAAAAAAAAAAAAAAAAAAAAAAAAAAAAATAGTTTATGTGAAGACTTCTGCTGCTTACCTTTCAGACAAGGTACACATTTATCTTCCATCTCAAACCTTTTCAATGGAACACCTTCAACCAAACCATTTTGCAAACATTTACGATTGAAAGCAAAGAACATGATACCTTCTGATCTGCAGCCTTGCAGTCTGCCATGTATGCAACAAAATCTTCAGTTGTCATACCTTCAGGTATCACAAATTATTTCATCTGGTCTTCAATGCTCTTCTCGACAACGTCATCAATTGGTTTAGTTGACTCAGTATTTCCTTCAGTAGCTTTAACAGCTGTCATAGGTTCACTCTCAGATCTCACTATCTCAGAAACCTTCTTCATATTCTGCTTAAGTATCTCAGATGCTCTCTCTTCACTAGTGTATATAGCATAATCAATTGTTTCAGCAACTTCATTTGCAACATGCGCATAGTCATCATAAATCTCAACTAAAAATGCATGATTTGAAGTATCTCAGATGCTCTCTCTTCACTAGTGTATATAGCATAATCAATTGTTTCAGCAACTTCATTTGCAACATGCGCATAGTCATCATAAATCTCAACTAAAAATGCATGATTTGAAGTATCTCAGATGCTCTCTCTTCACTAGTGTATATAGCATAATCAATTGTTTCAGCAACTTCATTTGCAACATGCGCATAGTCATCATAAATCTCAACTAAAAATGCATGATTTGAAGTATCTCAGATGCTCTCTCTTCACTAGTGTATATAGCATAATCAATTGTTTCAGCAACTTCATTTGCAACATGCGCATAGTCATCATAAATCTCAACTAAAAATGCATGATTTGAAGTATCTCAGATGCTCTCTCTTCACTAGTGTATATAGCATAATCAATTGTTTCAGCAACTTCATTTGCAACATGCGCATAGTCATCATAAATCTCAACTAAAAATGCATGATTTGAAGTATCTTCAGATTGTGTATCCCACTGATAAGTACCATCTGAATTTTGAACAACAACAGCCTTGGACACCAGAAGCTGAGGAGAACCTTGCTGTTAAGGAGTAGCAGGAAAAGTAATCATTGCTTGAGTTTTCTGGTAATTGGGTGGAGTAATACCGCCTTGATTGTAGTTTTGTCTACCAGCAACGGTATTATCAAGTCCTCTTTGGACGTTGACACTCTCTTGCAAAGTGACCAAATCCATAGCTCTCAGTTGGAGCCTTGGATGTAGATGGTGTCATCGATTTTCTTTTAGATGGCGAAATGAAACGATTCTTAGGAGGAGAATTCTTAGATGAATGTGGACCAAACCTATGAGGAGTTTCTAATCGATTATAGAACTTGGAAGCATTTCCATTTCTACGAGGAGGTGACCGATTCTGTTGAACTTGCTTATTCCTAGGTGAATTACTCCTCTGAGGTGTATGAGATCGACTCGGACTTCCACCTTCATGAATACTATTTGTATCATTTTGTAAATGTCCCTGTCGTTTGGGGGTCTTAGATCGATCTTCTCTAGGTGAGATACTCCTAGATTGAGGTGATAAATTCCTCAACTTTTGAGATGGTTTTCTATGTTCATTAACCTGACTAGAACTATTAGAACAACCATAAGATATGGATCTAAGAAATTTGACATAGTTCTGTGCATTTATATCATTTGGATGCCGCTTAGCGTAATCCTCATAATATTTCCTTTTATATGCACTCATAAACTGGCTAGAGCTAACTTGATCAACTAATCTACCTTTCCCATTAATCTTATGAGATCCAAACGTGTCCTTTGAAGATTCATTCTTAGGATCCTTGGACATCTTAAGTGGACACTTACTAGCTATATGACCCTTATTATGACAAGTATAACATAATTTATCCTGTTTTCTTTTAGGGTGATCATATGCTATTTCAGGGACTGGTATTCCATAAGCCTTCATTTCAGCAATTTCATCTAGTGATTGAATTGCTTCTTTCATGGTCTTTACAGGCTTTCTTGGAGCAAAATGTCTATTCTTATATGGAATTTGTTCTTCTAACCATTCTTCTTTATTTTCCACACACCAAACTTTATCAATTTTAGATTTAGGTTGAATCCTAGTTATAGATACTTCTCTGTCAAAGAATACTGTATCACAGTCTTTCAGAGTATAGTATACAACTTCATCAGGATCAAAATCTAATTCAGTCTCTATCTCTTTTTGGTGATCTTTCTGTAGAAATAAATCAGAATCTTTAGACAAATTACTTTCCTTCTTAAGAATATCATTTTGAGTGTTTAAGTTAGCTACAATTTCACTTAGATTAGACACCTCAAGTTTCATTTCAGACACCATTTTGCAAACATTTACGATTGAAAGCAAAGAACATGATACCTTCTGATCTGCAGCCTTGCAGTCTGCCATGTATGCAACAAAATCTTCAGTTGTCATACCTTCAGGTATCACAAATTATTTCATCTGGTCTTCAATGCTCTTCTCGACAACGTCATCAATTGGTTTAGTTGACTCAGTATTTCCTTCAGTAGCTTTAACAGCTGTCATAGGTTCACTCTCAGATCTCACTATCTCAGCAACCTTCTTCATATTCTGCTTAAGTATCTCAGATGCTCTCTCTTCACTAGTGTATATAGCATAATCAATTGTTTCAGCAACTTCATTTGCAACATGCGCATAGTCATCATAAATCTCAACTAAAAATGCATGATTTGAAGTATCTTCAGATTGTGTATCCCACTGATAAGTACCATCTGAATTTTGAACAACAACAGCCTTGGACACCAGAAGCTGAGGAGAACCTTGCTGTTAAGGAGTAGCAGGAAAAGTAATCATTGCTTGAGTTTTCTGGTAATTGGGTGGAGTAATACCGCCTTGATTGTAGTTTTGTCTACCAGCAACGGTATTATCAGTCCTCTTTGGACGTTGACACTCTCTTGCAAAGTGACCAAATCCATCGCAATTACAACATTTTACCTTGGATTTGTCAAAACCTTTTGTGCCATTACCCAAAAATCTTCCAGTTCTCTGAGAAAACCTTCTGACTTTAATAGTTAACATTGCAAGCTGCCATTGTAGATCCATTTCTTCTAAATCATCAGGATCTATCTGATTGTAATCATCATCAATCAATGCAGGATCAGTAACCTTTCCACCAATATAAGCTTCATGAACCGAACAGAAGGCTGAGTAGAGATTCATTCTTCCCTCTGCAGAGCTCATACTCATCGGCATGGAATGATATGACTGAGTGTTGCTCTTAACATTAGTTATGGAATTGTCATAAGCAACATAACCTGCAATTCTATCTGCATCAACTATTGGTGTAGCTTCAACACCACTTAGAAATACATTGGTTCCCGAGCTAGTACTTGCCAAATGAACTGAAGAAGCATGATATAAAGATGGATCTTGAGTAAAATCCGCATGAGTATCCTTGATTCTTCTCTTCATTTCTCTATTCTTAAGTCTGGACACTACTGTTTCAAAATCCCATGAACTGTATTCCTTGTCATCTTGAAGATGATGAACATATTCAGTCCATATTTTTGGTAGTGAATCCAAAAACTTATCTACTAACTCAGTCTGAGGATAGACAACCTCAAAATACGATAACTCAGTTGTCAGATGACTGAATCAAGCAATTATCTCATCAAGAGATTCTCCTTTCAGTCCATTAAAGGCTTCATACTGACGTTTAAGAAGTTTAATACGATTTCTCTTCAAGGTAGCATCTCCCTCACAGTACTTTCCTAGAGCATCCCACAAATCCTTTGAAGTAGTGTACTTTTTGAATAAATGTACACTTTCTTGTGGTAAGGCCATAGTAAGAGTTGAAAGAGCCTTTCCTTCCACCACGTATTTCTTCTTTTCATCGTCTGCATATCAGTATAAGTATATTTACCAATTACGCCATTTTTCTCATAAGTCGGTCTATCAAAACCTTGAGTTATCACCACCCACATATCAATATCATTCAGACGAACATAATCTTCAAATCGTCTTTTCCACATCCAATAGTTCTCCATACGGAAAAGCTTTAGAGGTGTGTTTCCACGACCAACCTCATGATCGTGCATGATAAGTTGATTGATAATTGTGGCATTAGGAGAGTTTCCGGCAGCAGGTACAGTAGTCATTTTGAATCGTAAAACAAAAATGAGTTACTGTAGCAATTCAATTCGTGTAGACGTGGCACGAAGTAAGTCGCACGAAGAAGCTGAGTTCGTGTATACGTGGCACGAAGTAAGTCGCACGAAGAAGCTGAGTTCGTGTATACGTGGCACGAAGTAAGTCGCACGAAGAAGCTGAGTTCGTGTATACGTGGCACGAAGTAAGTCGCACGAAGAAGCTGAGTTCGTGTATACGTGGCACGAAGTAAGTCGCACGAAGAAGCTGAGTTCGTGTATACGTGGCACGAAGTAAGTCGCACGAAGAAGCTGAGTTCGTGTATACGTGGCACGAAGTAAGTCGCACGAAGAAGCTGAGTTCGTGTATACGTGGCACGAAGTAAGTCGCACGAAGAAGCTGAGTTCGTGTATACGTGGCACGAAGTAAGTCGCACGAAGAAGCTGAGTTCGTGTATACGTGGCACGAAGTAAGTCACACGAAGAAGCTGAGTTCGTGTATACGTGGCACGAAGTCACACGAGAAGCACGTGACACGAAGTAATCCACACAAAGGACACTTGTCACGTATCTGAGCACGAAGATCACCTCGTGCTGACGTAAGCACGAGGTCGCGCGAAGACGATAACGAATTCAATAAAAAAACTTGAAATTCGAATTGTTTTTTTAATCAATAGCAAATCAAACGATCTTACACCTTCTGGTAATCAACCTTAGGGCTCTGATACCACTTGTAAGTCCCTACCATTGAATGGATCGTAAATAAGACGTGATTCGTTATGTCAAGAGTGCGGAATCCTCTTGAGATAACTAGATTGCTACTGCCTTTCGTCGATTAATCGGTAATTAACCAACCTAAGGTCACACACGAAGTGCTAGTTCGTGTTGGAGATCACACGAGCAACAATTCGACTTCTAAGTCCTTAATTCGTTGCGAAACGCTTAAAATTACATGTATTTATACTACTAGGGTTTGTGTTCGTGTGGGCTTGGGCTTCACACGAAGTGAATCGAGCCCGATCCATCAAAATGCTCCTGCCCTCGCGCTGACGTCAGCACGAAGACATTATAACGTGCTGATGACGTCAGCACGAGGTGCGTCCTCTTGGATCCTTTATTTTGCATTTACATAACGTTCAGCCATCGTTTAAGTATTCTATGACACTTATAAACCTTGGCTCTACATTCATGTACCTGCAAAACAATTATATAACACACAAACATAACATGATCATATATTAAAGTTCAAACGTAATCATTAAATACAAACGTAAGTCCTAATGACTTATTATTTAAACGATTACACAGATATTCATAAGAACAAAAACGTTAATCAAATCTACGTTGCTACTGTCACACAAATCTGCATCTACATTGTTCTTGATTTCGAAGGCAATGTGGTGCTTATTACAAAGAGGGATGAGTCTTTGTATTCTTTTGACATGAGAAATCCAACTGTCACTAGAGAAGTCTGTTTCATGTCAAAGTCTCAAGATGAGCTGAATTGGTTGTGGCATAAAAGGCTATCTCATATGAATTTCAAAGACATCAACAAGCTGTGTAAGAAAGAGTTGGTGTCTGGTCTTCCAGTGATCAATTATGAGAAGGATAAGCTGTGTGGTGCTTGTGAGAAAGGCAAGCAACATAAAGCTACTTTTAAGTCTAAAACATGCTCAACCATTGATAATTGTTTGGATCTGCTTCATATGGACTTATTTGGACCAATCAGTACTCCATCATTCACTGGAATGAGGTACTCCTTGGTAATTGTTGATGAGTATTCAAGATACACCTGGGTTTTCTTTCTAAAGCACAAGAGTGAAGCTGCTGACAGCATTATTCATTTCATCAAGCAAGCTGAAATTCTCTACAAAAGACCTGTTAGGCAATTAAGGAGTGACAATGGTACTGAATTCAAAAATATCACTCTTAATTCCTTTTGCAGTGAAAAGGGATTTCACAAGTCTACTCAGCTGCCAGAACTCCTCAATAAAATGGTGTTGCAGAAAGAAGAAACAGAACTCTTATTGAAGCTGCCAGATCCATGATGGCTCAAAACAATGTCAAGTCTCATTTCTGGGCTGAAGCAGTTCACACTGCTTGCTTTACCCAGAACAGATCCCTCATTGTGAAAAGACACCAGAAGACTGCATATGAACTTCTTAGAGAGAGAAAACCTGAAATTGGTTTCCTAAGAATGTTTGGGAGTCCTTGTTACATTCTGAATCAGAAAGACCATCTTGGAAAGTTTGATGAGAAATCAGATGAAGGTATCCTACTTGGATATGCAACAATGATGAAGGCCTACAGAGTTTACAACAAGAGAACTAAAACAATTGAGAACTCTGTTAATGTAAGCATTTATGAAGGTTGTTCTAATCCAGATTGCTCTCCTCCTGAAGATGAAGACTTCAATTTTGAAGAACTGGTTGTACCTGAGAATGAGTCTCCAACTAATCCTCCAGTTAGAGCTGGTAATGCTCAAACTCAGGGGGAGCAACTTTTAGAAGAAGAAGAAAGTGTTCCACTCTTTGAAAATGCACAAGCTGATCCTACTCCTACTGAAGAAATTGTTCAGAATCCATTAAATGACTCTCCAACTGGTTCAGATTCCACCATTCCTGTCCAAGCTGATCAGCCTCCTCCTCAAGCTGATCATGTTGAACCATCTAATCTAAATCAGTCCATTGTCCCAGTTACCAGATGGACAAAGAGTCATCCAATTAACCAAATCATTGGTGATCCACTCTCTCGTGTTAAAACAAGAAGGAAGGCAACATGCAACTTCTGCATGTTTGTCAATTTTGTAAGCAAGGTGGAACCAACTGAGGTTGATGAAGCTCTGGCAGATCCCTCTTGGGTAAATGCAATGCAAGATGAGTTAACACAGTTTGAAAGAAACAAGGTTTGGGAACTTGTTCCAAGACCTCATCACAAGACTGTGATTGGAACCAAGTGGGTCTACAGAAACAAAATGGATGAAAGGGGAGTTGTGACCAGAAATAAAGCAAGATTGGTAGCTCTTGGTTACAGACAAGAGGATGGAATTGATTATGATGAGACTTTTGCACCAGTGGCAAGATTAGAGGCAATCAGAATGTTCTTGGCCTTCTCTGCTCACAAGGGTTTCAAAGTCTACCAAATGGATGTGAAGAGTGCATTTCTAAATGGAAAATTGGAAGAAGAAGTCTATGTTGAACAACCTCCAGGTTTTGAAAATACAAAGTTTCCTGGCCATGTGTTCAAGCTTGACAAGGCTCTCTATGGGTTGAAGCAAGCTCCAAGGGCATGGTATGATACTCTGTCTAAATTCTTATTGGCTAATAACTTCAAAAGAGGTAATGTTGACAAGACTTTGTTTGTGAGAAAGTATAATGGTGATATCCTGCTTGTACAAATCTATGTAGATGATATAATATTTGGGTCTAGCAGTGAAAGACTTTGCAAAAAGTTTTCTAAATTAATGTCTAAAAAGTATGAAATGAGCATGATGGGAGAACTAAACTATTTTCTGGGTTTACAAGTTAAACAGACTAAAAACGGAATTTTCATAAACCAAGGAAAATATGTTAAAGATCTCTTAAACAAGTTTGGTTTTAGTGATTGCTCACCTATGAAAACTCCTATGGTAACTGGTGATAAGCTGGATGAAGATAAAAATGGCAAATTTGTTGACATCACAGCTTATAGGGGTATGATAGGATCATTACTTTACATGACTGCTAGTAGACCAGATATTATGTTTGCTACATGTCTTTGTGCAAGATATCAAGCTAGTCCTAAGGAATCTCATCTTAAGGCTATGAAAAGAATCTTTAGATACCTTAAAGGTAGTCCCAATCTGGGTCTTTGGTATCCCAAAGACTCAGGATTTGATCTAATTGGCTATTCAGATTCTGACTTTGCAGGCTGTACGATTGACAGAAAAAGTACTTCAGGAGCTTGTCAATTGCTTGGCAATAGACTTGTAAGCTGGTCCAGCAAGAAGCAGCATTCAGTTTCTATTTTCACTGCAGAAGCTGAATATGTTGCTGCAGGAAGTTGTTGCTCTCAAATTCTTTGGATGCAATATCAGCTTCAAGACTATGGTGTCACTGCATCAAAAACTCCAATCTTTTGTGACAGTTCCAATGCCATAGCAATTTCAAACAATCCTGTGCTTCATTCAAGGACCAAGCACATTGATATAAGATATCATTTCATCAGGGATCATGTAATGAAAGAAGATGTTGAACTCCACTTCATTCCAACAGATAATCAGCTTGCTGACTTGTTCACAAAGCCATTGGATGAATCAAGGTTCAACTATCTCATAAGTAAGCTAGGTATGCTTAATTTGTAAAATGTAGTGAGCTAAGTAATAGCAAATCTGATCCCTTAGAGATATACTAAATTTTGAGGGTAAGCTGTGTCAGACCCAGACTACTCTTTCACACTTGGTGCATTTCCAAGTGAAAGAGGGTAAGCTGAGTCTGACCCAGCTTCGTGGTTATTTTTGTTATTAAATATCTCAGTGCGTTTTATTACTTTCATTATTTTATTTAGTATACTTGTTGATCCTATTAAAGTGTGACACGTGTAGTGGTTTCAGCCGGTTACTGAAAAAGTACCACCACTACTTGTTGATCCTCCAATCAAAATCTTTCTCTCTCCAACTTTTTCAAACGGGATATTTTGAGTTTTGTATATAACATTCATTAACCTAAATCCCAAATCACTTGTTCTTATTTTCTCAAATCAATTTTTCTCTCAAATCTGATTACTGTTTTATTAAATTTATTTTCTTCTAAAAATTTGTTTTCAAAATGGCATCATCATCTGTTTCTATTCATTCTAATGATTCTCAATCTAGTTCTTCTTCTGAACCTGAAAGTCATTACCCAGCTCCAATAAGCGCCAACAAGCTTTCACCTTATGTGGTGGGAAGTAATGTAATAGTGGTTCCGGCTGATCTTGATACTGGTAAAATCAAGATTGGCAGTCTGGTTTATGCCAATATTCATCCTTTTTCATGGGTAAAAGGATACGATGAGATTATGGCTTTCTTATGGTATCATCCTTTTGGCAAAGTGATGATTGAGAAGCCAGACTGGGTGTTTCAAGATCTCCTGAGTGAATTTTGGGCAAGCTGTTTTGTGGGAAAGAATAAGAAAGGAGATGCTGCAATCTATGGCACAATCCTCAATGGTAAGAAAAAGGTATATATTTCTTATGAGAGGATTAGGTCTGCATTTGAGCTGTCTTATATGCCTGAAGATGAATATGAAAATGTTGTGTCTCATATTGAAGCCAAAAATATTTTACAAGAAGTTGGATATACTGGTCCATTGGCTTCAGTGGTCAAAATGAAATATTTAACTGGCATTTGGAATTATTTACTGAGCACAATTTCTAAAACTTTACAAGTAAAGGCAGGCAGCTTTGATTAACCTAATGTTCTAGAATTGCAAATTTTTCATGCAATGGTCACTATGACCAGAATAGATTTTGCTGGCTTAATTTTTAAGGACTTAGTTGATCATGTTCATAAGAAGAGTCTTACCATACCTTATGGTAGGATTCTTGCTCTTATCATTGAAGCAATACTTGACAATGATTACAGTCTGGAAACTGGTCAGACTGTGGAATGCAAGTCTATCAATAATAACATCTTCAATATTCCCAAGGTATCTGTGCAGGGTCTGACCCGAGCAATGCAGATCTACCTTGATTTTTGCAGGCAAAGAGAAAGGGAACAAGAAGCACTTGGGGAAGTTGTCCCTTCTTCGACGCGATCTGAGTCTGACACTTAATCTACTAATCAGGGGGACCCAGGTACACATGCTTCTGAACCCTCAAACTCTTCTCAATCTATTCAATATTCTACTCCTTCAAAAGAGGGTGAAGGGTTGGCCAAAACATCAGCCACCCTAGCCACACCCTCATCCACTCCTTCAAAATCCGCTTCTAAAAGACCCATTGTTGAGGACTTAGTGCCTCACAGTGCTAAAAAGAAAAGATCAAAAAGGAAATTTGTGCCAACTTCTGGGGTTGATAATGCAACATCAAATCTTGAGATCCCCCAAGGTGCAGTGGAAGCTAAGGAACGTTCCAAAGCTGTCCCTGCCACCAAAGCTGACAAGCTGAAATCGCCACGCCCATCTGCACTCTCCCAAAAGAGTGTAGACGAGTTAAAGGGAACACCTACTGCTACCCATCCCTCCAAACAGGGTGAAGGTATTGAAAGAAAGACCTCCTCCCAAGGTCACACTGTGTCTGCACCGAAATTGCCATCATCAGCCTCCCAAAAGGTTGATGATATCATTAAAGGGATAACAGAGGATCTATCCCAGATCCAAAATGAGTCAGAGTCTATGCACATCGATTCTGAGGATGGTCAGCCAAAGGAGAGAAGTATCGAACGCATTGGTGACACTGCTTCTCCTCCCCAAGCTGATCAGACTCCTTCTCTCTTACACTCTGAGTCTGCACTAGTTGTCAATGCCCCTTCTATGTCACAAGGAGGGGTACAGGCCTCAATTCTACCTAAGGATACTTTGGTGCAACAACACACCTCTGTTGAAGGGCAATCAATTACACAAAACATTACACCTGCAGAGTCTGTGTCTGCATCTGTCCTTGGACAGAGGGATTCTGTAGGTTACATGGCTGTCTTTAAGGCAGTTGTGTCAGCCCCTTATGCAGCAAAGGGAACCATTGATGGTCCTCACGATGTCAATGAGAATATGATCACTATCTCCGGAAGTGATTCTTCATTCGATGATGAGTCTGCCCTTCCATCCTCAAGGGATGCTCTGATGGAAGATGCTAGTGGAGAAGTTGATCAAAATCAAGATCAACACATTCCCACTGGCCCTCGGCCTGAACCAAACGTTAATCTTTCTCAGGCTGACCAACTCATCATCAATTCTGACAGATCTACTCATGAGACTCACTCTCATGAGCAAATTTTCCAAAACTCCTTAAACCTCCACCCCCTTCTAAATGAGCCCAATGACCCTGATATTAAGGATTGCAGGCTTCTCTTTCCAGAGTCAGTGGCTTTTAAGCCAACTGCAACTTCTTCCCAAGCTGCCACTATCTCATTTTCAGATGTGGTGGGTCAGCTCACTGAGTTCAAATCAACCTATAAGGTTGAGAGCTTACAGCTGACCAAATGCTTGGAAAAGATCCAAAAGGATCAGGAATTGACGGATAAGAAGGTGGATAAGCTGAGTCAAGATCAGACTACATTGAAAGAAAATGTGTTAAAAGCAGTTGATTTGATGCAGCAGAACCAGAGCAAGCTGACAGAGTCTCTTGATAGTCTTACAAAGGCAGTCAATGAAGAAAATGAAAGAAACAAGAGTACTCTGGGTCAGATTGAGAAAGCTGCAACCAAGTTTACAAGGGAAGTCACATTAGAACTTCGATCTGCAAATAAGTCACAAGCAGATTTCAAGAATGATCTGATTGAAGCTTCTAAGGGTGTCAAATCCAAGATTGAACTCCTCCATGAGGATTATGTTGAGCTAAGAAGAGCCTGCTGTCTCACTAATGTCAAGATTGACTTGATCAACCAGGATCTCAAAGGCCTCTTTGCCACTCCAGTGAGCTCTTTCCCTGCTGATGATGACAAAAAGGGGGAGAAGAATGCTACTAAGAGAAAGAGGAGTGCTATGAGTGAAGCTGAAATGGAGCTAGAAAGAGAAATACAACAAGATCAAGGTGACAAGAAAATTGAAGAATACTTTGAAAGACTGAAAGAGAGACGGAATAAGGCCAGAGCTGAAGAGGCAGTCAATGATAGAAGAATGGTTGTGCATGGTTCTAAGGTGGAAGGTGAAAAGGAAACAGTAGAGGAGATAAAAAGACCAGAATCTGAGTCTGGTGGTGAAAATGTTGGAAAAACAAATGAAGAGGCTGAAAAGGAGAGTGATACAACTAAGGGGGAGACTGTTGATGCTGAAATGGGAGATATAAGGAAGGATGTTGGTATTGAAAAAGTTAAGAGAGCTCAAAAGAAAAGAAAGTCCTCCCAGGCTGTTCCTGTGCAAGCTGTGCCAACTCAAGCTGACCCAGCTCCCAAAGATCAAATTGATGAATCTTCATCTAGTGAAGACACAGCCACTTTGTCCCAGTTCATGATCAAGAAAAGGACAACAGAAGTTGGGTTAAGTGGTGTAAAGATCTTAACTGAGAAAGAAAAGGATTGGGAGCTTGCAACTGAAAAAGCTCCACAGCTTGGGGTAACAGTTGAGGTGGCATACAAGATGATTAAGGAGGACATATTACAAAGAGAAAGAATGGCTGCAACTGAGTCTGATCCTGAAATTGCCAAGGCTGTTCAAGAACAATTAAATAAGGAAGATGAAGAAAATCTTGCAGCCATTGGTTCCAAAAAGAAAGTTGTGGCCAAAGGAAAAGAAAAGAAAAAGGTGGTGGTTCACTCTAAACCATCACAGAAGGTTAAAGATGTGAAGAATAGTGGTGAAGCCCATGATTGGTTAGAGGCTCTGGAGAAAAGAAAAATAACATAAAAGATCAACTATAGAAGACATCCAGAGCCAATCCTTCAGGTTCTACTCAAAAGGAGAAAAGGAAAGAACATTCCCAGCATAAGGTTTACAAGGAAAGATTATGAAACAAGCTGGGAAACCCATGATCTTGACAATCTGCTTGATCTAGGATACACTGGGTGGGTGGAGTTACATGACATCATAACTGGTATTTCTGGAATTCACAAAGAGACAGTCTTGGAAGCCATTGAGAAGAAGTTGGCTGCAATTGTAAAATACAAGATTGATATCACTGGCCTTCCAAGACCAAAAGCATATGATATGGATGATGAAGATGAGTCAATTGAGCCACTCAAGAAGAAAAGAAGAAGGTTTGAAAGGATTGATGCTCCTGGAGGTGATCATTCTGTTTTTCTCAAAAACTTGTCTCCTTCAGAGTTACTTGCACAATTATCTTCTGGTGCTATTGACAAGATTCTGGATAATCTCAATCTGTCTCTACCTGCTGGTGTTGAAAACGCAAGATGTGGGATGTTCATCACTGAACCTGAACATGGGATGTATTTTATGGATGCAAGAGGGAATTAGGTTTTCCAAAGGACTGCTGAACTTAAACAGGTACCAGCCTTGCACCTTTTTACCTTATACAGATTCTGTAGAAATTTTAGTGAAGAAGGTAATGGGTATGAGCAGTTCCTTATTGATGAGGGGTTAGATAGGTAGTTAGATGTGAAAGTTGCCCCATCTTTTGAAGTTAAGCAAGAAGCTATAGAAATGCTTGGAGAATAGTGATGTATCATGTAATATCTTTGTTTTATTCTCTATATATGCAAAGGCAATTGTACAAATCTAGTTTCTTTGTCTTAACTTCATTTCAGTTCAAAAAGAACCCAAAAGATTCAAAGGGTCACAATCTGTTATTTTTATTTTACTTTGATTCTTTGTAAGCTGATAGTTAGAAGTGTTGTTGGGTTTTGTCATCATCAAATAGGGGGAGATTGTTGAGTCCCAATGTTAATTGTAAATTTAATGATGACAAATCTGACCTATAAACACTTAGTAATCTTTTGGTTCTTGTAAACTGATCTGGGTCAGACTAAGCTGACACAGCTTACGATCTGTCTCTGACCCAGATCATGCTTCATACTTTGTAAATGTAATATCTTATGGAAGCAAGTGTTATTGAAGCTGCATCAACAATGTATTAGCATTCAGTCCAAGTCGAAGAGGAGGATTGGAGATAGAAGACCAAGCTGTTAGTGGAAGACAGCTTGGGATTAGAAGTCAGCTTGGATACACTTAGGCAGATTGGTGCCTTGACAAACGACCCAATCTGTGTCTGACAATCAAGTGAAGATAACAACCTGGATTAAAGATAAAGACAAATGACGTGACTAGGAAGAATCCTAGGATCCAGGTTGGTGGTTGGTTTTACATATGCGTGTCCATGCTCTTATTGGTTGATGAAAGAATGTGCGTCAGTACGTGGGGGACCACAAGTACCATGAAAGGCACGATTGATTATTCCTTTATCATCCACTGAATGAAGAACACGTAGCTGCAACGGACACCAAGTGAAGGAGCGCTTTCGCCTATAAAAGCCTCATTCATGGATTGCATATGTGTGGCATTTTTCCTGAGAATCATTCTTCACACAAGTTTCTCTGCTCTTATACACAGCTTAGTCTGTACGAGATCAGCTTGGGCTGATTCTCTTGAGCTGAAACTTATTGATTGTTGTTTGTCATTTCATAGGGTTGTTTAGATATCTATAGGCTATCTTTATTCCGCAACAACCCTGTAATTCTTTGTATAGATTATTTCTTAATAAAGGATTACATTTGAAAACCACAATCTGTGTTCAAGAATGTTTTTATTTCTTTACTGCTTTACTGTTTTAATGATTCCTGCTCTTTACTTACTTGCTTAATATTCGTAAACTGAATCTTAAAACCTTTTGTGTTAAAAGTTTGTAAGGATTAAGGAAAGTTGTATTTACCCCCCTCTACAACTGTTCTATGTACAATATACTTTGGTATATTGATACACCGTGGGACGTATCATTAATTATCATTTGCAATGATTTATGCATTTGAACAGGAAATAAAGACGAAGAAGATTTGAGTACAAAAGACTTGTCTAAGGATTCACAAGGAACAAAGGTATGGAATAAAAGTCTTAATTTAACAGAATCATAAAAAATTAAAACTAGAATTAAGGGATAGGCCTCCTATTATTGCGGTTATGGGAAGGTGGCTTGCTATTGATCCCCAACTTGCTTTCTTCAACTGCTTCATTTTCCCCAAATATCTGAGGATATTTGACTTTTAGCCACCCTAAAAAGCTTTTCAAATTGTTAACTTCTGCCTTTGTATCACTCAGTTCCTTCTTCAAACTTGCCATTTCTTTTAAAGTTTGATTTCTGGTGTCCATGACTGAATTTAAAAGACGATTAACGCTTTTGATAGTTTCATTTTTGTACATGATTTCTGCTTCGTAGGCATCGGACAATCTTTCAATGATCTATGAAAATAAAATGAAAAAGTTTAGAAACCAATAAGAAATTAAAATATATGGTTAAAGTAAAAAAAAAAAAACTTACTGAAATGGATCGCTCCCTAAGTCTTTTAGGTGCCCTACTTCTAGATGATGACTCGCCCTCCATTGAATTATTATAGATATTAATAGAAAAGGAGAAGATAATTTTAATATATTCTTTGGGCATGAGAATATATGTCTAACAAAAGATTATCTCGGGTATAAATAAGTCAATTGGGGGTAATTTAATCGACAAAATGGAGGTTCACTGTCAAATCAAAGCGCGTAAGGAACATTAATCGTTAAACATTGGGATACTAACATTAGGGATAAGATATTTCATGGAAGATATGTCTTAAATGCAGGTTCTTAAGAGATGCGAGGATTAAATGCCTCAATTGATTAAAGATCAAATGTTATTCTCAAGAAGGAATAAAACAAAGTTTCTAGGATAAGAAATAAACTTGTCAAGATATTAGAAACAAGAAGATCAGAAAAATCAAAGGAGATGAATATTCAGACAAGAAAGATCCGGAATGATCTTCTTGAAAACATCAAAGAGGTACGCAAATTCATAGAATTAAAACATTTATTTTTGAAATGAAAAGTACAGAACAACTAAAAGACTAATCCGCTAACTAGAACTAGGATGACTAATTTCCATTAGCCTCGTTAATCTCTGGATGTAATCTTTTAAACTTAGAAACCACTGCTTGTAGAACCAACACATTCCCTTTGGCCTTTCGGAGTTCTTCTTGAACGTCGTCTAGATTTCCATAGGCCTCGATTAGTTCTTCTCTGAGGGTTAACTTGTCTTTTCCCCATCTTCCGATAGCCTCTAGGGTTAGTCCTTGGTGATCATTGCAGATCTGCTCTGAAAGTGACGAACACTCCCCTAGATCCCTGAAAAGTTTGTCATGTTTCTTGGCTAGTTCTTCAGATAACTGCTTAAATCTTTCAGAAGCCTATATAAAAAGAAGAAAATACATAACTAAAATAAGAAATATATATGTATAATATATACACGAATAAAATCAGTAAATAATCACCTGGGTTGAGACGTTTGACATAATGTTGGGAAAGGAAGAAGAAGTGATGTTTTCAAAATAGGGGAATGATCTAAAAAGAGGGATCGGTAGAGAATAAATAGGGGGATAAGAGAGAATTTATTGCTGGGTAGTTAAAAGTCTAATCCGAAAAGTCATAACTCTTCACATCAAGTCGAAAAGATGCTTTTCGAAGAAATAAAGTATTTAATGGAACACGAAATAAAACCTTAAGATTAACTTTAGTACACATAATATGTTATATGAAATAGTCTCCTGACATTTCAAAAACAAAATAACATGACATAATTAAAGCATTGTCCATTGGGGGCATAAATATTAAACAGGGTCAACAAAGTTCATAAAAGATACACAACCAAATAAACATTAAGGATCATTAAAAAGTAGTGCCCTCACTACTATTCAACTAGGATCATGCCCTCATCATCCTTTGGAGATCCATTTCCTCCTACAGTCTTCCTCTTGCGCCTTTTGCTCACAGACTTCTCAGGTTGGGTAGATAAAATATCATCAGTAACCTCTTTAATGACCAGCCCAGCCAAAGTTTTTTCCCATGCCTTAATGTTCCAACCTGCCGGTTCACAACCCATGTCCTTAGCAATTTTTGCCATTTCAATTCTGTTTTTGAGAATTGCAATAGATGCACTTGAAATAGACTCTTCTTTCTGAGTTTTGAGTTTCTTCTCCTCCTCCTTTTTGAATCCCCTAAGCTCATAATTCAACTTAGCAATTTTTGTGTTCAAGCCCTCAACTTCTGCCAATAAGTCATCATTCTTTGCTTTCTCAACATTAACCATTTCCTTCTGGACTTCAACATCCAACTCCCACTCTTTCAATGACCTTCCAAAACTTAAAATCAAGTGTTCAATGGCCTAAGAATGATAAATCAAAGTATTAGACTAAAAAATGCTAAACAAAACTTCATTACAAAACTTAATTATTAAGCAATAAAAAATGCTAAACAAAACTTCATTACAAAACTTAATTATTAAGCAATAATTGGTACCGTAGAAATATCCTTGACTGAACTCCCAAATGTAACATTTTCCGGTAATTGAGAAACTAATTCAGTAAATGGAGCTTTGGCCGGAATTTCCAACAACTTAATAAGTTTCCTAACATTCACTGAACGCTTCTTTCTCTTTCCGTTAACCTTCTTAGTTTCCTTATTCATGTCTAGGGAAATATTGAAAGTAAACTTAATAAATTTGAGTAAAAAGCCAACAAATAAAAAATTAAGCTAATTAAGGTTTTGAGAAACAACAATCAAGCAATTCTAACAAAACAAATTCCTACATCAAAAACTAACGCTATACGAATAATTAAAAAAGAAAAGAAAATTAATCCTAGATCTAATACAGTGGACTTTTCGATTGAAGGTATACGGATAGAAAACTAACCTCTTGTTCTCTGAGATAAGTCTGGACTGCAAAAGTAAATAAAAGGGAGCATAAGAATGAAAACCTAAAAATCGATAGCAGCTTCTGTTTATAAGATTTTAGTGGCCGACAATGACTTGGAAAACTTATCTTTATTTGCAATGAAATATAAGTTTTGGGGACAATTGTTTGGGGTAGAATTTTCGCTACTAGGATCCTGAATAGAATTTACACTTTAGTCCTTCAGTAATAAACACTTAATAATGTGTAGTCTTAAAGGATCCGTGATCCCGGTTAGTTTATTAGTTCAGACTATGTTATGTTATTATCCTAATATAACAGGATCTTGATATCTTCAGGATCTATGATTTTACTAACGAATATATGTCTAGTATAGTAGATATTATATGCAGGATCGAAGTAAAAGCGTGTTACATAAAGAAAACGTGTTTCAACGGATAGTTTACCACTTTAACCACAAGAATCGGGATTGATAACAGATTTACCATGTGAAGAATAACATTCAACAGTCATCTATGCCACTTCTTCAGCGTAAAGAGCAAGTCCAGGAAGATCCCAGATATTTCGGAGATATGGTTCAACGTCTAGCTCTATAAATAGAAGAAGATTTCGTTCAGAGGGGGGACACATCACAGAGATCGCATACTTTACACACACAAGCAATCATCATACAAGCATTCACTCACTCAACAACAACAAATTAGTTACTTAGCTATTGATAGTTTTCTTATTCATTCGTTCATTCATTCATTCATTCATTCATTCATTCATTCATTCATTCATTCATTCATTCATTCATTCATTCATTCATTCATTCATTCATTCATTCATTCATTCATTCATTCATTCATTCATTCATTCATTCATTCATTCGTTCATTCATTCATTTCATTGTAATCATTCACAAACAAGAATAATAATAAAAGAACAGCAGGTAGGATCGATTGAATCCTCCTGGGGTTTTTTACCTAAGATCACTTACCTGGATCAAGGGTTTTTCCTCGTCAACAAAATTCTGATGTCGTTGTGTTTTTCTGTTTTTCTTTAAGATTTTAGCTTTAATTCGCAGTGCTTTACTTTTATCTTCAACACTTTTCTTAATTACTCAAAGTATTTCTGTCTCAAAGGCTTTCTTAAAACTCTTTTTAGTTAAAACTCTTAGTTTTAATCGTTATTGTTAAGAAAACTTTACTTTTAATTGAAGATCCTTGAACACCAAACCCCACTTACAAATCTTTGGTTCTTGAGTTGTCTAAAATCCTTTATAAAATTATCTTAGGTAATTTTTGACCGAAACAGGTAGTAAGGATTATACTTCAGCCATGGTGGCTAAAGCGAATAAGAAAGTTGCTGACGAGCTGATTGACCATGAGCATTATGAAAAGCTTCGTGATAGTTGTATTACTTATCGGTCTTTCCCCCCAGAGTTTGAGGGTATGTTAGCTATGGCCGGGATTAGCCCAGACTGGGATTGGAGTGTCATCCCTGTTATCATAGAGAAATCTACGGGTCAACGTATGATTTCTATCCTTCTTTTATATATGCTTCTTTATTTGCATTGTGTATGTTGATTTGTATTGTGTATGTTTTCTAACACTTTGTTTCTTTTCTTATTTTCAGCTCGTAGATTAATGGACGGACTCGACTATCCCTTTGAAGACTACTATGTCCGTCCTGTATCTGATACCGAAGCGGGGGAGCTTTGTGAGACAGCTGGGTAGGTTCTTTCTCTCCGCCCTGACGGAGTATCATATGACGATACTTATGCTTCTCTAAGTATCGATCAGGCTGTGGATCGAGGCGAGCATTCTTTGGTTCCCACTACTGCCTTTCTTTCTTCTTCTCAGGCTTCTGGTAGCCTTGAGGGTGGTAAGTCTCTTTAGCATTGCTAAGTGTTGTCATTGTTATCATTTTATATATGTATATATGTATAACTTTATATTCTTTTACTTTTCTTGTAGGTGATCACTCAGGGCGAGAGCTTGTCACGGTTGAGGAGGTTGAAGATGATGAAGATAGTGATTCCTATCCTGACCCTCATGCAAAGAGGTCAGGAGATGAGCTTTTTGGTCCTCCTTCCAAGCTTCAGAAGACTGCCCAGCCTACCTTTGCATCTTATGGGAGTGCTGGAGGTTTTACCCCCTATAATCAAGGAGGGTACACTCAGGCTCAGATTACTTCAGCCCCTTTGATGTTTCTTACTTCTTCATCTACCCAGACTACTTCAGCACCTTCTTATTCTTCCTTCTTACTTGGTGTTGCGTCCGGTCCTAGCTTTCCTATCTTTGCTGACCGTATTGTGGAGAACAGTTATTTCTTCGATTCTGGGTCATCTCTTCGCGTGGACACTTTTTCTCCTGGGCATATGTATGCCATAAATCGTCTTGCTGAGGCTAGGGTGAAAGCTAGCTCTCCTGCTGCCCCTTTTCAGCCTTCGCGGGCGGGGTCTACCCTTCTTCCCACAGAAGCCGGCGATCTCAATAGGTCCATTAGGAACCTATATTATGCTCATCCGACATCGATTAAGGTTAAAGATGATGGTCAGAATCCTGAGCATGCAAAGAAGCTTCTAGAGGCCATGATTCCTCCCATTCTTTCTGCTGAGGCTGGATTTAGAGATATCCATGAGCTCTCCGGTCTTCAGTATGTCCACACCCTTAATTGTGTTGCTAGTAGTGTGGCATTTCAGACTGCTGCCTTTGGTAAGATTGACTCACTGACTCTTGAGGTTGAGAGGATCCAGAGAGAGCTGTCTTCTCGTGATACTAGGCTTGTTTCCCTCTCTAAGGACTTAGAGGAAGAAAAGCTTGTTTGTAATAGTCTTAGGGAGGAGAGAGAGAAGACTGATTCTGAGCTTCAGTCAGTGAGAGATGCTCTTGAGTCTCTTACTCAAGAGAATGAGAGGATGGTAGAGAGAGTTTCTGAGTTGGAGAGTAAGACTAATCTCCTAGAGGTTGGCATGGCTCACAAGGAGAAAGAGCTTCTGGACCTTAGAAATAAGAATGAGGATTCAGACTCTAAGTTGGAGGTCCAGGCTAGTGACATTGACCGTATGAGATCTTTACTGAGTTCTTTCACTGAGTTTTGTAAGGAGTTACTGAGTCATCCAGATGTGAAGCAGACTTTTGCCCGCTTTATGCTTGTTGCCATCAATTTTGGCCATTGGGAGGGTGCTTGCAAGGAGTTAGATTTCCATAAGGATAGTGCATTCAAGGCTTACAAGCACGTCCGAGGTTTCTAGTAAGGTTTCCTATATTGAATGAGGTTGCCTCTCTAGTTACCACATCCGAGGTTTCTAGTAAGGTTTCCTATATTGAATGAGGTTGCCTCTCTAGTTAGCACGTCCGAGGTTTCTAGTAAGGTTTCCTATATTGAATGAGGTTGCCTCTCTAGTTACCACATCCGAGGTTTCTAGTAAGGACGTATTCCTTCTTACTTGGTGCTGCTTCCGGTCCTAGCTTTCCTATCTTTGCTGACCGTATTGTGGAGAACAGTTATTTCTCCGGTTCTGGGTCATCTCTTCGCGTGGACACTTTTTCCCCCCCCCCCCCCCCCCCGCCCCCCCCCCCCCCCCCCCCCCCCCCCCCCCCCCCCCCCCCCCCCCCCCCCCCCCCCCCCCCCCCCCCCCCCCCCCCCCCCCCCCCCCCCCCCCCCCCCCCCCCCCCCCCCCCCCCCCCCCCCCCCCCCCCCCCCCCCCCCCCCCCCCCCCCCCCCCCCCCCCCCCCCCCCCCCCCCCCCCCCCCCCCCCCCCCCCCCCCCCCCCCCCCCCCCCCCCCCCCCCCCCCCCCCCCCCCCCCCCCCCCCCCCCCCCCCCCCCCCCCCCCCCCCCCCCCCCCCCCCCCCCCCCCCCCCCCCCCCCCCCCCCCCCCCCCCCCCCCCCCCCCCCCCCCCCCCCCCCCCCCCCCCCCCCCCCCCCCCCCCCCCCCCCCCCCCCCCCCCCCCCCCCCCCCCCCCCCCCCCCCCCCCCCCCCCCCCCCCCCCCCCCCCCCCCCCCCCCCCCCCCCCCCCCCCCCCCCCCCCCCCCCCCCCCCCCCCCCCCCCCCCCCCCCCCCCCCCCCCCCCCCCCCCCCCCCCCCCCCCCCCCCCCCCCCCCCCCCCCCCCCCCCCCCCCCCCCCCCCCCCCCCCCCCCCCCCCCCCCCCCCCCCCCCCCCCCCCCCCCCCCCCCCCCCCCCCCCCCCCCCCCCCCCCCCCCCCCCCCCCCCCCCCCCCCCCCCCCCCCCCCCCCCCCCCCCCCCCCCCCCCCCCCCCCCCCCCCCCCCCCCCCCCCCCCCCCCCCCCCCCCCCCCCCCCCCCCCCCCCCCCCCCCCCCCCCCCCCCCCCCCCCCCCCCCCCCCCCCCCCCCCCCCCCCCCCCCCCCCCCCCCCCCCCCCCCCCCCCCCCCCCCCCCCCCCCCCCCCCCCCCCCCCCCCCCCCCCCCCCCCCCCCCCCCCCCCCCCCCCCCCCCCCCCCCCCCCCCCCCCCCCCCCCCCCCCCCCCCCCCCCCCCCCCCCCCCCCCCCCCCCCCCCCCCCCCCCCCCCCCCCCCCCCCCCCCCCCCCCCCCCCCCCCCCCCCCCCCCCCCCCCCCCCCCCCCCCCCCCCCCCCCCCCCCCCCCCCCCCCCCCCCCCCCCCCCCCCCCCCCCCCCCCCCCCCCCCCCCCCCCCCCCCCCCCCCCCCCCCCCCCCCCCCCCCCCCCCCCCCCCCCCCCCCCCCCCCCCCCCCCCCCCCCCCCCCCCCCCCCCCCCCCCCCCCCCCCCCCCCCCCCCCCCCCCCCCCCCCCCCCCCCCCCCCCCCCCCCCCCCCCCCCCCCCCCCCCCCCCCCCCCCCCCCCCCCCCCCCCCCCCCCCCCCCCCCCCCCCCCCCCCCCCCCCCCCCCCCCCCCCCCCCCCCCCCCCCCCCCCCCCCCCCCCCCCCCCCCCCCCCCCCCCCCCCCCCCCCCCCCCCCCCCCCCCCCCCCCCCCCCCCCCCCCCCCCCCCCCCCCCCCCCCCCCCCCCCCCCCCCCCCCCCCCCCCCCCCCCCCCCCCCCCCCCCCCCCCCCCCCCCCCCCCCCCCCCCCCCCCCCCCCCCCCCCCCCCCCCCCCCCCCCCCCCCCCCCCCCCCCCCCCCCCCCCCCCCCCCCCCCCCCCCCCCCCCCCCCCCCCCCCCCCCCCCCCCCCCCCCCCCCCCCCCCCCCCCCCCCCCCCCCCCCCCCCCCCCCCCCCCCCCCCCCCCCCCCCCCCCCCCCCCCCCCCCCCCCCCCCCCCCCCCCCCCCCCCCCCCCCCCCCCCCCCCCCCCCCCCCCCCCCCCCCCCCCCCCCCCCCCCCCCCCCCCCCCCCCCCCCCCCCCCCCCCCCCCCCCCCCCCCCCCCCCCCCCCCCCCCCCCCCCCCCCCCCCCCCCCCCCCCCCCCCCCCCCCCCCCCCCCCCCCCCCCCCCCAGATGTGAAGCAGACTTTTGCCCGCTTTATGCTTGTTGCCATCAATTTTGGCCATTGGGAGGGTGCTTGCAAGGAGTTAGATTTCCATAAGGATAGTGCATTCAAGGCTTACAAGCACGTCCGAGGTTTCTAGTAAGGACGTATTTGATCTCATCATTATTCCCCCTACCAAAAAAGCTTCAGATGCTGCATTTAGGTCGAGTGTTCCACATCCAGGTGTTCCTTCAGGTGCTCTAGTCATGCCTTCTTCTCGAGCTCCTGATGTCTCAGCTACCTCTGCCTCGACTTCGACGGCCCGCATTGATTCCCCTGCTCAGGATGCCCCAGATACTTCTATCCAGGATGCTTCTGTTGATTTAGCTTAACTCATTTGATTATATTTGTCATGCTATCTTTTAGACTTTATATTTTGTAAGACTAGTCGGTATCTCCATTTATGAGACTATGTATTTGTACTTGTTTTTCATTTGTATTGGCATGTTTGCCTTATCTCATATCGTTTCTTGTTTAAAAACGTATATTGGAAGAACTATGTATGTTGTTTGGTTGTTTTAACCTTTATTATATACTTGTTACTCGCGAGTGTCGCTTCCTAATAGGAAGTGCTTGCCTTTTCTCCAATAGATAAAAAGACGAAAAAATTATCTAAGTGTTCAGCCTTAAAAAATTATTTTGTTTTTTGGCTTTTTACATCTTACAAGATAATTACATCCAAGGATATACCTTGGGACTTTGGGAATTATTTAGCTAGCATATTTCTTTTCCCATGCTCAACTCCATGTTTGAGACTTTGTTCTCAACTTGTGAGTGCAAATTGCAAAGGTGTTTCATATAAAACTTTATAATTTTTATTAAAAGAAGGTAACTTGTTTCAAAAGATGTAGATAACATAAAAGATATAAGAATATATGGGATACGTAGATCAGACCATAAATGGGAATCCTTTTCATTGATAGACCAAATGAATACAAGATAGAAGGATTCTTTTCATTGAAATATAAAGACATATGATTCATTGATCAAAGTAAAGACAAATGGGATCTATAGATCGGACCATAAAATTAAACTGCCATTGAGTCACTTTGTTTAAACATAACATTTTTTCAAATTTGTCGCATTCCATGTTCTGGGCACTGGGTACCCATCAAGCTCAGTAAGAATGTATGAACCATCTCCATTTGCTTGAGGATGGGCGACGGAGGTAAACACTTGTCTAATATCCATATCTTCACACCAAGTCTTGAAAGGATTCTCAGCGAATTGTTTTCCATTGTCACTTACCAAGACATGAGGCACTCCAAACCGGCAGACTATGTATTCCCAAAGGAAGTTGATCACCCTTTGGCCAGTAATTGTTGCAAGTGGTTTAGCTTCAACCCATTTTGAGAAGTAGTCAACGGCCACTATTAAGAACTTCACATTTCCAACTCCAGGTGGGAATGGACCTACAATGTCGATCCCCCACTTGTAAAATGACCAAGCAGTGTTTACTGGAATGAGATCTTGCTTTGCCATTCTTAATATCGAAGCATGTATCTGGCAGGATTCACACTTTTCTATTTCTTCCTTAGCATCCTTGTTCATTGAAATATAAAGACATATGATTCATTGATCAAAGTAAAGACAAATGGGATATATAGATCGGACCATAAAATTAAACTGCCATTAAGTCACTTTGTTTAAACATAACATTTTTTCAAATTTGTCGCATTCCATGTTCTGGGCACTGGGTACCCATCAAGCTCAGTAAGAATGTATGAACCATCTCCATTTGCTTGGCTAACCATGTATGGTCCTTCCCAGTTAGGTCCAAGCTTTCCCAAGTTCTCCACTCTACTTGCTTCATTCTTCCGCCAAACGTAGTCCCCCGGTTTGAAAGACACATGGTGGACTCTCTTGTTGTAATACTTGGCCATTTTTTGCTTATTTTCAGCCAGCTTGATGTGAGAGACTTCTCTCCTCTCTTCAATGAGATTCAAGTTTTCTCTCAAAGCTTCTTCATTCTGGGCTGGGTTAAAGTTTACAATGCGATGGCTTGGAATGCTTAGCTCGGGTGGGATGACTGCCTCAGTTCCATAGACAAAACTGAATGGTGTTTCCATTGTGCTTCCTCTTGGGGTAGTCCGGTGGGCCCAAAGTACTCCTGAAAGTTCATCCACCCAACCGGATCTACATTTTTCAAGCCTTGCCTTAATGCCTCCCACTATTGCTTTATTCATCACTTCTACCTGCCCATTTGCTTGAGGATGGGCGACGGAGGTAAACACTTGTCTAATATCCATATCTTCACACCAAGTCTTGAAAGGATTCTCAGCGAATTGTTTTCCATTGTCACTTACCAAGACATGAGGCACTCCAAACCGGCAGACTATGTATTCCCAAAGGAAGTTGATCACCCTTTGGCCAGTAATTGTTGCAAGTGGTTTAGCTTCAACCCATTTTGAGAAGTAGTCAACGGCCACTATTAAGAACTTCACATTTCCAACTCCAGGTGGGAATGGACCTACAATGTCGATCCCCCACTTGTAAAATGACCAAGCAGTGTTTACTGGAATGAGATCTTGCTTTGCCATTCTTAATATCGAAGCATGTATCTGGCAGGATTCACACTTTTCTATTTCTTCCTTAGCATCCTTGTTCATTGAAGGCCAATAGTAACCAAGCCTCATTATCTTTGTGGCCACAGATCTTAGTCCAGCATGAATTCCACATGTGCCCCCATGGACTTCCTGGATGAGTCTTTGTGCTTGTGAGGGGCCTACACATCGGAGATGCTGACCTAGGAATGACTTTCTGAAGAGTTTATCTTCAACGAGAAGATACATTGGTGCCTTCATTCTCACCTTCTGAGCCTCATGGTTGTCTTCTGGAAGTGTTTCATTTTTGATGAAGTTGTAGATTGGGGTCATCAAACAATCTTCTTCTTCTACTACTTGAGATACTTCACTTCCTTTTGTTATTGATTTCTCTTGTAAAACTTCAACCAAGACTTCTTTGGTGAGGTGAGCAAAAGTTAAGGAAGCTAAATTGCTTAAAGCATTTGCTTTCTTATTTTGGCTTCTTCGAACTTGCTCTATGTCAAAGGACTCATACTCTCCAATAAGCTTCCTTGTTTCTTCTAGGTAAAGTTGCATGGACGTTTGGTTAGCTTCAAATGTCCCATTGATCTGGTTTGCCACTAACTGAGAGTCTACAAATACTTGTATCTTCTTTACTCCCATCTGTTTTACCATTCTTAGGCCAGCAAGTAGAGCTTCATACTCCGCCTCATTGTTGGATGATGCGTGAATGTCTTCCCACATACTCGAACTTATTTGCCAGAGGTATAGACATTGATACTTTTTGATGCACTTTTTATCAAAATGGGATTGATACTTTGCTACATGTGTTTAAAAATTGCCAACTTGCAATAGAAACTAGTACTAAGATCAGGCAGTGGACTCGCATGGATTTCCCTCACATGTCACCAAAAGTTGTCTTGGAATGGGTTGATGACTTGCACCTTCCCTACATTATCGATTCCAGATTAAAGGCCATTTTGTTTGTTTGGTGGTGGTTTATTTGGAAAGCAAGAAACAACTTTATACATAACGGGGTCAAGGAAAAACATGAGGATGTTCTTGACTCTATCATGGCTACATCTTATCTTTGGGTTTCAAACCGAAGCAGGCTACACGCGATATCGTGGGTAGATTGGATCACGAACCCATTATGCCATGGACGATGATATTTGTTGTGCACATTGACTCCATCGTGTCTTGTGATGGGCGATTTCTGCTTTGTAGTTTTAGTGATACGTTATTTTGTTTCGTCCCCTCAGAGCCTGTTTGAGATCGTAACAAAAACACCGCGGAGTGAAAACCGGTAGCGCGGCCTCCATTTGGTGGGGGTTTTTAACCTCTTTTGCGATCTTTGCAGTTAAGGCCTGAGTTCGTTTCCTTATTGTAATGTAGAGCTTTCTTTGTTCTTTTTAACTTTTATTTGGGATCTCTAGTAACTTGCTAGTTGATCTCCTCTTAATAATATATTATTTGCTGTTAAAAAAAAAAAATTAAAAATGTAATTCTCTATCTCAATTCTCAAATGACTATTTAAGTATTGAGTCTTGACAG
The DNA here is from genome assembly GCA_034093135.1 of Erigeron breviscapus. Classification (NCBI taxonomy): domain Eukaryota; kingdom Viridiplantae; phylum Streptophyta; class Magnoliopsida; order Asterales; family Asteraceae; genus Erigeron; species Erigeron breviscapus. The sequence continues at coordinate 69,150,380 of CM067168.1, forward strand.
TTATCTTCCAATAATAAATGTGTACATTGTATACCTTTGTACGCTCAAGCTGTTACATCCCCTGGACCCCTACCTAATACTTCATTAATTCTTATATTGAATCCGGACAATTATGAATTATCTTCCGATACACTTGGATCGCAACAAACGGACGTAAAGTGGAAGGGTAGGTAATGACACGAAGAATAACCATATAAGTATGTAATGATACGAAAAAACAAAATGGGTGAAACTTGATAATATGGTATATCATAAGGGTATGTAATGAAATTTTCTCTTTTTTTATTTCTTTCTTTTTATATTATTATATATTTTTATTTTATTTTTTATCAAAAGAAGTATTTTGTTAATACCAATCAACGACTACAATTTGCAAATATCAACCAATGGACATCACCTAACATTCCTTGTCTCTACTAACATTAAAGAGTCCAATACACAATATTTACTTGCATCTTTACACCATAAAAAATTTAGTTTTCCTCAAAAATATTATGAAATTAGCAGTTTTCTTAAATAACATGTTATATTATGTAGTAAAACTATTCTTCAGGCCCGTCCGATGAACGGATAATCTCAAAATAATATATTCAAAAGTAAATATCGAAAAAATAAATAAAGCCGGTGAAAAATAACAAAACATGAACAAAAAAAATTAAAAGAATTCCCTTTTGTAGTAGAAGAAGAAGAAGTCATAATCAAACTACAATTGACAACAAACTAAATTAAAAGAGATAGAAAAATAACAATAACATAACAATTCAATATCAAATAATAAACAAACACGGACAAAATACCAAAAATAAAATTAAAGTGATATAAAAAAAATCGTATGTTTTTTTTTTGTTGAGAAATTTACTGAACTTAAATTGTTTAGAGATAGAAAGGAGAGAAATAATATGAATGAGAATGATTAATAAATATTTAGGTTGTATATATAATAATTTATTGGGAGAGTTTTAAGGATATTATGTATCTTTAAAATTTAAAAAGATTTGTTTTGATAGAAAAAGATTTATGATAAAGTTTTAAATATAATTATCTATGTAATGAGCAAATAAAAAATATAAAAAAATTTTGAAAAAAAGAGAGAGCTCTAGGGTAATTAAGAGAGAGTTTTAGGTCTTTAAGGTGTGTCAAGTGTACCCCCATACTCCCCTTTTAGTTATAGTATAGAGGACAAACAAATATAGGTAAAATTTAGAATGGGCTCTTAAATAGATTCAATGCTACCATTGGGTTAATAGCCTAATGGTAAAGGGGTCTTTTCATGAGGGCTTGGATTTGGGAGACTGAAGAGTGAAGACAAGGTTTTCTCCTAATATGTTGTCGTACCTTTGAGCGGACTATTAGGGAGTTTTTTCTCTTATTAGGTATTAGGTGAGGAAGCTCTCTAGCGTGGACGAAGTTAAAACAATATAGTCAAGTCCCTCCGTTGTGATATTCAATTCGCACCTCTAAAAAAGAAATAGATTCAATGCTTTAAACTTAAAACATATTCTAAAGGGGAAATGAACTAATATATTGATAATAAACCATTAAAAAAACTAATATATTGATATAAAATATATATGACGCTTTAAAGAAAAACTCGTATTAATTAGAGATATGGAGAGAAAAACTGACTTGCTAAATATCAAATAAATATATAATAATTGATGGATTTATATGTTGTTAAAAGGAATAATAATTAATTGCTGGCATGCAATGGTAGTCATAAGTAAAATCTCACATATATATTAAAGTCATTGTTAAAATTTGAGAATATCTATTTTCTGAACAAATCTCTATCTCTCATGTACAGGGCTACCAGAAAATGTTTGTGTGACACTTTCTAAGCCTATCACGTTAGCACATTCCTATGTGTCGTCATCATATCGTTCAGCTCGCCTCATCAACTTCTACGTAAGCATTAGTCTAGACATGTAAGCAGCCACCACTGTTAGGATCGTATCTAAAGATTCATAGACATAAGCTAAGCTCAGAGAAAAAAAATTACTGACTAAACATAACAAATTATATTATATGAAATATTTTCTAAGACCAACGATAAACGCTGTATGAATAACCACAACAAAATTTATTGTATGAATTTATTTTATTTTTGCAAAATCATACGTAATATCTAGCCAATTATTTGTAAAGTTCTCATAACATTCTTTCAAAACAACCAATTTAGTTTTATGTTCTAACAATTAACATAATTCGTAACAACTAATTATATTTTAAAGGCTAACATAAATAATTTGAAATACAAAATAAAATTAGACAAATAAAAATAAAAACTGAAACCCAAAATAAATATTTAACGAACAAAATTAAATAAATAAATAATAAAAAGTAACAAATATAGAAATATTTAATTACATATATATAGTTAAAAAATGAAACTTAAATTTAAGAAAAATGATAGTCACAGTTGCTCCATAAGTGAAAGTGCTAAATTGATTTGATAATTTGACTATTCAAAAAATTAAAATAGCCTTTGACCTGTGGTTACAATTGAAACAAATAAATAGGCACTGCCAAGTTCAATTAGGTATAAAAAGAAGTCAATACTTTATGTTTGAAGTACTATGGTCTATGGATTGGATGCAACAATGATATATGATAACAATTCTGTCATTTAAAAGTCAAATCAGTTCTGTCAATGAAAAATCAAATCAACTCTTTCTCTTAGAATTAAATTGAAGTCGTGACTTCATGCCGAATATATATGTGAAAAAAAGATATTATCTACTGAATCTTGTTGGTGGTCATTTATCAAATTTTATCATGCATCTTCGAGCAATAATAGAATGAGTTTAGACCTCCGATGTTAATCAACCGTTCGAAATTTCTTTTGTGTCCCATATTTAGGATGGACCAAATTGATTAAATCTAAATAATTTTAATAAGAGGATATAATACATGCTCAAATTTTTATGTTTATGTTTATCTTTATATATGACCTAACCATTTATTGACCAATAACAACTTTTCAATTCACACAACTCTTCAATAGAATTGAACATTAATGATGTCATTATTAGTCTAATCATAAACTAAAAATCTTAATAATTATTATCCAAATATATTAGTATTTATATTAATATTTGTAGGAAAAATATCACTAATTTACATATCTTGTTTTCCATCAATAATTTACATTTTTATAGTCTACGTTGACCTTTCGTTAGTCAACTTTGACTTTCCCTGTTAAGTCGTTATAGGTGGTTTAATGTAGCTAATAAATATGTAGATCATTATTTGAGTAGCAATTATATAGGATAATGTGTGTCATTATGTAGACACATCCGTGTATGTGTTTCCATTTAGTGTGATTAAATGTATTGATTAATACTTAGAAAATAAAAGGCTTGTTAATGTGGTATGTATTTCCTATAGTGTCATGTACTAGCTGCCGTTAAATGAAGTACTTGAGGTTGTCATTTGGTTATTATAATTAGAAAGGTGTTAAGTGTTAACTATTTAGGTGCTTGAATTATTTTTATGTAATTTGGATGTGGAAAATCATGATTAAAATATTAGAAGGAGAACTTTATATCATAAGTAAACTGCTGAAACAAATAGATTGTCAAAATAGTTATAAAGTGAGAGTGATTGTTGTTGGTTCATAATCACGGGGGGAAAAAAAGAAAAAAAGAAAAAAGAAAAAGGGATGTGTGTCTGTGTGTCTGTGTGTCTGTGTGACTGTGTGAGTCTAGAAAAGAAGCATACATTAACTAAATGTGGGAGTTCAATTGTTTTGGTAGGGGGCTCGGTCCATCAGCCGAATACATAATAAAAATGGGCTTAAGTTTAGGGTCCAAAACTTAAGAGGCTAGGCTCATATTAATTCTCAGCATCAGTTAGCCCATTTTGTGAGTTAATATATTACTGCCACAATTCAATGGCATGGGGATGGGATTAATCATATCATTAAGAACAAACTAGCATGGTATCCGCGCGTTGCAGCGGATACAGTTGACAGGAAACGCGTGCAAAGGAAAGAATGGAGAAAACGATTGGTGGCTGCAACAAGGGTTTGTGTGTGAATGGTTGCAACGTGGGTTTGTATGGATGCATGGTTTAATGTTGGTTGATGGGCGTCAAATTTTAAAGTCAGGAGTAACGTTATTAACATTCTCATATGTGCTTACTTAATTTCTTTTAAGTTATAACTGTACGTAATTTCTTGTGTCGGTAGCTTCAGCAGAAGAACACATGCATATACTTCCTAACACATTTGATCATTGATTAGCTATTAATTTCATAATGGGGGCACTTAACTGTTTTTGGATTGGCCTTGAAATAAAAGGGAGGAAATTCATAAGCATATGAATCGTGTACTACGTAGGGGATACAGTTTGTGACATGCTAGATTAATTAATTAATTCATTTAACTTGGTAGTTTATAACTAATTTCAATTTCAATTTCAATCTTATAGGCTACGACTCATGGGTTAAGGTTGGATAACACATGCATTCTCTTTTATTGGTGAATTATATTAGTAACATGATGTTTGTACATTGAACCGGGCTCCTAAAACGAAAAGGATGAGGGGTTTTAGGTTGTGTATTGACGATTCCCTTATTGGTAAAGCATAGCCTTTTGTACGTCAATCACGTATGTGATATGTGTGTTGTAGATGATGATACTTTCATATGTTGTGTCCCTTTTTATAGGGTGATTTGTATCGTGCTCTCCAAGTAGGGTTTTTCCCTCTTGGTATAGATTCGTTGCCAGCCAGGAGAGATTTGTGTTTATTCCTTTTCTTCCGTGTAACCAACTTCTGGAGATAATTAGTATGAAGCTGTTATTGGAGGATTATATATCCTTTCCATAATTATCGACTTCGAGGTAAGCTGCGTGTAGGCTCCACTGTGAGACTGGGTGACAGATGAAGGTTGCGTATATACTTGATTGATTGTCCAGGTTTGGGATGATCACACTTCTGGATATTATTTTTTTTATAATATTAGAGGTAAAATAATTTACTTTTAATACATGAGGGACACAACAAAACTTAGCTTAGAGCCTCAGATAACTACTCTCTTATTTATGTTGATAAATTATCTCATGGTATGTTGGGTATAAGATACATGTGGGGGGATATTTATGGGTGTTATTTATGCATAGTTTTGAAGATATGCATGCTATAAGTGTGTTGTGGTGTGATTGTTGATTGTTAATGGCTTGTAGACATAGTACACTAGACTTGTTTAAGTTGTCATGTCACGAAGCACGTTAAGGTTCCTAATGATGTATAGTAGAAACATCGTCAGCTAAGGTGGATATATCGTGAGTTAATGTTGATATAATAAGTGTGCAAAGTCTCGAGCATTACGTGAGCTAAGTAGAAAAATGTTAAGCTTAAACCATTATTAGTCTATTTAGACTAAGGTGCACATGAGATCATACGAGGGTAGTCATGATACCTTTGTGTGAGCAAATCAACGAGAGACAAGAGTTGATCCGGGTGGCGTGATTTACCACTTCGAGAGTTTAACAGATTACTCATGGATTTGGTTATGCCTATCCATAACAACGCCGACCACCGAGAGGTTTACCCATCATGTCAGGTGTGAGGTTTCTTGTGAGGTCTTATGACCACCTACACACAAAACCTTTATTATAGATTATGTGAGATAATAAAGTGTGTTAAAGTAGATAACCAGAGTAGTGGATGTAGTGTGATATTGTAGATTGTGGAGGATTGCTAGACACATTATACGATTTGATAATCCTTGTGTTGTTTATAATGTGTATGTGTGATTAATACCTATATGTATGCGTGAGAGACTTTCTTTTGAAATGTTTTTAATTGGCAATCCTGTTGTTGTACAAACCTGTTATCTTAATTATTATGCGTTTTGTGGAAATGTGTTGTGCCCTCAGGTTAGGCGTTGATCAGTGGCTTGGTAGCTTGTTTGTGAGATGGGTAGCTTTTACTGGAGCTTATGGACGTTGCTTTAGTTACCTATAGTTGCATTTGTTTAAGTAGACATTATTTAGTCGCTTGGCATTTACTATGTTGATTGTGGATTTCATGAGAATTATTGTGATGATACTGTTGGTAACACATTTTGAAACATTTATTATGTTTTATTGATTCCGTTAGGAATCAAATGAGATTTTTAAACGACGCTTCCGCACTTTACTTAACAGAGTTATGTTTTATGTTGAATTTTTTTTGAAATCCACACTTTTACAAAACGGGGTGTTACACCCGTGTCCAACACTAGATACATGACTTACGATATTATCAATATTAGATCTTTATACATTTAACTCATAGAAGTTTGTAATTTCAAAGTTGAAGATATATGTAAAAACTAACTGTTCAATTCAAATCTCAAAAAGTAGTGTTATTTATAATTAAAATTTATAATTATCTAATCTAATATAAAGTTATACATATGGGTAGGATACATATTTATTGTATGTAAACAATGTACTCTTATTACTATCTAATCTTGTAACATTTGCAATCTTTCTGTCTTATATACTTTTGTTAACATTTGCAATCTCTACATCATGAAACGAAATTCGTATTATCCATAGCCGTGCATCGCACGAGCTTTAGCTTCTAGTTTAATAAATAATTTTACCCATTACACTAGTTTGAAGAAATACTCAAAATTAAAACTTCTATCTATAATTAATATTGATTATTACTCTTTTCCTCCCATTTTAAGTGTCATAGTTTGACCTTTTGAGTCTTTTTCTTTAACTTTGACCGTAAATATTTTGTTTGTATTATATAAAGTTGTTATAAATTATATGAATAGATTGGTTTTATATGTATCTTTCATTGATATAATTTCATTAACTATTATATAATACAAACAAAAATATATACGGTCAAAGTCGAAAGAAAAAGACTTTAATCAAGAAACTAGAATATTTAAAATGAGCTTGGGAATAAATAATAAATAGATGCAAATAAAATAGAAAATTTAATTCGAAAGGCACAGTCCTTTTGGCCCAATACAGAAAAGGCCGGAAAAAAGGTCAAATTTTGTGAGTTTTGGCAAATCTTTGACTTGTGGGAATGTATACGACTATACGATGATCCATTGAGGCGGAGCTTCTCTCTCTCTCTCTCTCTCTCTATATATATATATATACACACACATATATATATCAACAGTTTTTTGCAATAATTTTTTTCATGATCCTGCTTCTATATCTAAAGGTAAGTATTTCTAGTCCTTTTCATGTATAACTAGTTACATTACATTCTGAGTTTGTTGCCAACATTATAGTATAATTTTCCATGATATTGGAAATACTAGGAAGCCTAGTTTGGTAGATTGCCAAAATGATTATATGATTTTATTTAGAATCTAGTCACTATAAAAAAAAATAAAAAAAATCAATGGTTATTCCTAGAGCCGAGATGTAGACAGTTTTACCTCGCTCAAAGGTAAAGGTAGAAAAACTGCTTCTAGAGGGCCTCTAGTCATTTTGCGGGGAGTGAGGATATGAGGAGCTGGGATGTAGACGATTTTTCCGTACCCAAAGGTAGAAAGACCTTTTCTAGAGGACTTCCGGCCATTTTGCCGGAAGTGAAGAGCGAACCCTTGACCTGTATCTACAAAGACAAAAGGTTTTCCAAATGATCTGAGCCTGCTTGTTTTTTATAAAGTTACTAAATTATGTTAAATCGATAAAAGTGTTTTTCTTCCATACCCCTCTTAAAGCAGTTTACCTTTTTATGTTTTAGTAAACCATGGTAACTTTTCAAATTGGTTCATTTTTAACTTTTGTGTAACTCCAACACCAAAAATGACGGTGGGTGATCTAGATATGACGGGATATGATTTAGGTTAAAACTCACTACGGTGATTTAGATATGACGAGATATGATTTAGATTTTTGTTATAGTAAGTTATTGACTCAGTTATATCTGGTGTATGATCAGAATGGCTTTGACTGCTTGTAAACAAGCAACTGGGGGCGGCTGGGTACAAAGTAATGTTGGCGATTTTGGCTCTAGAACCACATTAAAGAAGCATCATTTGGGTTTACTATTCAAGCATGAAGGATTCGATAAAGTATCACTACGAAGAATAGCCTGGCCTGTGCAAATATGTACCACTCATAGCTCTCGATTTGGTTCTACACATTGTGGTTCAATCACAACCTCCATGCCTACCGAGGATTCTGAATTACTATCGGCAAGTGAGTAACAACCTAGAATCAGAGCCAAACACTTTTGTTTCTTTAGATTAATCACCCTGCTTTGCCCGAAGCTAATAGCTCGGGTAGAGGTGGCAAAATGGATGGTTTATGTGGTTTAATTCGCCTGAAATACCTTTTCTTTTTATTATATATATATATTTTTTTTTTGCATATTATTAGTATGTCAAATTTGATTACAAGATTATCTTGATTTAATAATTCTATCCCATCTAATTTAGTGTTATGATTTAGGAAGCTTTATGCATTAAAAGGTACACTTTCGAGCTGTTTGACCCCTTCCCCTATAAGATTATGTTTTTTAACCAACCCATTCATATGTTAATCTGTCGAATTGCCATTTTCTCCCATATATTTTGATTCTCTGACATCCATTTACTTTGCAGTGACTCAAAGCATGCATTTTCAATGCATTCTTTGTGTTTCCTTGACTATTTTCTTCAAATTGTCTCATGTATTTTGTAAGACAGATGAATCAACTCTGATCATAGTTCGACATGGAGAATCAATGTGGAATGAAAAGAATCTGTTTACTGGTTGCGTTGATGTGCCGTTAACAAGAAAAGGTGTTGAAGAAGCAATAGAAGCTGGCAAAAGAATTAGTACAATCCCGTTCGACATTGTGTACACATCAGCATTGGTTCGTTCTCAAATGACAGCTATGCTTGCCCTCACACAACACTGCTGCCAGAAGGTAACTTTTTCTATTCTTAATAAAGTTTGCTAAAGCTCTTAATATAAAACAGATACCAGCAAACAAGAAGCCTTTGATGCAACATTAGCATCGCCGCTTAGATTTGAGGGCTTAGAAAGTACTCCTTAGAAGCACTATACCTTCTATTTTATTTGCATGCCCCTGTCTGTAACATATATATTAGATACCAGTTTTAACCTGTTATAAGAAATAGCTGTTGTGATCTTTGACATAAAATGCAATTGGACTTGCAGGTTCCTATATTTATTCATAATGAGAACGAAGAAGCAAAAATTTGGAACCGAATCTACAGTGAAGACACCAAAAATCAGTCCATTCCAGTTATTAAAGCATGGCAATTAAATGAGAGAATGTAATCTAGTGTGTCTTTTTATCTCTTCTTTTTACTTTCTCCCGTGATTAAAAAACATAGTATTTTTCTTTTAGGGTTGTCAGCACTATTATTTCTATTTTGTTTTGTTTACGATATTTTTCCTGTTTCTGTCAGGTATGGTGATCTACAAGGGCTTAACAAGCAGGAAACTGCTGAAGTATTTGGTAAAGAGCAAGTTTACAAATGGCGTAGAAGTTATGAAGTGCGGCCTCCCAATGGTGAAAGCTTGGAAATGTGCTTAGGAAGAGCTGTTACGTACTTTAAAGAAAATGTAAGATGACTCATTTGTTTTGTATCTTCAACTGGTTGTGCACATCACAACTTTACTACTTCGATGTCATGCTTTAAAATTAGAACTGTCATGTTTAATAGAAAGGTTTTACAGATAGAACCTCAACTAATGGCTGGAAAGCATGTGATGGTCGTTGCCCATGCAAATTCCCTGAGGTCTATTATTATGTATCTTGATAATCTAACTCCTCAAGAGGTACAAATCTGTCTTTGCAGTAGGGCATACCTTCAACAACTTTGTAATTTATTTTGATCATGTTATTTCTTGCTAAAAGGTTATCAACTTAGAGCTTTCTACCGGTGTGCCAATGTTGTACATTTATAAGGATGGAAAGTTCATCAGGAGGGGCAGTCCTCCAGGACCCAAGGAGGCTGGTGTTTATGCTTATACTTGGGTATCAACTCTGAACTTTTTCTATCATGATATTATTACATTGGATATGACTCTTATTGCACTAAATATCTGTCTCTACTCTCTACTTATTTTTTTATTAGCCGGGAACAGTATGTCTACTGATTGTATAGTTGTTAACAAGTATGCACATCATTAGTGAAGGCTAGAATAAACATTGTGCAATGTTTTACAACTAGATGAGAATATAAAACTAGCATACGGTAAACAATTATATCAAGTATTAGAATGCACAAGCATTTATCTATACTTCTATACTACTATATAACAATTATAGCCCCATGTTGAAAGTTAAGAAAAATGGGACATGTGATTTGACCAAACTACCCTAAATGAATTATATCATCACCAACCCTTAATATTAAATTGCACCATCTTATATCATAAAATATCTCTACTACCCCCTATAAATCAAGCACCTTTACATCAAATACCAACAGCCGCATTACGCGGGTATCATGCTAGTAATTATATATGCCTCGTATTTCTTGAACTTTAGCAACTTCACTGGAATGATATTGATGCATTCTAGTTCTTTCTTGTGCGGTTGTGCCAGTCGTTGATTTAGTATACAAGACTCAATATGTTGCCAATAAATGATTTATGATTATGATTTTATTATTACTATGACTTCTACTAACGTTATTGTGATTGTGGATATTGTTGATGCGACTTAGTTAGCTATTTGTTCTCGTGTGACCTACTGTAAAGGACGGGATTAACTATTAAGAACGGATCTATATATATCACTAGTCAAGGTCGGTGTAAATAGTATACATGTTGGAAAAATTTAATAGGTAGGCTAAGTGTTCATATCGGTGGGCAAGAAAAACTTAAGGGGTTTATATGCGCTCAACTTAGAACTATATCAATTAGGTATTGAAGAGGAATGGGGGAAGCTCTAATAGTGTACGAAGCATCCGTGCATTTGTGTCTCGTGAGGTTGACAGAAATATGGGAGTCCCATGTGTAGGCCAAAAACATTGCTATCCACATCTAAGGTAACGGGTCTAACCAGGGTAACCCCTTTTACCCACATTTAAGATAACAGCATCTTGGCCAAAAAGGTAGTTGGGTGTTGTAGTGTGACTCGTTATTCTATAACTGTCAAGTGTCCACTTAATGGGCTCACAACTCCAGTGCATCTTTCTTAATGTTTTCATTATTTATAAATAACAGGTATAGATGCAAATCTTACACATAATCGTCGATACATGAATAGGTAAATAGATGGTCTAGTAGAGGCTAAATGTTTGAGAGTAGAACTGGGTTTGACAAGATCAGGGCTGGGTTGGTGTAGACGTGTAGTATCAGGGTTGTATGAGTTTCTCTTCCGCATCGGACATGATTGATGAGGAGAATTGTGAAAACCACGACTTTCTGATGCTAAGAACAGGCCAGATTTTTTAGTAAAACAAAATGTCAAGGCGTGCCCATCAAAGATGCACGGGTTCCTCCGTACCATCACAGACACAAGTAGGTTGATAATCAGATAGAACAACAACGCCCAACAAAACAGTTATTGTGATCGATATGTGGTGAGGAAAAAAAAAATTCTTTTGGAATTCGCAGTGGACAATAGGATGTTCATTCAGGTAGATACCAACTCATCAAAACTGATTTCTATAGATAAAAGGATTGGAAACATTATGCCGACTCAACAATGACATGTTTTAAAATGCATAGTTTGGTGGGCTGTAAGTAGAAGATGATTTACTTTTCAAAAAAAAAAAAAAGTAGAAGATGATTTATGTAATGCTTTATGTAACACCTATTCAAAATCTATCATCAACATGGTTTTATGTATCCTCAATATCTTACGAATATATTTCCGTTTTGGAGTACTAGGTGCAGAGGGTCGAGGGATACATAACTATCTAAATTTGGATAGACTCTGTAGGTGGTGACATACAAATTTAAACAATGACTATTTCTCGCGGGGATTAGAAATTGCATTTTCAGATCTAATTTTGAAGATCCGTAACACACTCATTTTCCTTACTCTCCATCATAACTCATAATGTTAGTGACCATAAGTCCACAACTGATAGAACAGAATACCTGAGCTTTGTGGTGTCAATATGAGTGGGTTAACACTAAGGACGGTTTTTAGGAAGGCATACATTACTCTTTTTAAGCATAACTTGTTGATTAATAATCGAGTATATCAGATGAATCTTGGACCTTTTTGCCAGCGCTTTTAGTGTTTTACTTGCTAGGACATGGTATAGAACTACAGATGACCATTTCTGCACGGATAGGGATCTTAATCCTTTCTGCACATGATATTCACATGTACACGTTATGCCATTTATGTTTTCTGCTTGCTAAGTTGTCTAATTGACCTGTCCAACATCTTGCGACTTAATTATCTAAGTGACACTGGTCTTAATTGATCTGTTATCATGACAACTTGTTTATCTACACTAGAATGCATACTCTCATTGGTTATTGCATATTCAACTCTACTCAAATTGGTCTTCTGTCTGGTGGAATCTTGGTATAAGTACCAGATTTGTTGATATATTGTTAATATATAGCTGCTATCAGATGATAACCTGTGAAAAGCGAGCCTCTAGGCCCTAAAACGCACTGGACAAAGGCTGGGATTTTTTCATATTTATCTCAGGCCCATTAAACAAGCCCACTAAGGCACATGGCTTTGCATCCAAGCTCAGGCCCATTTATGGCCTATTTACGATCTAGTAGAGTAAAAGTGTTGTGCTTACTAATGGACATATCAATAATTGCTTTAACAAAATTGGTTAATAGTCTAAAATAACAACTTACTTTTTCAAATGTCCCTCCAAGGCTGTATGAATCTCTTCCTGTTTAAGCCATTAAAACATACAAATGTGGTACACTTTCACCATTCTACCACCGGATATGTGTGATATAGGTCCCAAATACAATAACATGCGATCATCGATTTCTTCAACTTTTATTGCAGGTCCCTTGAGACATGTAGGTCCCTTAAAAATGTGCACCCCGTCGGAAAATGTGGTCAGCTCCTATGTTGGGCAAGTCAAGGCCTAACTTCGTCTTATGAACATTTTCCAACAAGAAAACCATTATAGGGGACCTACACATATCAAGGGACGTGCAATAAGAATTGGAGGAATCGACGACTACATATATCAAACTTGGGACCTATATTGCGAGAATCCGATTGTCCGATGGTGAAACTGGGATACGTTTGTAAGTTTTAAATAAAATAAAATTGTTCAGTGAACAATTGATAAGGTACGTTGTTATTTTAAACCATAAATTCTAGTTTATTTGCTATTTAAAAGTTATGAAGCGATGTGGGTTCTTTACATTATTGCATATATATTTGCAAGTTTTTTTTTCAATATGATCCGCTTTGCATATGTGAGACTTGCAGGACCTTTTGTGCTTTGGGCTAAATATTACTATGCTTTATGGCTAATAATTAATATGATTCGTTTTTGTATCTTCAGAATTTGGCACTTTATAAGGAAAAGTACGATGAGATGCTGTAAGGAACCGTTAGAAAAAGATGAGTTTGGATGTTTTTATCTTATTTGTTGTTCTCTCATTTAAAAGCATATAGATTGATTCACTCTCATCGAGTAACATACTAACATGAACTCCAAAATCATATGTATATCTGGGCATTTTATAATTAGAGGTTGGTTATTGTAAAACAAGTATTAAAGTAAAATAAATAGGACAAGATCTTGACCGTTAGATCATGATAAAATTGATGCACGGAGATTTACGAAGCACAAATATATATATTGATGCACGATGATTTTCATGATGCACGACGATTTTCAGTGAAGGGAAACATGTTGTTTTATTTGTTTTACATTAATACTTATTTTATTTTACCTAGAACCTAAATAACTATAACTATACTAAAAAGCTATATGCTTTTACAAGTTATCTATGCATAGAAAGTACAACTATGGATTGCATGAATACAACAAAAACAATAAATGGCTTTAACGGTCGTTAAATGTAGTCACAAAAATTTGTTGCAAAATAGGTCCTTTTATCTAACGGTCATTGCTGGCCATCACATTACTTGACATAACTTTAACTGTATTTAATAGTATAGCTTGAGGTACAACTATGTATATCGTAGATAAAACAAAAAACTAAAAAAAGCTTTAACGGACGTTAAGTGTAGTAACAAAATCTGCTGCAAATCAAGTCCTTTTTCTAATAGCCGTCAACGACCATTACATGACTTTTAATTTAACGAAGTCCACTTACAATATGTTACGCCCACAACAAAGTGCGGGTAAATTTACTAGTTTAAATTAATTAGAATGTTCGTTGGGAGTTTGTGAAGAGAAATCAACAAGATATGTATCTGCTAATATATAGCAGATGATACAAATATATTTTATAAAATATGAACAAAATAACTAAACAGCTGGATGTATTATCATCAATACAAATAGTTTTAGTCATTACACATAAAAGGAGCAGCCATTTGATGAAAACAAGAAAGAACAACTCTAACGGTCTAAAAAGGGAGAATATAAGGAATGTTGTGACATGACTGCTGTCTGAACCCTAGAACAAATGATTGTATATATAGAAGGAGAAAATAACACAAAGCATCCCTCTTCTTTCTTCAAGTCTTTCCTTTTCCTCCAGCTTCATCCTTGTGTCACTTTAGGTCCCTCCTCTTATTCTGCATTTAAACATTTTAAGTTAGAAATAATAATAACAATTAAGTTGCAAAGATAATAGTTTGTACACTCCCGTAAATGTGGATTTTAAAATACTTGACCAAAAGGGATGCTATATAGCTTCTGGAAGAGAAGAAACATGTCACATAAATTTATATTATATACTCTACTAATTGAATAGCTTGTGAATAGTAACTTGTCTGCGTGGCGAGTTACTATTCGTCCATGTTACAACCCGCACCATTATTCGGATTTTGTCAAATCGCATCCGGTTCGGGTTTTCTAATATGAGTTACTTCCTGGTTTTTTCCATATGTTTTTCCTTTCGGGTTTTCAAATAATTATATTGAAAACGTTTATTCTTTTTTTTGTAACAATATTCAGATTTTACCACATTAGATCCCTTTCAGGTTTAAAATTACGGGTTACTTCTTGGTTCCATACATTTTTTTTCTTTTGGGTTTTCAAATAATATATCAAAACTACTTTTTTGTAATTATATTGAAAACGTTTATTCTTTTTTTTGTAACAATATTCAGATTTTACCACATTAGATCCCTTTGAGGTTTAAAATTACGGGTTACTTCTTGGTTTCTTGCTTCTTTTTTTTCTTTTTGGTTTCAAATAATATATCAAAACTACTTTTTTGGGCTATAGTCTTTGAATAAATATCAATTCATATGTCAAATATTTTAACAAAGATATATAGCGACACATCATCAATAACAAGACATAATCGTTTTTAGTTTCCAAACAATATATTAAAAACTTTTATTAATTTTTTTGTGGTATTGTCTTTGAATAAGTATATATTTTATATGTCAAAGTTTTTAGAAACATAAATCATCAATAACAAAACGAATCGAACTAATTGAAACCACGCAACACACAGACGGAAACTATTGTGCTTTTGCCTTTAAATAAATATATTAAATATATATTTGATATGATAAACTTTTAAACAAACTTATCCATGACAGAATGTTTGTTCATTCAATGCAAGTAATACTAAATAACACAATCGTTTCAACACGACAATTAATGCCCCGCAACGCCGCAACGCGGGGCCAGAAAATCCTAGTTTTACATACCACAGCGAAGGCGGTTTGTGTAATAAAGGAACTAGTATAGTGCCAATGTAATGCGGTTTGCTCATTTTGACGCCTATAGTTAGTGTTAGCTCTTCTTGGTCTAACCATCTTTCCTGAACACACGTATTATATTAACAAGTTAAGTCTCACAATTCACACCCGAATATCAAAATTTACCTTCAAGTAATACACAATTTCCAAATCAAGTCCTTATAAATCATTGCATTAATATAGTTATCTCCACGGGGAATAATCTAAGGCTTCACCAATCGTACAATTTACAATTAACAATACAATCATGAACCATTCGACACAATATAAATGGGTCAAGTCATAACAAGGTGGGTAAAGAATAGTCCGGATCTTAACTTCAACATTCGACACATTAAAAGTGTTTGTATACAGGGTGTACCATCGGCTAACCCTCCACACCGTTAATATATTGAATGGATGTCAAGACTCGGTTCCGATATGTTCTCTAAGTGTTGGCCGGGTATGTATACAGGGTGTACCAGCGGCTAACCCTCCACCTAACCAACACTCATTAAGCATACCGGGTTAACTACTATACTTTATCCACGAGGCGCAATCCACGAGATCATTTTGCTGGGGGGACAAATAATAAATACTTCCAAGATTCCACATATCAACGTTTATCACAATAATTCCACAATTCACGGTGTATCCCGACACTATCATATACGTCCATCAAGTTGTGGCAATGACTTATCTTTAAATGGGTAATGCATTTGATGTGAATCAAAAGTTTATGTATGAAGACTCATGCAAATCTTCATAACATAATGTTTAATAAAATTTATTTTTATAGTCTTAGTAACACAAGAGAGCTCGGTAGCTCCATTTGAACGCACAAAGAAGCG
This sequence comes from Erigeron breviscapus, assembly GCA_034093135.1. Taxonomy (NCBI): domain Eukaryota; kingdom Viridiplantae; phylum Streptophyta; class Magnoliopsida; order Asterales; family Asteraceae; genus Erigeron; species Erigeron breviscapus. Next base: position 69,166,998 of record CM067168.1, read on the forward strand.
CAAGGGCAAAGGTTTGAGAAGGACGCAATTAAAAACCCGCCCTTTTTGGAGGCTAGCGCACTCCGACTTATACCTCTCTTAGAGTTTGTTCAAATGGGTGAGCCGGTGTATCTCAAGGTTGTAAGACTCCAATTTTATTAAAGAAATCTCTATTTCGATAGTTCTTAGTCAACTTTATTCTTTTCTATGAGTAACCTACGAACTCAGTTTAAACCATTTTTATGCATCATACAGTTCACGTTGCACACAAAATTTCCTATCATGCATGCTAATATGAAATGTGGGTGTAATGGCTATAGACTAGGTCAATCCACCTAGCTCTCTACAACCACGGCTCTGATACCATTCTGTAACACCCCAACATGGCGGAATCATGGGGTATCACTTAGAAAAACACAGCACGACATGGGAATGATGTAGAGTCAAACTATATGCATTCTTAGGATTGAAACAATCCACAAACTCACTCAAATGTATACAATAATCAACATCTATCAAAGATACACACTCAATCAATATTAAATGGAAATGTTTAAATGATAGTAGTTGATCCTAAGCATAACCCGTTAAAGGGAAATAAGGATCACGGATCCAGAAAGTCCAAAGCAAGTCCAATCTTAGCAATGCAAGCACATAATCATCCATTTTGTCTCTGATTAACCTGATTACCTGAAAAGTGTACTAAATACGTCAACATAAAGTTGGTGAGTTCGTAGGGACAAGTAACAAGGAATAACCGTGTCGGATACAACCGTTAACAATAAGTGAGGATTAGGATAACTAATCACATCCAAGGAAAACCTATAAGGTTTCACATTATCACAATTCAATACAAGTCAACGTTCAACAACAACGATTCCATATAACGTTCAACAACGTTCCATAACAATCAATAACGTTCAACAACGGTGCGGCTTACATAGTTAATAATTAACATTGCGCTAACGGTGCGACTTATATAATGAATAATGCGCTAACGGTGCGACTTATATAATGAATAATGCGCTAACGGTGCGACTTATATAATGAATAATGCGCTAACATGTCCACATCAACAATTCAATCATACAATCATTCAAATCAACAATCAACAGTTAAACAAACATGTACACTTTTCAGCCCGAATCTCAATTGAGTAGGGAGGGTTTACGAAACTCACCTTAGTTGTAGTGGCAAATCAGAACAGCAGATAATCCTCGTGACAAGTTAATCTTAGTACAGCTCAAAACACTTTGCAAAGTACTTTACTATGCTCAAAATGTACTACCGGGTACCTAGAACAAGTATAAGATCAACTTTTAAGCTACCACTAAGCCTAAGTGCAAAATAAGGAAATTTCAGCATGTTCCCAGCTTTGCGCTATCTACTTGACAACGACTTTGGGAAGTCAGGAAGACCAGATACAACAAAACTTAGTTCTAGACATTTGTTGGGCACTCAAAGGCCTTTTCAAAAATGTAAGGTTTGGCTCTTGAAGAGCTTTAATAAAAGAGTTATGATTTTTACAAAAACAAACCTGTAGCCTCGTCAAAAATTAGACCAGTTCTGAAAATCGTCGTTTTTGGCACTCTTCTGAGCAAAACCAGAAGAAACTTTGTTCTTATCAAATTTTACTGACACTTGGACCTTTCCAAAAATATAAGATTCGTCTTCTAATTCGTCCAGATGAATCTTCTATAATGTTTGCAAGATGACTGAAAATTTCAGTCCTATAGAGTCCTTAAATTCAACTTGAAACTTCAAGTGATGAACCCAAGACTTTATGGACTTGATTGTTTTGTGTTATGAATGTGAAAGAGAGAGAAAGGAGCAGAGATGGATGATAGAATGATCATCAAATGCTTGCTTATATAGCCCAAGAGTTGCAACTAAGTGCCAAGAACACACACCTTGGCCATGAGGTGTTCATCATGTGTTTACAACTCATCCTTGAGTGTAATGGCTGAAACTTTGGCCTTAAAACAAACTAGAATTCAGTAGGAACATGTTCATTGCATGATTACAAGCTATAATCCAAGTCTTGGTTAGTTTGTGTGGGGTTTATGTCAAGAACACAAGCTTGACTTGACTAATTGACTTTGATTGACTCTAAACTTTGATTCTTGATTATTATTTGTGTAATTAAGTGTAGTAACTAGTTTATATAAGTATAATTACTTTTATCTATGTGGTTATAAATCAATTACATGTATTTATATATTTATTAGTTATCTAATTCAAGTACACAATTGCATATTTATTTTACTAGTATGTACAATATATCTAGCTAGTTAATTGATTCCGAAATTAATAACACAAACAAAATATTCATGAGCGTACAACTTTTATAAATTATTATAAATCCATAATATGGATAAATTATTTCATATAATATAAAGGTTGTGTCGGTTTTTGTCCTATTAATGGAATTATCATCTAACCACCGACACTGTTCCACCGACACTGTTTCACCGACACTGTTCCACCGACACTATTGGAACCGTACATTATACTTAAGGTTTTGTATATACGTTTTTCCTGTTACCACAGTTACTCAATTATCATCTATCATATAATTTCCATAACATGTACTGGGCCAATTTCATAGTCTGCTAATATGGTCCTAATTCTAGAAGTTCAATTATGACATTATAATTGGCCCAATTTACAGATAAATGTACACAATTATGTCCAAATTTTCGTTTATTGAAATAGTTAATCAAATTACATGCACAGTCAAACGGTAAAAATCATGAATGTTACAGTATGCTTATCTATCCGGATTTGACGTTAGAAAGTCAACACACAAAAAATTGAGGAGTGGAAAAGTTAAAGAAAGGTATCTTAGGTGTAACAAGGCTGGAAAGACTGCAGATGTTACAATGGATACAGCAAGTGCTGAGAAAAGGCAACGCAGTTCATCAATACAAGTTACTGGTTGCAAAGCTAGAGCTATTTTCAAGATTGTTGAAGGAGGTGACTCGTATAAACTAGATATATTTGAGCCAAGACACAATCACCCGATGGTTCCAAAAGAAAATAGACACTTATTGAAGAAAAGCAGACAGTTAGGTTTAGAGGAAATGAGTTTCATACATAAGGTATCCACTTCAAACATAGGTGCAACAAGAGCACATAATATATATAGCAACATTCAAGGTTCATACAAAATGACACATGGTACGGTGACGGATTTCAAGAACCACCAAACTGCAATAAATTGTTATATAGGATCAGATGACTCGCAAATGCTGATTAACAAAATGAAAAACACATTGAAATGTGTCAGAGGTTTTTCTTTCGATTACAAGGTAATAGATAAGAATCTTGCGGGTCTTTTCTGGGCAGATGAAACAGCTAAGTTGAACTTCAAAGAATTTGGAGACATTATATCGTTTGACGCTACCTATAGAACAAATAAGTAAGTGCACTTACAATGAAAATTCTATTACATATTCTTACTATTTAGTTTGTAAAACTGATGTGACTAACTTATACCCATTGCCCACATTGTTTTTGGCCTTTATATTATATGTTTTTAGTCGAATTTGTGTGCATTTGGCGCGTTTATGTGTTTGTTAGTGTTTTCAGGTTCTAAACAAGTACGCGTTCATTTTGTGCAAATTCGTATGATTATTGGCCAGAAGTCATTGGTGAAGTCGAGAGTCGTTTCGAGTGGATGAGATAGCGAGTGTCGGGATCGTAAGATGAAGGTTGTACACCAAGCAAGTGACTGCGCCGCAGTGGAGATGTACGTGGTCCACTGCGCCGCAGCCATTATCCACGGCCTTGTTCGTTCAAACCCCCACTGCGCCGCAGTGGGGATGGTTTGCTGGGTACTGCGCCGCAGTCATATATAGGAAAAGAAAGGACGTGGAAATGCACTGCGACGCAGTGGGGGCCTTACACGCTCACTGCGCCGCAGTGAGTACACGGAACTGAAGGGTCTTAGGAGTTTTCTGCATCAGAATTAAAGATGTATAAATAGTTTTCACAGCCTATTATTCTAGGTATCAAATACTCTTTCTAGGAGCTGCACTTCAGGGAATACTTCAAGGGTCAATTCAAGATCTAATCGTCTTCGATTCATTGGAGATTCACGTGCACCCACTCTAGATCGTATCTACTTATTTGTCTTGCAATTTCGTTTCTTCAAACAATTGGTACTTTATGTTCTTTCTTGATTCTTATTGTAATTTCAATATAATCATGAGTGGCTAATTCTTCTATTGTCCACCTTGATGAAACTAGACGAACGATGTGATTGCTTTATATTTTAATTCAAAGAGTTGATTTCAATTATCGTTGTGTCGTGATCTTGATGATCTAATTCCTTTATTTGTATTAATTTGATATTGGTGGCATGTGTGTTCTTCGTTAGTGGTACTAGTCGAATGCATATGTGATTTTCTAACGGTCGCTTGTCTATGAGCGATTATCACTAGTTCATGGTATGATAGTGAATGTCAAATTAATAAAGGGAGTCATTTTGTCAACGTGTTTAGAAACGGTTGGTGGTACCACGTTTTAATTCACATAGGCGCAATTGGTAATTTGGTAATCAAACAAGCTAAGTGTTGTAAGATTGTCTAGGCGTTGGTGGTACCGGCTTGGGTAATTAAACTAGCAGTTAGGTGTTTGGGTGACTTGTGAGCGGTTGGTGGTACCACGCGAGCATTTCATTCTCTCACGTTTATCGTGTCAACTCTTAACGAACTTGGTCTTAACTGAAAGCAATCATGTCTGAAGTCTAGCGGAGTCAAGGTGGATGATATTTACCATTATTGTTTGAGACTTACCTTTACTTAAACGCATTTGTCCTTTAAGGTTATTGGCGGAGTGAGAATCGTAGTAACACCCTTTTTCCAAACCCCCTTTACTAAACAATTAATTCAAACCAATCCCCGTGAACGAACCTGGACTTACCTCTTAACTATATTGCATACGATCGGGTCCACTGCCCGATAGTGTGTAGTAGTGAGTTTTTAGGTATTTCTTGTTTATAAATTTTAAACTCGATTTAGCACATCAAGTTTTTGGCGCCGCTGCCGGGGATTGTGCGCTGTTTTAGTTGTTAATTTAGTGTTTGATCCTTCCTCACGCGTGAGGAAGTTATTTGCTTTAATAGTTTAGTTTTCTTTTCTTATCTTATCACAGGTGCAGTTGACGTGTTTGGTTAGTTGTGTTTTGCAGGTCTATTTTTAGTTGATGAACTTGAGGTCTTCTGGTTTACCACTTAATAGTCCGTTGAGAACACCATCTAGACGTAGATCTAACCTCACAACACCAACACCATTCTCACCCATTGCTAAGCCTACTCCTGATTCAGACGAGGAGGGGTTTAATTTGGACGAATTTTTTGATCTTGAAGTTAAGGTAGAGGAGAAAATGGCAGACGAAGACAGGGACCCAAATGATATACGGTATGGCGAAAGGGTTCGCACTATTCCCGCAAACCGGGGTAGTCCTATTAGAACTCCGGCAATTGCTCATGACTTCAACCTAAAGGGTAATCATCTTAAGAGCATTGAGGAACAACAATTTGATGGTAAGAGGAAGTGGGATCCGTATCAACATCTAGAAAGATTTGAAAAATTGGCTAGGTTATACCAATACGGGCAGAATCAAATGAATGCCGTAAAACTCGAGACATTTCCAATGTCTATTACCGCGATGCTCTTGATTGGTTCAATGACCTTCCGGAAATTGCATTACGACTTGGGACCAACTTAAGCAAGCCTTTATTGGTGAGTTCTACTCACTTAGAACCCAAAGAAAGTTGGAAAACTTGATTAGGTCGTTTGCCCAAGACGAAGATGAAGATGTTGTTGACGCGTGGATCCGATTTAAAGAGATGT